>OY720445.1:71734033-71880964 GCA_963082915.1 Dolichopus griseipennis
TGGATCATTTCTAAGAGTGGAGAGATTGTTAGATAGAAGCATGTTCCAAACTTTAGTTGTTCTCGCAATGAATAAATTACCATAGCAAAGTTTAAACCACATAGGAATTCCCATATTGCCAGTAACGTGCAATTGAAGCCTTCCTAATGTTGCTTTGGAATAGTTTAAATGGAGGAATTGTTGTTTTCAATTCAGTATGGAAATATATTGCAAGAACTAACGTCGCTTCTAAAGAAATCAAACAACTTATGCCTCTATTTAAGATTTTCCAACAGGAAATAAGGATGGCAACAGATACTTATCCCTGCACGGTTGAGCTAGCCAGATGACGGAATACGGCTTATGGAAATTCGTTTGTCAAGCTCTCATCACGTTTATGGATCCATATTCCACCAAATGTGTTCCCCAAAGTTGATAATGTATATATATACGATTTAGCAAATTTTAAGAAGAACTTTAACATTTTGCTTCCAAATATCCCATCCAATTTTGCCCATCCCCCATAATCCGGAAATCCCAAATAACTGTCACCATAATCCCAAATCCTTTTATATCCTCATCCCTGTAACCAAACTGTACATTTGTATCACAGATTCCCTTAAGGGTTAAAAAAATGGGTATAAATATATATAATAGAAGTTATCTATAGGAGTTGCTAGTGCTCCAATATTTCAATGAGTTCTAAGAGGGGTATGCCTTCGTACCATACAAATTCTTAATGCAATTTATGATTAAGTTCTTTAAAAAGTAACTAATTATGAACTTAGAAGTATTAAGTAATTTTTTTTTTTTTTTTTTTTTTTTTTACGAGGGAATGGAACGCTCGAAAGCCACCCATTGAAATTTTGCGGTATTTCGTTGGGTAGTGTGCGATTTTAACGCACCAAAACCACACCCTTTTTGAACCAAACTTTAGGAAGGAACCTGTGATACAAATGTACAGTTTGGTTACAGGGATGGGATATGAAAGGATTTTGGGATTGTCGGAGGATATTTGGGAATTTTGGATTATGGTGGATGGGGAAAATTTGGAGGGATGTTTAGGAGAAAGATGTTAATATTCTTCTTAAATTTATTTAGGTCGTACACATACGAATTACCAACTTTAGGAAACACATTGGACGGAATGTGATTCCATAATCTCGACATGCGCATAACAAACGAATTTCCATAGGCCGTGTTTCGCCATCTTAACAATTCGACGTAGTAGGGATGAGCATCTGTTGCACTCCTTGTTTCACGTTGGAAAACTTTGAGTGGAGGCATTAATTGTTTTATTTCCTTAGAACAGGTGTTCGTCCCCACTAGGTATCTATAAAACAGGGTAAGTGACCAGACTGTACGCCGATGGCTAAGTGGAGTGAGCGTTGAGGTAACACTGGGATCATTTATAAGACGAATAGCTCTGTTTTGCACTTTATCAAGATATCCCAGCGCTGATTGGGGTGCACCAGCCCAGATATGTGCATTATACTCCATTTTTGGTCTAATATATGTTTTATAGATATTGAGGAGATCTAATGGAGAGAAGTAAGTTTTACAGCGATACAAAAAACCCAAACACTTAGCTGCATCTTTAGCTATACCAAAAATGTGATTTGACCAAGTCAATTTCTGGTTTAACTCGATGCCCAAAATATTTAAATCTGTTGAGTGCTGCAAAGCTTCTCCCTGAAAAATCAAGTTGGGAATGGAAGTTGCTATTTTTCGCGAGATGAGACAGCATTGGGTTTTCTTCGTGTTGAATTGAACACGATTATTTTCACCCCATTTGTGAATTTTTGCTAAATCGTTATTTAGCTCACTGACAGTGAAATTTTTTGCTGTTGTATTAACCTGATGATTAATGTTACAGCGGCTATGAAATTCATAGGAAGCTACAAGGGTGCTGTCATCTGCGAAACTGTGAATTGGATTGGAAGTTAAAGATAGAAGATCATTAATGAATATTAAAAAGAGGGTGGGAGAAAGAACAGAACCTTGAGGGACACCAGCGTTCAGTTCAAATTTGTCAGATGATAAACCATCGACCAGAACTCGAATCGTACGATTCGAAAGGAAGTCTCCAATCCATTTGAGAAAGACTCTACCTAACCCTATAGCTCTGCATTTTGCTAACAAAGCAGCATGCCATACACGGTCGAAAGCTTTAGAAATATCCAGTGCTACCACATCAGATTCAGTGGTGAAGACTGATATTGAGCTTTTCACAAAGATAAGTCATGAGATCACCAGTTGAACGACGGGCTCTGAACCCGTATTGTCGATCATGAAGCAAACCTTTATGATCCAGATATTTCAAAAGCTTTTGGTTTATAATTTTTTCCATTACTTTGGAAAGGACCGAAGTTATAGCTATAGGGCGGTAGTTAGAGGGATCGCTTTTGTTACCTTTTTTTGGAATTGGAAAAACGTGCGCAATCTTCCATTGGGCAGGATGAATACCCGAAGTAAAGGATAAATAGAAGAGGTTGCGTAGAGGTTTTGAAATGGTAGGGTAGGTTTTTTTAAGAACCATCGTTGTGATTCCATCGAGACCGGCTGATTTGTTCGTATCTAGATTCTTCAAGATTTTCATCACTGCTCGCGTCCTAAAGTAAATTCTACCAAAGGAGCAGCCAACTTCTGGAATATTTGGTGGTCTTTGAGTTGACTGTGGCAGTGTTGAGTTAAAGGAAAATTGTTTGCCAAACAATTTCGCCTTTTCTTTTGAATCTGACACAATTGAGTTGTTTTTACCAATAAGCGGAGGGAAGGAGGACCCACTAGTGTCCTCCTTTAGATTTTTTGCAAACGTCCAAAACGATTTGCTATTCTTAGGCATATGTAGGAATTTTCGTTTCAACCCTCGGTTGAATAAGAATTTTTGCTTATTGATAACTCTCTTGCATCTGTTTCGAACCACGATATAGTTGGCCCTGTCGGACTCCAACCCGCTGTTCCGGTATTGCTTAAAAGCCTCCTCTTTTTTACGAATGGCTTCTTTGCAAGTGCGATTAAACCATGATTTGGATTCTCGTTTAATACTTTTCATGGAGTGAGGAATATACAACCTCATTCCAAGTAAAATTGTTTCACTAATCGCATTTGCAGCGAAGTTGACATTTTTAGCGCGGAAGCACAATGACCAGTCGAATGCTTTGAAAAAATTGTTTAATCCCTCCCAGTTAGCACGACTATATTGCCATACTAATTTTTTGGGAGGAATCCTTCGGCTGGCTAATGTGCTTACCGGGAAGCTTGTGGTTACCAGGCAGTGGTCGGAGCCCCCCAGGGGACAACCAACTGAAACTACATATTTTTCAGGGTGAGTGGTTAAAAACGGATCCAAGAGGTGACCCTCTTGATCAGCTCGGTCGGGGACCCTAGTGGGATTTTGGACAAGTTGAGAAAGATGGAACAGTGTGGAAAATAATTCAACTTGTTTCCCAATTGAGTTTTGACTCAAAGAAGAGTTGCTTGAAAAATGAAGCCAGTCTTTGTTGTGTACATTGAAATCCCCCGCCAGAACAATTTCGGTTTGTGGACATGATTCCAAAATTTCATTGATCTGGTTTGAAAGATTGTCAATTTCCACAGCAGTTTCTTGTTCATTTGAATTGGGTGATCTGTATAAAAAACAGAAATGTATTACATGCTTCTCAACGATAATTTTAACCCAAATATAATGGAAGGTTGGGCTAGAAGGTTTATATTTATCTAGGGTGTTGAAAGCAATGTCATTTTTAATGTAAATCGCGATTCCTCTTTTGGGTACGAAGTGTGAAACAAGTGAGTAGCCAATAATATTAAAATTATCGTTTTGTCCACTGACTTGTGTTTCACCAAGGGCTAAAATTGCTGGTTTTGTGGAGTTAAGATGACATTCTACGGCATGAAAATTAGCTTGTAGGCCACGAATATTACAAAAATGAACTTGAAAATTGGCAATTTTTAATAACAATTAGTAAAAATTGAGAAAAGAGAAAAAAAAAAAAAAAAAAAAAAAACAAAAATCAATATAAATAAAACGTATAAAATTTAAAATTTAATTATATTATTATTTAGGTTAAATATTGTATGTGTACGATTCATACAACCCGAACAAGTTATCACCGTTTATAAAAACAAAATAATAATTCAAAACAATTATTTAAATGCATTATTAAGGAAATTAATGAATAGTTCTAACTAATAATTTCGCAAAATAATGCATTAATAATTTAATTCAAAATGCTTATCTCTGTCTTAAAGTTAAATTATATTTTTAAAAATTCTTTTGTCTTACATAAATTATTGAAACAAAACCTTCCAGATAAATTTTGGGTTATAATAAAGAACAAAAATTTGAAATCTGTGTTTTTTATAAATATTTTGATAAATATTAAAGTATAATCAGTCAATAAAACAGTTCAAGTATTTAACAAATAGTTTTTATTAACTATAATTTGAATGGCTATTTAAATATATAAATTGGTAATAACTGAAAATATATTTTTGTCTTATTACATAAATTATTTAAATAAACTATTCAAAACAATATATATATACACATATATATATATATACATATTTTTATTATATAATTAAATATAATATTATATTAAATTATTTATTTAGATTTATTTTTATTTATTTAATTTAAATTTTATATTATACAATTCTTTAATTTTTAATATTTTATAATATATAAATTATTTAAAAATTGCTTTTAATATTTTGAGGAGAGGTTCAATTAATAAGAAGTGGTAACAAAACGAGTCTAAATACTAATGCTTAATTTTTTTTTAACTTTACGATGATTATATGCTTTGGATTATAACTATGTATAACTTAATTACTACTTCGTATTTTAACCATACCTGACCAATGGCGTAATGGTAAAGTCGACGATCTTTCATGTAGAAGGTCTCGGGTTCCAACCCCGGTTAGATCATATCTAATAAAAAAAATATCGTAAAATTGTGTAATTCTATCGTAATATAAAATAAGATTTAATAAAACATATATAAATAGTTCTTATGTAAATGGTGGCGCACAAAATCAACTACTTAGTGAATATAAACGATTAAAAAAACTGAAGCCTATAGTAAATAGACTTGGTGAATGAGCTATACAAAATAAAATTGTTATATGAATTCGTGAAACTTTTTTTATATAAATATATTGAAGATTTTTTTAAATACATAACTATTTATAACTTTTAAAATATTTATTTTACTAAGGTTTTTTTAAACTTACCATTAATTAAGTAAATAAAATTTACCTATCAGATTAATACCACCCACATATACTAAATTTTTTATAAGCTTATAATATGTATTTTAAAAATGTTTTATATGATAATGTTATTTAAAAGATATTATAATATTTTTAATCCAATAAATTAAGTAAGTAACTATACAGTTAAATAATGAACTAAGCTTAGAATATATGCAATAAATGTATTATATTGCACCATTAATATTACAAAAAATATTTTAAAGTTGCCAAATTTTTTGCCATTTTAATAAATCAAAAACAGATACCAAGTTGTTTTTTGGATTAGATAAAATATTTGTTATTATCTTTCCAAGAAATATACAATAACTACCTGTTATTTATTAGATATGCAATTTTTAAAATTAAAAGTTAAACAATGATAGAATAACTTTTATAGTAATTTTGGTATAATTTGAGCGATTTTCTTAAGACCTTCTTTTAGAATAGAATACATACTACAAAAATGCAAAAAAAAATATTGAAGCATACGGAAATGAATTATTTTTTTTAAATATATAAAATAAATATTAAATACCTATATGTAACCTGGTTTTTATGCGTTTTATATTCATTTTTTATTTTAGTGAACTTTTAAATCTTTATTTTATTTGGCAATTCAATATTATTCGTGTTGCCAGAATGTATTTTAATTTGTTTTTTTGAAAATAAATTTTCAAAATAAACTAATACATAAAATATGTTAAATTGCGCGAGAAATTAAATAGATTTTATTTAAAATAAAAATGAGTACTTATAAAATTTTATTTTGTATAATAAACAAAAAGACAAATTACAATATAATACAACTTACATTACCTATAGATAATGAAAATTTATTTATTTTATAGTTTTCATTTTAAAAATTTAAATTAAAAAAAAATTAGTTTAGGTACTTAATTATTTTGATATATCTATTGTGGATAATAATATATTAAAAGATTCTTTAATATTGAATATGGATATATAGATAAGTATTTTTTTTATTAAACGCCTAATTTATTATGTACATATTATTGGGTTTCTCTTTATTTTATTGTACAAATTCAATTGAATTTTCTAGTGCCAATGGACTTATTTTGCAGCTTTAACTTATACTCTTAACAATCTCTTGTAAGACCTAGAGTTTACAAAAGAAAATTCATTAAAAAATTATAAGAGTTACAACAATCCTATATTTTTCATTATTTGAAGCTCTCTAGAACAATATATTGTTAAGAGTTTGTTAAGCTTCTATAAAATTTACCTTTAGTTAAAAGACAGTTACTTTAACGTTATGATAGTTTAGATAAAAGTTTAAAATTTTTAAAATTTCGGCCAAATTTACTATTTTCATAAATGTTTTTTTCAGAAACCTCAACTTTTATATTTAAACTGTGGGCAATAAGAAGCTTTGAACTTTTAGCTTTCCAATGAGAGTTTTAAACTAAATATTGATTACCTGTTTCTCGAAATAGATAGGGGCGAAAAAAACCTATATATTTACTCATACTTAGGAAATTATTAAAGCTAATTTAAAACTTATTTTCAAAAAAAATAATGACGACGTTTTGTTGTGAAGGATCCAAATTTTCCAGTTCCTTTAATTTATTTTAGATTTTTTCATACCATGCTCCTTGGCAATTGTACAAACACAGCTGTTCGAAAAATCGAACATTGACCGCTATTTGACATTTTTTTTCACACATTTTAAGAATTTTTTGCAGTTTTAAGTCGTTTTTGAAAGCAAATTTTTTTTAAAACTTTCTAAGAGTATAATAATAACCTGTCAGCGGTCAGTGTTCGATTTGTCGAACAGCACTTTTCAAGGCTCACGAACAAGCTAGCTCAAATCTGAAAACCTATTTGAGATTTTTGGGTTTAGATTATCCTAAATCGTATAGCTTCGTCAAAAATTAATATATATATTTTTTTTTTGCCGAAAATGGGTTAAACGGGTGGGAATTTATCTTAAGATACAAGTTTACTTATTATACCTTAAGATATTCATATATTAGATACTTAGATATTTATTATACTTGTTACAGATACTTTCTATTGATACTTATTATACCTTAAGATTGTCTATTTAAAGGTATGAAATTGAAATCGAACTTAAATCTTAAAATTAACTAAAAATGATATTCATTAAACCTAAACGTAAATACAATTTAAACTTTAAATATTTAAATATCTTTAAAATAATATAAAAATTTTCCCAAATAAATAAATCGATTTTTTTTTGGTACTGCTGCAAGCACGGGCCAAGGATAAAAAAAAGGAAGAGGAACGTTTCATTTTCATCAATAAATTTAATAATTTCTTTTATCAGATATATATTTTCAACCCTTTCATTTAAATTAAAAATCGTTTTTTTTTTCCTTTTGTCTAATAAAAATATTACTTTTCTTTCTGTTTTTTTTTTTATTTTTCTTGTCATTTGATGATAGAACCCTTATATCGCCAATATTACCAATCAATTTTGTACAGTCTAAAAATCATTAAATAAAAAAATATTTCTTTTATTTTCATTAGAATCCATGTCCCATAACTTATAACCCGTTGTTTTTTTTTTATATATGTACTTTTATAGATACTTTTCCCCAACATACAATAAATTTTTAAATACCTATGATGAACTGAAATCAAATCATTTGCTAATGAATGGAATCAATGAATTTTTGCAAATATAAATAAAAAAAAAACATAAAATAAAAAGAGTTTTCAGAATATTTTTTTTTTAATTTTCTTTTATTTAAAATTTCCTTAACTATACTTTTTTTTTCAAATATCTTCAGTATGAGAACATCAAAAAGGTGTTCCCGTATAATATTCAACTCATTTTCTTAAAATGTATACAACAAAACCAAATAACGGATTATGAATTAATCCTTATAATTCACCTTCACATTTTTTTTATTATTTTGCGAAAAAAAACGCGGCACGTTTTTAATATTTCTCTCAAATCACTTAGAGAAGATAAAACCCGCATTGGAAAAAGTTGTAGATATGTCAATTCTTTTCATATTTTATGAATTATATGAATATAACCCTCGTTTTTTAATTTCAATTCAACTTCTTTCACTTGCCCCCACTTCCACTTGTTATTGAAGCAATTCTTTTTTTTTTTAAATAAAAGAAAATCGATTTATACTTTGAAAATATTAAAAATGTGGATTCTTTGACAGAAACCATTCAATAAAAAATTATAAAAAGTAAAATAAAAACATTAACCAATCCTACATTACCCAACCTTAACAAATTTGTTCTTTATTTATTATAAACATACGTTTATAAAAACAATTCATCATTCAATACATTCAAAGTAAAAAATATTGAAACAAAAACAATTTTTTTTTTAAATGACAAGGAAATAAGTTTAAAAGTAAAAGAGTTAAAGTTAAATGTATTTTGGTAGAATAATATTGAAATTCGCGTCTATTGCCTTCTAAATTTAAAAAAAATTGACAAGGTTAGAAATTTCTTGTAATTGTCATTTTTTTCTATCAAAAAATTTTCTTATTAGTGTAATTTTATGAATGCTCAATTGATAAGTGATGGCAAGGGAATCAAAATGATTGAACTTTTTTATTTTGGGAATATTGTATTGATAAATGTATTTGTAATGAAAGTAGGGTAAAAATTAAGGAATTGATTCTAAAATTAATTACAATTTTTAAATTCTCAAAATGTTCCAAGCTTATTGAGTTCTAAGTGTTGTATTCTTATGTTAATACGCTCCAAAATTTTGCAGTTATACGAATATTTAAAAACAAATAATAAAACAACAGTAGGTTGACGCAACTGACTTATTAATACACTGCGCTTGTAATTTGATTTTATTGGTATACGAAGTGGTAATTGGTATCTCAAATATCAGAAATATTAAAAACATTATCAAAAACACAAGGGAAATTGAGTAGAACAACTAAACTTCAAGTTTCAACATTTATCAATTTCAGAAGTTTTCCAAATCAGCACTTTAATTCCTCTCAATTTGCCGAATAAAGGAATAGTTCAAAAAACTCTTGTAGAAAATTTCAAGTTTCTATATCTTTAGGGATTTCCAAGGTATGCTTATTAGGTATTTGAATGTGTGTGGGAGAGGGACTCGAACACCCACTCCATTTCTTCCCAAGTTTTTAAAACGAAATATAAACATGAAAGAACACCTACCTCTTTACCAAAGTTTAAGTTAGGATTTTTAAAGGTGTGTGGGAGATAGCCGAACCACCACTCCGATTTATTTACAACTTATTAATTTTAAAATTGGGAACCCCTTTCTATATCCAGGTTCCCTGTAAAAATCGAAACTTTTCTAAGAAGAAATTTAAGTATTACAATATTTTTTAAACCAGTAATTCAAATACGCTGTAGATATACTTTAGTATATTCTAGCTTTTAACTTAAAAACATCATATAATGTAAAGTATCCTGCCAGATAATATTCTCAAATTACTGTCGATTTCTTTTCGAAATTCGGAATACTCTAATGATTTGAGACTACCAACTCTTTTTTCGTGATACTGTTACTATTTTTATAGACCTATCAATTCTCAAAAGATATGGGCTAACTAATATTATAAAAATTGTAAACGCGTTCCAAATTAATTTAAAGAAAATAAAACAGTTAAATCATAAAGATAAATGCCAAAAGTTAAAATGTCTGGATGACACAGTAAAAGACACCCAAGAAAACTTCTGCAATTCTTTAAACAATTTTTTTATTCGTTATACCACACTATATACAAGGTGTTTCTAATTAAGAGCACCACTACATACCAATCGTAGATACTTATGAATAGGCACATTTTTTGTATGGGGACTAAGCTGGACTTCTCCTAGTTTCCAAGATTAAATGAAATTTCAATATTTTTGTTTAGTTTTCATAATGTTACTCGTAACTCTGTTCCTAAACTACTTACGAAAATTCTGTAAAATGTATTCGAAAGCTTAAGAAGCCTCTTTTAAACAAGTGTTAACCTTAACTTTCTATGTTTTTCAATTTTAACAAATTTTTTTTTTTTTAAAAACCACATTTACGCTATGATTTTACATGAAAAGTATATGGAACACATTAAATCAACATACATATACATATAAATGTAATTAAATGTCAATCATTGTAATAATTAAACATAACATGTACATTTTTAATATTTTCTAATATTTTAAGACCTTTAATATACTTGCATCATCAACAGTTTGTTTTATTTCGTTATTAAAACAATATGATAAATTATAATATGCATATATATTGTATATGTATATTTTGCGTGGGAATTCATTTCATTAATTTTTAATATCTTGTTTAAAAAAAAAATAAAAAAATTTAGCAATAACTTAAATCAATCTTTTTAATTAAAAAATTACATTTTAACACCCCATACAAATAAATAATATATTTTTTTTTTTAAATTATTATTCGCAAAAATCAAAACAATACAAAAAAAAAAAAAAATTACCATTTTAAAAAAAAAAAAAAAAAAAAAAAAACAAAATTAATGTTCATTGAAAAATTGGATAAAAAAAAAAAATTGAAAGATTTTTGCATAACTTTGATCCATTGTATTCTTTTTCAATTATTTTTATTGTCCTTAATGTTGTTTCCTTCTCATTTTCAATTCACAAGATTTGCGTGGAAGTTTCTGACTTTTTTTTTCATCAGATTCGCGGTTTTGTTATTTTTTGTTATTTGTGTACATATATAAATATATATGTATACTATATTATAGACCCAAATATTTTGTATTTTATATTGAAATTTGTCAATACCCTCCCTTGCTTTTTTTTATTTTTTATTTTTAGCATATTTTGAATACAGTTATACAGTTTTTTTGTTATGCAAATTTTTTTTTTTATTTTGCAAAATTTTTTGTATGTATGTATGTATGAATATTTATCTGAAGTATATATATATATATATATTTATATATATATAGGTATACAAAATAAGTCGGAAAACTCTACAGTTAAATTTCAATAACTATATATAGTAAGATATGGTGGTGTGTTTGTTGTTTTTTTGTAAATCCGACTAACGTACATGTTATTTTAAGAACAGGCCATTAACTTTTTACCACTAATGGGCTATCAAATGGTTTTTTATGTTTGTATAATATTTTTTAGTTACTTATTATTATTATCATTATATAGTCGTTTTTTTTTGTTGTTGTATTTTTTCGCAAAATCATGAATTCAATATTTATTTTATATAATATAGAATACTTATATATATATAAAATTTAGTTATATAAGAGTTTGTCTGTGCGTATACACTATATACATATATAAATTATGCATCACGTGAAAAATTTTAAACACACTCAATATATTTTGGTTTTTGTTTTGTTTTTATTATTGCGTTCAGTTATTTTTCATTCATTAAAAAAATGGAATAAGTTTCAAATTAAATTTCGGGCAAATGTTTGTGTTGTACAAAGAATTTTTGGATTTTTTTGAATTAGTTATCGCACTAAAATGCTTGATTAGCTATAAGTTCATGGCTTATTAGATCAAATTCATAAAACTATGCTTAAGCCAATTTTAGAATTGAAATCATAATCTAAATTGAAAAATTTTAATTAGTTCAGTTTTTAGTGAAATTTTAAAATAAAATAACTGTAAAAATAAATTTTAAGCCCAGTCTAATGCATTTGATCAAATAAAGATTTTTCGTATATAGTTTTCGATATTTTAACGATATACGAATAATGGTTGTGCTTTTTTCTTTAGAAGATTTCATAAGCCTTTTAAAATTTAGTTTTTCAAACAGTTTCACACTTTTTAAAAATTTAATAATTTCAAAACATTGGAATATATTGGACTGAACCTTAATGTAAATAAATTTCAATGTTGCATCCTATATTAATTTGGTCTCCTTTTATACCAATCATTAAAACTGTTCAAAATTACTGTGTTTTAAATTTTACATAAATATATATGTGTATGTATATATGTTTATTTGTTTATTAAACATAGAAATTTGGTATGAAATAATTTGGTTTTAAGGCAGGATGAAGGGGGAAATTTGGAACGGATAATTTAACAAAATAAATCAATTTTCCAGAACCAACCAAGGATTCAAAGGAAATTGTAAACGTGTTCAAAATTTATCTTATAAATTCTTTTTTTTTTTTCTTAGTAATTTAAATTGAAATTTTTTTTTTTTAAAATAAAAAAAATTCGCAAAATTGAAGTAAAATTAAGTGTTTTGGTTTGTTTATGTCAGCATATTGGATAAAATATTGGTTTTTATTGTAAATTATAGTAAAAAAACAAAAAAACAAAACATCAAATTGGAAATAATATTTACTAAGGGATTGAAAATTTCTATTTAAAATTGATTTTAAAATTCTTTCATAAAATTAATTCACTCACTGTAAATTTCCAATGAAACGGAAAAAACAAAACAAAATGTGTCATATTTAAATACCGCAAAAAATTTATACATTATATATATTGCATTTAATAAATAGCTATCATTACGAATTAATATAGTTTAAAAAATTTTTGCAAAAATAAATGAGGGTTGCTTCTTGTTATAGTTATTATAATAACTTATTTTACAAATAGATTATAAGTTCCAACAATTTTTAAAATTTAAAATTTTAAATTTAAAGTAATCTTATTATAAATTTTAATAATAACAGTTATTATTAGGTTAAAATTTACCTTATTCGTTTTAAATTAGCAACAAAGTTTTTGTTTACATATGTAGTTTAGATCTTTATTAACATCAACATGGGGTTGATGTATTAGATTATGTAAGGGAATTTGCCAAATTTTTCAAGGATCTGACCTCAGATCAAACTCATCCATAAACTAAATATACGGACAGAAGGACGGGCAGAGTGAAACTATATAAGCACATTTTTACAAAATCTTTTGAAAATTTGCTAAAAACGCAATTTTTATATGAAAATTGGTTGTTGTTTAATAAAAATCGCTTTTTTATCACATTTTCATGAATTTTATCAAAAAAAAAACAAATAAATGACTCTAAAGAAGATTAAAGTGAATTTAAAGATTTATTGAATAAAAAACTAATTTTTCTGTATTAAATATCGCTTTTAAATGAAAAATCGCGTTTTACCACAAAGTTAAAAATTTATTTAACAAATAATTATCAAACAGTTTCTGTAAGAGAATTGACGAATTACTTAAATTTGTTGAACTTTAAGCCTAGAATTAGACTCCTTAGAAAAATCATCATTTAATTAAACTAACCTTAACTTTATTTAAAATACGTGGTTTCAGCTCTCGTCTCCATAAAAAAATAGCATTTAATTTTATAACAAATTAATAAACATTTTTTTAAGGATTTTAATTTAATTTATAAAAAAAAATTTTTTAAAAAAAAAAAAAAAAAGGACGAAAAATAATGCAATGGAAATCAATGACAGACAATATATTTAACAAAAAAAAAAATAAAACAACAACAATTTCATAGTAGAGAAGAAAATTGATGGAGAATAATTACTAAATAAATTGTTTCACTAAGAAAAATAAAAACTAAACAAACAAAAAAGCGCGACATAAAGAAAATTGAAATAAAATTTAAAAATTGTGTATTTTTTTTTTTTAAATCGTGACTTTTCTTTCGAACAGAAGAAAGGTATTGCAATTTTCTTTATAAAGAAGACCCATTAAAAATAAGGAATAAAAAACAATTTTCTAACCGTTATTTTTTTCTCTTGTTAATTCACTTTCTTCCCACTCACTCACTCCTTCAAAAAGGGAAATTTTTAAATAAAAGAAAAAATATGATGTGACATTGTGTCGTGTACAAAATTCTTGTAAGAAAAACTATAAAATAAAAATTGTTGAAAATTTTTTTTGCTATATAATATACAGGGTGGTCAGGGTGTAATGTGTATAGTCCAGTGCATTATTTTTCAATTTAATTTCAATATATTGCTTTAAAAGGGGTTTTTCGATTTAATTTGTACTTCGATACATTTCAAAGTTAAAAATCTTATTTCGATTCGGTTTATGGAATTTGAAATTTTCACAAGTCAATAGAGCAACTCCACCCTGACTTGGACAATTTCTCTTATTTATTTTTAAAATAATAACTAATTTCCCTAGGAACTGGGTTTGGAACACCCTGTTTTAATTCTTCTATTCATATTGTTTATTTGTTAAGAATTCTTAATTAAAAACAATTATTTATAGTATTAACGAGAAAAAAATACATTTTTATACTCATTTACTCCATCCATTTTGTTAAATTTTCTCAAATATTGCCATTTTATTAATTTGTACAAAATGGAATAAAAACAATTTGAAATTAATTTGAAAAAAAAAACAATACTAGAAAGGACGGGTTAAGGATTTATATAATATATATATAGGGACAAAACTAAAATTAGATTAAGAAAAGAAAATGCTAGCAAATTACTCGATACGACTTAACGTATGTCGATTAATTCTTTTTTAATTCTAAGAATTTTAAATGGTTTTCGTGATAAAATTTTCTCTTTTTATTTTATTCATCAGTTTATTGTTTTTTTTTTAAACTTTATATACGATTGATTCTAATGAGTTTTATACTGATGTAAAATTGAATATACAGTGAAAAATTTCTAACGAATTTATTGAATTAATGAATCATGTAAAATAATTGTGGGAGTTATATATAATGGTATAATTTTAATTATGAGGTACTAAATTAGAACTTAAAAAAAAAAAAAAGGGAAAACGATTTATTTTAATTTTTAAAAAGTTGAATGTTAACGATATTAAAAATTAAGATAATCAATTCAGAAATTACGTGTTCTTGTGTTTGTAATTTCTATATAAGTAATTCATATACCATTTTTAATTTTAATTTTAGATAGTCTTAAGAATTTAGACTATTTTACAGTACTATTATAAATTTTAACCGGGTATTCGTACATATACTTATAGTTTAACAATATAATTAATTTTCTGTTTTTATTTTTAAAATGGGTATAGGGGTGTACTAACTTTGGGATGGTGTTTATCACCACCGAGAGAAGGCAAGGCAAGCTGGTGATGAAAGACTATATTTATTTTTGACCAGAAAACTCAAGAAATAATGATATTACTTGATTAAATATTTTTTGTATGCAAGTAACGAAAGTAATCCGGGGATTTCAGTTAGAGGAAATTGGACCGTGGGTTCGGATTTGAGAAGCGAAACCAGTAAAAAATTTCAAGGTTCAAATTTGGAACAGAGGTGTTGCTTGCTATTTCCTTTGTTGTACTGAAATTAAGGATCAATTAAAGTGATGGCTGTGGTACCTGCCACAAGAAGCATATTTTGGGATATTCACATATTCATATATTCACACTGCGTTCCTAAAATGTAGGATTATTTGGAGCGGTTTTTCAGGTTTTTCCCACAGACCTCTGCAAATTTAAGAAGCATATTTTCAAAATTAATGCTAAAATACCTGAAATTGAGTACAAGGCTGCATCGTACTGACTGTTTTTTCATTACATTGTTTAATACTTAACTATTTTAATAAATAAAAAATGAAATAAAATAAGGATTTGTTTAATTAACCTTATATTGGCAATAAAAGTTTGAACACGTTTTCGAAAAGGATTTTATTTTTAAAATTTTAAATACATAAGTTTTGTCGTTATAAAAACTTGTTTTATTACTGCGTCTAAAAACAAAATCGTTCTATTGATTGATTTTTAATAAGAATTAATATTTTTATTAAATTTTCAAACAAATTGCGTGAATTAACAAAAAATTGCCTAGAAGAATACAGGTCTCTGCCACCCTTTCTTTCGCTATATTATTTTTTGATTTCTTTATATATGTTACACAAAACATATGTAATCATATTATAACTGTAATAATTTCTTTTTATTTATTATTGTTTTAAAGGTTATTTTTATTATGCAATTAATGTATTACATACATATACATATTATATATGTACATATATGTTATTTGTTTTATAATTTTTCTTAATGTTTGACAGTAAGAAAGTTATTATTTTATTGTTTTTGATTATTGTTCTATTTTTTTATTTTTTATTTTTTTTTTCTGTATTTTATGACTTTAAATTATAACGGAAACAATTTTTCCAATTATTTTCTCATATGTTAAAAATAAAAAGTAAGTTAATAAGGTTAAAAATGTTTTTTTATTATATTTTCTGACTTGCTTTGATAGTTATATTAGTTTTGTTTTTGTTGTTTTTTTTTCTGTACACTTTATATTCTTAATTATTTACAACAACAACAAAAACAATAAAAAAAA
Organism: Dolichopus griseipennis; assembly: GCA_963082915.1. NCBI lineage: Eukaryota > Metazoa > Arthropoda > Insecta > Diptera > Dolichopodidae > Dolichopus > Dolichopus griseipennis. Next base: position 71,750,496 of record OY720445.1, read on the forward strand.
TTCAGAAAATATGAAAATAAAAAAGAAAATTTTATTTTTACGATCGAATTGAAAACAACAAACGCACCAAAAAAACAAAAAAAAAAAAATTTATTACCTTAAGGAATATGCAATTAATTAATTTATATTCGTTTATATATATATATATTAAAACATGTGTAAGAAATAAATATACACACATACATATACGTATGCGTATATTCATTTCATATAATTTATATTTAATAAAATTCATATATATGTATATTATGGAAATGAAATTAATTTCAAATATCAAAAATTCCTTATAGTTTTTTGATATAGGATTCGGGTGGTAAAGGTGGAAGGAAGGGTGGTAAAGATTGAAAAATTATTAAATTTGTAACATGAAAAACCAAAAACACAAAGAAAAAAAGAAAGAAAACTTACAATTGGAAAATTCTTATAATATATTTTAATAGAATAAAGGAAAACAGGTAACATATATTTGACAGAAATATTATATTGCGTGTTAAAACTTGAAAATCATACAAAAAAAAATGAAAACAATAAGAAAATTATCAGCCGAATGAATTAAAATAATAATATTCACAATTTTCCTTTAAATATATCTATATATATATAACTTAAATTCACATACTTTTTAATATTGTTATCTTTGTATGTAAATCAACCCACATTTGTAAATATTATACAAAGGCCCATCTACGAATGCCCATCATATTATAGATTTACAAAAAAAAATCTAGATCAAATACAGTGTCGCGTTAATGTTTTAATAAAATATATATATATTTTTTTTTTATTTGAAGTTAATATTTTTATATAAATTTATAATTGTTAATTAACTAAGCTTAGTCTAATGTGAATAAATGTGTGTCATCCTGATCTTACTTTTTATACTCATCCTTCGAATTAAGTAATGTATACTTTACCTTCTATGAAATTTTGCCAAATGTGGGTCATTGTGCCATGGTGAAAAAGTCTAAAGGGTTGCGTTTGAAATCTCTGATGCAAAATTCCCAAAGATAAAATCCCCAAACTACAATCCCCAAAAATCAAAATCTCCAAATCTGAAGCCCCCGAAAACGAAGTCACTGCTTTTGTTATAACTAACTATAATAAGAGCCTGGTTTTGCGGATTTTGATTTTGGAAATTTTGCGTTTGGGGATTTTGTCTTTGGAGATTTTGTGTCATGTCCAAATCCAGATTTGAGTAAGTCTTAAAATATTACAACATCACAAATACTATGTAATTTAAAAAATAGGGAACTAGAGGAATTTTGAGTTAATATGGATACTTATATGTTTTTATTTTATCATATTTTTGTCTCTGGCACTTTAGGAACTCGTAATATTGTATAAAGGAACATAGGGATTGGTATAAATACAGTTACATACAGGTAAAGAATATTTATATAATTGTTTTTTAACTGACTTCTAGCGATGCCCTTCTTAAAGGTTTATTATAACTTCTTACCAATTTATATATTGAATTTTAAATAAAAACTTAATAGAAAGGGGTAAACTTTTTTTTATCAATAGACAATTTTAATTTTTTAAACGGGGAAATCTATATTGTGCATTTTATTTACTTTTTTTTTTTAATAATAATACATGTTTGAAAAAGGAAGTTATGATTAATAACAAATAATTTTCTCTACAATTAGAAATTTCTAACAAATATATTTTACAATTCCATAATAAATTACAATGCTATAGTCTATATACTTATATTAGTATTTAGGTTTCCACCCGTTCTTTACAACCAAAACTCTTTACGAATTACAATAGAACGGAAGATGATACGCAAAATTTGTCAGGTCCTTTTGAATATTTATACAAAATACATATGTTGAATATATCGTATATATTAGAATATTTTATATATGTACTATAATATATTCTAAGTGTGTAAAACCTAGAAATAGTGCGTTTCTATTCATATGTTAATAAAGTTTTGCGGGTTTTTTGGTTTTTTTTGTTTTTTTTTTTTGTAAATGAAAGATTGATTTATATTATTATATGATAGTTTTCCACTTAAATCCTTAAAATTGAGGAAAAATGTAAGTCATTTGTTTATTATTTTCTTTTTTTCCTAGATTGTTACTTTCTTTTAATTTATATCAATTTCTAACGATGCGTGTAATGTATTTTGATATTAGAATATTTTTTTTTAAAAATTTAGATACAAAATGTTTTGTAATATAAGAATTTGTCTATTCTACAAGTTTTTGATTAAACATGGTTTATATCAAGTGACCAGTTTATTAGGTATATTTTGCTTATCTTAATTGATGTGTTAACATCTTCCGAATTACATAAAATGTTGGACTAATCGAATTGTGATTTGAAATTGTATAAAACTATTAAACTGTACTTATAATTTAGCAAAAAGCCAAACGGAAAAGGGAGTTCATACTATTTTTAAATAACTAATAGTCTGAAAACTCGTCCTTTAATTCTTCCTTGATCAATTAAAACATGTACATAATTTGTATTTGTTAATAAAGACCAACAGGTCCAACAGTTTTAAGTACTAACAGTATGATGACATAAATATCTTATTGTATGAAAATTGATATGTTGATATTAAAACCATTAAGGACATAGACTTAACTTAAAAGGGCTTCTTTCAAACACATTTGCTAAATTCTAACCTGTTTTGTGTATGTTTGTTTTTATTTCTATGTATGTTATTTTGTAAATAAATTTATAAAACAAAATAGAAAATATTTGTCTAAATCATTTCAAATTGATTTGCATTTAACAAATTCTATATGTTTTACTAATATATGCTTTTCATTTTCTTTTCTTCCGTTATTATTCTTAATAATTTTTCCTGTCTTTTAGAATATATTGCGGTTAAAATGAAGAAAATTCTTGGTTTTTTTTTTACTTGAGATTTATTTATGACATATGCGTTTTCTTTTAATATGTTATATACGATTTTAACATGTTATTATAGATTATTAAAATTACATTTCAAAAAAAATGTTATAATATTATAAAATATAATTAATTTTTCATTGGCACGCACTTTTTGTTGCATAATATAGCAATTTATAATATAAAGTATAGGGGTAAAAATAAAATTATTAATTGTTTTTCAATTTAAATCAAAAAGAAAAACTGAAAGCTTTGTTTTTCTTAAAAAAACTAAAGTTTGTAACTAGTGGAAAATATTCTATAACAACATTATTATACCCATATAAAGTTGTTGAGATTAAAAATATTGAATTACATTAGTTCTAGAAAAAACTGAAGAAGTTTCAGAAAGAACTAAAAGAATGAACGACTCTTAAATATTTGGAAATTGTTAATGTAAAGGAAGCTTCAGATATTTTTTTATTTAACCAGGAGATTTTGGACTATCTTAACTAGTGTTTCTTTTATACAGCATTTAGAGTAATATAATTAATCCTGAAACCCAATTGTTCAGGATTAAAAAGAAAAATCTTGTAAAATAGTAAAGGCTAAATTTATAGAATTAAGTAGCGTAATATTTCTTGAATTTTGAGTTTCCGAGTAAAATTACGTATTTTTTAGAAAACCAGCAAATTTTATTGATCACTTGAGTATTAATTTGTTGAATTCATTTAAATCACTTCCTAAAATACAATTACATGAATTAGTATCTATAGATAAGAGAGCAATAACGAAGTGATAAGTCACATATATATGTATGTTCGTACTTACGTATCTATTCAAGAAAGTTTATATTTGATTAATCATTTATAATTAATATAAATGTGTCGTAAATTATTAATTTTAGAACAATTGTAAGTCTTGAAAAGTTGAAACTAATGCAAACTCTGTGACAAATAGTCTTTATTTGCTACAGAGTTTCAATAAGCACTTAGTATAGATTTTAGCCAGTTTCATAATTTGCTAAACAATTAAAAATTGTTTTTGGAATATTTTCATTTAAAGAATTTTTAATGATATATGTATGTAGGAAATGGTTATAAGATAACCAGAAGCGGGCGTCACTTTTAGCCGGTATAAAACAGATATTACATTAGAGTCAGAACATCAAAACTGTTATACTATACATTTTCGAAAATCGTGAATACTAGACTTTCCCAAATTAGATTTGCCTTTTTCGTTTCTTTTTTTTTTGCAACACAACATCCATTAAGCTCAGTACAAAATTGATAAATTGAATATATATATATTTATTAATTAATTTTAAGAATTTTAACTAATATTCTTATTACCAAACTTTGTAACATCAACTAACTTGATATAAATTAACTGATATATTTTATAAGAACTCTATTAAATAAGAAGCTGAAGATGGAAAAAATATCAAACCAAATAAAGTGTTATTTCTGAATTCCTACATGAAAGTAAATTTAAGGATTTCCAAGAATATTTATTAATAATTAAATTATAAATTATGTATTATTTAATTATAATTACTTATATTTTATAATTAATTTTGCATAAATTAAAATCATTTCAATTAAAATTTTTAATACTAAAAAAAAAGGTTAAATGAAGATTTATTTTAAATAAACCATGGTTGCAATGTTATATTAAAATTATATTAAAATACAATAATATATAATTTATAGTTTTTTTTTTATAAATATTAATTTTTTTCAAATTTAATTTAACTTTATTACCTATAAAAAACCCCAAAAAGTTTAAATAAAAAATCTTACAAGTTAGAAACTAAAATTAAAACATTAAACAGCAATTTTGCAAATAACTTGGTTGGTTAAAAAATTTGTCAACCCATTTTAAACATTTGAATAAAATTCCTAATAGTCTTAATATTTTTGAACTATTAGAAATATCCTATTAATTATTTTGAATGGGTTATTTACGTGCCCAGTAAAAAAAATTATATCTTATATTTTATCTTAGACTTTCAATTAAAATTCGATTGTTAATCTTTCAAATTAATTAAAATATTAAAAACAAACTTAAGTAATAACTGTTATAATTGATGTAACTAATCATATTTTAAAATTATAAGTAACTACTGGCTTTAAGTTGATATGCAAACTTTTTAGTTTTTAATTTAAAAAAAAATCTAAAAATAACCAAACTGTTTTCGGGATAATTGTTGTAGTCTATTTGCCTTTGTTCAGTTCATCCAAAAATTTGTTATAATAAAAAATTCATGAATATTTATATTTACAATAGTACATAATGCAAATTGTTATAAACAAAAACCGATATTTATGTACATAATATTATATCATAATATTTATAATATTACAATTTTAACATTAAATATTTATATTTTAATGTTATTTTTGGTTGTTATTTTAATTAAATTAATCGGTGTTAAAAAAAATAGATATACATATTTAAAAACAAAAATTATTAAATTATAATAAATAATTATTGGATTTAGTTTTATATTATTTAAGAATAATTATATTTTTTTTTGGTTTTGCATGAAATTGACATGTATATGGTAATTTAATTTAATTAAATTGAAAATTAAATTTTTGAAATTTTTTATAATGTATAGTTTTTTAATATTTTAATAAAAAATAGAGAGAATTTTTTATTTATTCATTATAGGTTGCAAATTTGATTAAATTACCATTTAAGTTATTGTATATAATTAATACATAATTACAATGTGTAGATTTAATGATATTAATATTAAAAGGATACTGTAACTAAAATTAATTTATAGTTTAATAATGAATTAATAAAATAATGTTTAATTATAACATAAAAATATATAATACATACATACTTAAATATGATTAAAAAATATTAAATTACATATTATGTAAATAACTTTAGATATAAATTTAAATTAAAATTATAGTTATTTAATCATTATTACCTTAAAAAATTAATAATTATCATTTTAACTGACTGACTTCAGTAGTTTAAAAGAAAACGTCTTTGTTTTGGACCAAAGTTACGAAGTATTTTTTGCATAAATTAAATTTTCTTTAAATTTTTTTTCGATTCTGCATACTTTAATCCAAAATTTAAGGGTATAGAGCAAAAAATACACTTAGTTTAAGAAACTGAAACTAAGTACAATATAAGTACATATAATTTTTTTTATTTATCATTATTTAAGTTTATTAATTTATTATTTATTTGTACTACCAGATAATAGTAAATATTGCCTCATAATATTAATCCTTTGCTGATTTGACATTTGTACTTATTATTAAATTATAGTACTATATACAGTATATTTTTATTAGATATGATCCGACCAGGGTTTGAACCCGAGACTTTTCGATAGAAAAGCCGCCACTTTAGCACTTAGCTAACGATCAAATATATTTTTTTAACTTTATTTTAACGCTTTAGAACCGTTTATAAGAAAATATGATAAAATCTCTAAAGTTCCTGTATCAGATCATTTTATATTAAAAATTTAAGATAGAGTTTATGAAAACGGAGACACATTTTAAGTTAAAAAATTTGCCATATTTCCCCAAAATTAAATCTAAAACTTCAAAATTTCATACCAAAATTTGTAAAATTTTTCATTATTTAATCGTTGCATAATCATTATTTTAATAATATTTACCATTTATTAGTACAGCAAACTTTTTTTTTTCAAAATGGTGTTATATTTATAATAAATAATAAATACAAAAATAAAATTAAAATAAAATAATGTCAAGTATATTGTTGATTTATTTTATATTTTTTATAAAATATTTGAAGCGCAAATTAATTCTTTTTGAAAAAGAACAAACATCAAAGGTTAGTTTTTTTTTTTAAATGTATAATTCGTATAACTACTTAAATTTTTAAATTTTTTAAACCATGTTAATTAAAAAAAAATACAAAATTAAAAAACGAAATGATTGTAAAAACGACAAAATAAACTCAAGTAATATATATATGCTTGACAAAATATTTAATATAATAAATTTTTAAATACTGATCAGATGCCGTACATTAACAATTTCATTTTATTTTTCTTTGTTAACACTTAAAGTATAAAAAATTCCGAAAAAATGTTTAATGTGCTGACAGTTAAAAATTTTAACATTTGTATTTGTCACATTTTAATGAAAAAAGCTAGTGTAGCGAAGTTCTCAAAATTCAAGCGATTTCTGCACTTAAATTATTTTTAATATTAAAAAACAAATAATTGACCCGTGACCGGCATTTTTTTGACCGACAAAGCCGATTGATATATAATAATGATAAATGCAATATTTCATGAATCTTACTAATCAAAAATTCCATAGAAATCTTAAATAACTAAGACTTTCTTTAGAACTTAGTCTTTTACTAAGCTTGAATTCTTGTCACAATGAAAAGTGATTAAATTAAAATCTAATATTAAAACTAATATTAGGATTTGCGTCATTTGTCATTTACACTCTTCTAACAGAAAACATATTTTTAATAATTTCGTCAAGTTAAATTATCCAAATCTGATTAATCAAATAGTGCTACAAATGTCAGTTCAAAGATTTCTCAAATCTGACTTCGAACTGTCAATTTATTTATTTAAATTCAAAAATGAAATCTTTACAAAATTTAATTTTTAAAAATTTTATATATGTAATTTGAAAACTGAAATTTTTTGAAAAATTTTAATTTTAACGCATAGAATCAGAAAATTTTATAAAATTTATGACATTTTTAAGTATATCGCGTTCAAATTAATGCAAAATTTTATTTATTCAATTCATATATTAATGGTTATTAAATTTTACAAAGAAAATAAAATATTGTATAAAAAAAAGATTAATATATATATATATATATATATAGTATATTTATATATTATATATTCTCAGGTATTTACTTATGTATTTATAAATTTGTACTTTAAATGCAACATAACACTTAAATGTGCATTTATGCTCATTTCTTTTTTTTTTTATTCCTCTTCCTCTACACCAGCTACACAAAGAAAAAGGAAATACTTAATTATTTGCTATAGTGTAAAACTTCGTTGAAAAAAATCTATGTTTAAAATTTACTGTTTATTTTTTATTTTTTTCTTAGAAATATGAAAAAAAAAAATTCCAATTGCGATTCATTCTATTTGGCAAATAATCATATATCCTTCGCCATATAAGTATTGCTCTCTTTCTAATAATGTAAAATTTCGAAAAATAAGCGTTTCTAAACAAGCACATTTTCAAACTTATATATGGAGTGTTTCCTAATTAAGTGCTTTATTCCACTGCATAGTTCCTTCTGAGTAGGTACATTATTTTTTTGGTGGCTAAGCTGGGCCTCTCCTAGTTCCAAGATATGGGGACTTAAATGAAATTTTAATATTATTTTTTGTTTTCATAATGTTACTCCTAACTCTGTTTCTAGACTACTAATAAAAATTCTGTAAAATTTATTCGAAAGCTTCGAAAGTATCAAAATTGCAGGCTTCTACATTTAAAAAACGTTGAAATTTTAACAAATTTTTGAAAAAACCAATTTTACACTATTCTGTTACATGAAAAGGTTTCAAAATATTATAACACCAAGTTTATTTACTCATATGTAACTATGCAGTGGTATATAGCCGTGCACTTAATTAGGAAACACCATGTATAGGGCTAAAAAATTTAAATGAGTAAGTAGTTATTCAAGTAAAAGGTTTATTTTGATCCTTTACATCTACTTCAAAAAAATTTTGCAACAATTGAGTTCCGCATAACGGTAAATTTAAATATCGTATGGCAACACTTCTTATATTTATTATATGTATATTTACGAAGCATATTAAGGTAGCCATCGTTTGACGTGATTAAAGATATAAAGATACTTTTTACAACTTATTGTATAGCAATTCGAATATAGAGCTAAATTTGGTGGGATTAAGCTTCGTAATGGGTTCGACATGAAACTAATGTTTTTGCGATACCTGCCTGTAGGTTAAGCTTCTTTATTACATTCCAATCGGTGTGCAACTTTTTTAAACACCCGGATAAACAGACTGTGTGAATATAGTTAAACACATTTTTCAAAACTTTTTGAAAATGTGCTAAAAATATATATAAAAAAAACTGAAACGAAAAATAGTAATTGCAAATATAAGTATTTATTATAAAATGTTACACATAACATTTTTGTAATATGAAACATTTTTTATTTTGTTTATAAACAAAAAAACAAAATTACATAAGAAAGAAAATAAAAGAAACTTTTTCACACTTACTTTACTAGCATTCATATGCACTATAAATATACATACATATACATAATATAAGTATATTTACTTTCAAGTACTTATATTAAATATAAAAAAAAAAACTTAAATTTGTACAAAGTTCAAATAATAATATTAAAAAATGTTATTTTGTTCTAAAATAAAAAAAAAAAAAATTAAAAACTACAAAAAAAGTTGAAAATTAAATATAAAGTATTGAAGAAGAGGAAATATCCTTGATTTTATTAAATAAAAAATATTCACCATACCATATAAAAATACATACCACATATTATAAGTAGGTATACTTATATACATTAAAAGAATCTATTGATGTTGATGAATTAATATTTATAATAATAAAAAATAAATCCATATTTTATTTTTAACAAATAGTTTAAAAACGTTATAAACTTAAATAATTTTAAAGTATGCATTAAAATGACAAATTTTAAATAATATTTATATAATATGATATGTATTTATATTAGAATATATTTAGATTTAATAATCTTCTGCAATTCAAGTAACTCAGCAACATGTTCTTGATTTGAACACATAAAATGTTATTCGAGATATATTGAGTTAATCGTAAAATGTAGATACTAAGTTGAGGAAAGAAGAGATCATACGAAACGTAATGTGTCACAACCATTCGCCATTGGGTTCAAATTAATGGCTGAAACGTTGGAATAAAAATTACGTTAATATAACAATACATATAAACAAATAATTTAATTGAATAATATAACTCACAGATATATAATACCATATAACTAAAATACAAAATTAAACAAAAAAGAATTGTGTCCATTGAAAAACTAAGAAGTTTCTTAAGGCGTAGTATTACTATTTCATGTTTAAATTATATATGGACTTCATTAAGATCAATTCTAATTTAAAACCAACATTACCTATGAGGTAGACTTATAGCCCAAGAGAGCGTTTATGTTGGAGCTGCGATAATTTATAAGAGCATAGCGTGGAACATATATATGATTTTAATAGAAGTGTTTGTATTTGAGCATTTATCACATATCGCAGCTCCAATATAAAAGCATCCTAAAAGTTGAACAGTTAGCACTTAAAAAAAATTTCCATTTTAGTGTCCATTTTAATTCATAATATAAAAATTTCCTAAAAAAGAAAGGGTATTTTCTATTATTTCGGAGCATTTGAAAAAGTTCTTAAAAAACATTTAGAGTATATAAAGTATAACAATAAATAATATCCCAAATTAAATCTATTTTGCTCGGGTTTGGTTAAAAATTCAAAAAATGGTTTTCCCACGTACTCAAACATTTACATTACATTATCATATACATATACATAAATATATCGTATTGGGACGTGTCTTCACTTCCATCAAACTGTAAAATCAGTACTACTCAATAGTATTTAAGTGCATCAACATGCAGCGCCCCTACAAAAGGTTTCCAAAATGTTTATTCCTAATTAAAATTCACCTTAAACCAAAACCTAAGAGGTTCACAAAGTTTGTACGACCTCGAACTGTTGGAAGTTTCAGAAATCTTGCAAACAATAATACTATCCAATTAAATTTTACATTAAAAGATTTTGGATTACTTTATTATTAAATGTGTTTAACGTTTTTTAAAATAGGATATTCATGCCAGTTTGATTTATTTAGATTCATTTATGTTTATATACTTAAATTTATATTATATTTCTTTTATGTTCAAAAAAAAATTTATATAATAAAAAAATAAATGCAATATTCTTTATATGAATGCGCTAGAAATGTTTACATATTGCAAAATAAATACAATATTATATATTATATTTTACAATATTAAAAACTTTTATTTTGTTTATTTGTATTAATGTGCATAAGATATGTATTGACATAAATAGAAAAAAAAAAAAAATTTAATAAGAATATAAGATAAATAAAAATATACATTGTTACATCTCCATAAAATTTTTTTTACACTTTTTATGTTAACAGACATAGGTAATGAAATTGCAGGAATATTAAAAATTTATTATTTTTTCATACTGTATTTGACAAAATATATTCTGTAATTTCTTAAAACTATTATAAATTTGTAAGGATCTTTTGCTAGCGGTGATAATTGTAAGGATCTTATGATAGTGGTGCTATTATTAAACAAAATTGAACTTCAAAGTGCATTTAAAACATCCTTTTTTGAAAGTGTTGAAGTTTCAATACATTTGCAAATTATAAAATACTGAATTTATATTCCCTGGATTATTAATAAATAAATACATACTTATATAAAAATTTAAAATTAAAGCTAAAGTTAGTGTGGGAATCTATATATTGGAAAACCTCAGATTTTTATTAAAAAGTGTAGGAAACATATAAAGTATTTAGAAAATATATAGATGTCTAGTACTAGTTCACTACCTATAAAAAAAATCCAATTTGTTTTTATACCCGTATGACTATATAGTCCAAGGGTATAATAAATTTGCCATTACGTTTGTGACGCAGAGAAGGAGGGGGGGCGGGGGGTAGATATAGACTCAAGTGTATGGATCGGATCAGAATCGAAAAATAAATCGATTTAGCTATGTATGTCCGTCCGTCATCACGATAACTCAAAAAGTAAAGGAGCTAGGATTATGAAATTTTCACAAATTCGTTTTTATGCAAAAAACGGAATCGAGTTTTAAATTCAGCCATTTTGGTCCACGGGTTCGAGTACCTGCCATACAACTTCTAATTTTATATGAGCATTACTCTATACCTATGGAAGCTGCGTGTCTGAAATTTTGCCAAAAGTAGTTTAGTATAATGGCCAAAGTTACTGCAACATTTGGTTGGTCTACTACAGAGGGTTCGAGTAGCTGCCATACAACTCCTTCTTTTATATGAGCTTTACACTACACCTGATGAAGCTGGGTGTCTGAAATTTTGCAAAAAATAGTTTAGTGTAATGGCCAAAGTTACTGCAAAATTTAGTTGGTCTACTGCTGAGGGTTCGAGTAGCTGCCATACAACTCCTTTTTTTATATGAGGATTACACTACACCAAATGAAGCTGGGTGTCTGAAATTTTGCCAAAAATAGTTTAGTGTAATGGCCAAAGTTACTGCAAAATTTGGTTGTCTACTGCAAAGGGTTCGAGTAGCTGCCATACAACTCCTTCTTTTATATGAGAATTACTCGACACCTAATAAAGCTGAATGTTTGAAATTTTGCCAAAAGTAATTAACCGGATGATATAATGTATATGTTACGGTCATACGGGTATCCCAGAGTTGACACAGTCTACTCTACTACACTCTTCCTCGTTTTTTTAATCAATCTATTTCGTTTCAATGTAGTGAGGTAAAAAATCACATTTTTCATCCTTTTTTCTACACAAGTAGTTAGATACTTAGTATTCACAAAAACTTACTTAAATAATTTGGCATGTGCCAAGTATCAACATTGTCAAATTAAATATTTAACTTTGATACGGATAGGAAATTTTTTTAAATACAATTCTAGTTTATTAATCTGAGGAAAGTTTCGAAAATAGAAAAATCCCTACCGTTGGTATTTTGAATATTAAAAAGGACCAAGGATATTGAGTTTATTCAAAACATTTCTATTTTAAAAACTTTAAAAGCCATATTATATAAAGTTCAAAACAATTTTTTTATCCTCAAAATTTTTGGGATATGTTCATAATGTTAGTGAATAAGTAAATATATATATAAAATTTACTTTAAACTGAGGCTTTTTCTAGTCTAGCATAGTCAATACTACTGATATATGATGTAAGCTTGTACATGCTTTTTTTTTTTTTTATTCCTTTTTCCACTCCTTTAAGGAGTATAGGGCTTCAGTTTCTTTTTAATCATAATATTCACTAAGCCGTTGATTACTCGGCTGTAGCTATTGTATAAGGTTATGTAATATGAATGCACAAATGTTAACTTTGTGCGCCATCTATTATCTTACACAAGAATTATTTCTATATTTTTATTAAATTTTATTTAGGATATAAACTATTACGATATAATTATACAATTTTACGATATTTTTTTATTAGATATGATCTGACTGGGGTTTGAACCCGAGACCTTCCGCATGAAAGGCGGCGTCTTTACCACTACGCCATTGGTCAGATAACATGCTTAATAAAGAGTTTTGATACAGCAATTGATGCACCTCGAATTTTAAAATAATTTAAATATTTATGTACATTTTATGTTTGGAAATTTTTCAGAGCCCATGATTTATTAAGCCATTTAAAAATTTAAAGAGCATTAAAGTACGCCTAGAAGCTTTTAATTGTTATAGGTATCTCTTGATTAATTTTTGAACAGTTGCAAAATATTTAAAACAACCAGGGGACAACTTTAATTTCAAATAAAATGTATTATTAATTTAGAAAATATTCTATGTATATATATAACGTTAAATATTTAAAGTTAGGTAATTAAATTTTAAAATAATTTCATCTTGTATAATATGATCTAAAAAAATTTGAAAGTTAAATTCAAATTTATTTTAAATTTCCTCAATTTAAATAAAAATCCATTTTTTCCAAATTCAAGAATTGAGAAAAAATTTATTCGTTTCCAAATGATATTAAAAAATATTTTTTTAAATGGTATAATAGTTATATATAATTGTATGCAATTCAAATATTCTACTGTTTGTGCTTAACCAAGCATATGAAATATATACCAAGAAACCACCCCACCTCCTTTATATAAAATACAATATTAAACAAAAAAAAAATTAATATTTATAGTTTTACCTGTCGTTTAATTTATTTTAAAGAATTTTAAAATAATACCTAAAATATTTAATAAATACGTTCAGAATTGAAAGAATAGAAACAGAAAATAAAAAAAAAAAAATTTATTAAAAATAATAAAATAATTTTTCATAAAATTTTATTTTAGTTTAAGAGTGTTAGATTGTACTATTTATAACTATTTTTCATATTTATACTTTTCTTGTTTTTTTTTTTAGTTTTTTTTTAAGTTTTAGTTTTTTTTTGGAAATATTTTTGAATATCTGATTGATATACATTTTTAATTTTTGGTATAAAAATTAAAATTTTTAATCGTATTATAAATACAGTTACGGAAATATAATTATTCAAATAAAGTTACCAAAATATATTGTTTTTTTAAAGTAGTTTTTTAGCTTTCTTAGTAATGGTTGCTTATAAAATGTTAAAATTTTAATAATTTGAAAGTCCTGACTAAGTATTATAATATATTACTAAATTTTTTTTTTAATTAATCTGTGTTCAAATAGAGTAAGAAATAGGTCCATTATTTTTTATTTTAAACTCTTCTAAATTGCTTTGTCACAACCTTTTGATGAAATAATTTTTTTAAAGGTATCTTAAAATTTTCAACTTCATTCAAAACACTTTTGAAATTACATAAAGACATTTTTAAAATTACTGAAAGATACTTCTCCACCTCCATACTGAGTAGGACATTCACAAAGCCACATAAACTAAGTTTTAGTTTCGCTAATATTCTTTATTTTCAATAATCTTTTGATTACTCGGCTTTAGCTTAGTTATTCTGAACAGACTAAATTTGAGCGCCATCTATTATTCAACACAAGAGTTATATGTTTTCGTATATACTTTTATATATTTCCAATTTTGTATTACGTATACATATACTATTACGATATGTGCAATTTTTTCGACTTGGATTCCAAAACCAATATTTTCGACCAAAATTTTATATATTAATTTATTAAAGAATTCCAGTTATACGGTTTTTAATTTAAATTCATTGAAAAATTTAAATTTAAAACATTTACTAATTCAAAAATTAAATTCGAAAATTTTCGAACCTAACTGTATTTAAAATTTATATTTGCATATTTTTTAAAAACGCAACATACCATTTATTTATATTATAAAAATATAGATTTTATTAAGGAAATTTTGTATATACATACATATATACAAACAAAATATGTCCTATACTTTATCAAGGCTTTTATATATGTATTTAAAATAAATAAAAATAAATTATATAAATTATTTTTATAACAAACTAATATTAATTCTATAAATTCTATTCTAAACATATGTATATATGCCATATATATATATAGAATACATATAAAATATATATAAAATATATAGAGAACACATTCATTTTCGTATGGAATTTTTTTAAAATTTATGGATTTCAATTCTTTTCTTTACCTTTCTTTAAAATCAAAAAAAATTTATTCAGATTTATAAAATATTTTTAAATTTTGTTATTGTTTTTTATTATTTTTTTTGTTTGTTTAAACTAATCATTGCAAATTTATTTAAAATTAAAACACAATTACACACACACAAAATAATATATCTAATTTTTCCTTAAAATATTTTAATTTTTTTCCAACTTCTTTCTTATATTTCTATAAATTGAAAATTTTTTTAATTTTACACATTTGTAAGTTTTTATTTTTTTTTTTTTTATTTATTTTTTTTTTATAGAATGCAAATGAAAGTTGCAGTAAAAATTTTCCATTTTAAGGAAAATATTATATTTTATTTTATACAAAGGTAAAAAAAAAAAACAAAATTTTTATTATCGAATTAATAACTTAAAATACAAAGTAAAAATAAAATTGATAATATTTAAAACAATAGAAAAATAGTAATAAATTAAATAGAAAATATATAATATTGTGTATATGTATATGTAAATGCAGGAAATATAGTTTATTATGTAGTTATTTTATATATAAATAAAAGTACCTATACATTTTAAAAAAATTTTTTGAATTCAATCAAAAAAAAAAAAATAAAATAAAAATAAAAGAAAATTTTTGTCACAGATTGAAGACTATGATTGTAAAAGTAATTTATATGGAAGGACAACAATTAAATTTATTTTTCCTTAAAATATAAAAAAAAAAAACAAAGATTATTTTTGATTTAGTATTCTAATTTTTTTTTTTTTTTATTTTTTTTAATTTTACATAAGTTGTAAATATATATGTATATAATAGAAATATTTTGTAGATTAGCATTAATGAAAATGCAAATCTTAAAAAACAATCTTTTATTAGTTCCTATAAGTATGCATATTATCATTTCTTTTTGTACCTTTGGAATGTTTTAATTTCTAGAGTTTAGAAATATAAAAGAAGCAAATCTTTTTTGCATTACATAAATATATATATATATATATATATATAATAAACTGTCTGATTCTATCATTGAACTTTATTGGAAGAATTTGCAAGTTTTGTAATTTAAAATGGTATTCATATTGAAAAAGTCTTACGCCGTTTAATAAATGCTGAAAGATAGGAGGCATATTTACTATTAGGCACATGATTATGAAAATCAATTTTTTCTACATTTCGAATAGTGGGGATATTGCAAAATCCGGGGAGATATTACAAAATTCCCGGAGTTAAAAGTGCCCGGGAGATTTTATTTCAAAAGAGTGAGCCAAAGGTTACCTTACAAACTCCAATACTTCGGAGTTTGTAAACTGAAATATTTAAAATTTAGTATTAAAACATTCCAGTATTCCCAAAATTTATAGAAATATAATTATTTACAAAAAATAATAAATATAGTATGGAGTTCATATCGAAAATCGGGAATTTCCCTTTTTTAACTAAAAGTGCTTCAAATTATTGCATAATCAATGTAAAACTCGACTTTGTTTCATTTTCAATTTCGACTTTATATTTTTTTATACCCGTGCATACATATATGACATCGGGTATATTAGATTTACTCCTCCGTTTGTAACGCATCGATCTAGACGAGCTAGATATAGTGCCAAGGGTACGTATCGGCTCAGAATCGAAAAATTAGTCGATCTAGCTATGTGTGTCTGTCTGTCCGTCCGTCCGTGTGTCAGCACGATAACTCAAAAACTAAAAGGGCTAGAGTCTTGAAATTCACACAAAGTGATTTTTAGATAATTTCTAGGTTCCCTATTGTTTTTGGTTAAAATCGGACCAAGGCTTCGGGGAGCTGCCATACAACTTTTTTGCACCAATATGAATTTCTTCAAAACTAATTATACTACGGGGATGAAAATTACACACTGTTAGTTATATAATGACTCCGGCACTTATATGAAGTTTCAAAATGTTAGGGCCCCATTTTCGGGGGGCTGCCATACAACTTCTTTGCACCAATATGAATTTCTTCAAAACTAATTATACTACGCGGATGAAAATTACACACGGTTAGTTATATAATGAATCGAGCACTTATATAAAGTTTCAAAATGTTAGGGCCCCATTTTCGGGGGGCTGCCAAACATCTTCTTTGCACCAATATGAATTTCTTTAAAACTAATTATACTACGAGGCTGAAAATTACCCACGGTTAGTTATATAATGAATCGAGCACTTATATGAAGTTTCAAAATGTTAGGGCCCGATTTTCGGGGGGCTGCCATACAACTTATTTGCACCAATATGAATTTCTTCAAAACTAATTATACTACGACGATAAAAATTACACACGGTTATTTATATAATGAATCGAGCACTTATATGAAGTTTCAAAATGTTACGGCCCCATTTTGGGGGGCTGCCATACAAAGTTTGCGATTCAATAACTGTGAATCTAATGAAGCTACAAGGTTAAAATTAAAATTGGGCAGGTAAAGTAATAGGGCAAGTTAGTTGGCAAAGTTGGACATCACTCGGACCATCGGAATTTTTGGGTGGGCCATTTTTTTTTTTGTTTTTGTTTTTTTTTTGTTTTTTTTTGTTTTTTGTTTTTTTTTTTTAAGCTAAAGTTATGGGACAATGAATGAAAATTTAGTTTTTTTTTTTCGATTTATTTTTTTTTTTTGTGATTTTTTTTTTGTTAATTTTTTTTTTTTTTTTTTTTTAGCTAAAGTTGTGGAACAATGAATGAAAATTTTGTTTTTTGTTTTGTGATTTTTTTTTTTTTTGTTAATTTTTTTTTTTTTTTTTTTTTACGTCAAAATTATGGAGTAATGATTTAAATGTATAAGGGAAGTAAATTACGGTTTATTTTATACACCATAGTGGGTATGCACGGGTATCTAAAAGTTGACAAGGGCAACTATAATCTTCCTCGTTTTAAATGAAGTTTAAAACTAAGTTACATGTTTGAAAATATAATGTGGAATTATGATTAATTTTTTTGGAGAATTTTGGTTTATTTCTCGGAGTTATAAAACTCCTTGGTAATATGCGGATTTTATTTACTTAAACCATTTCCTGCCTGGTTATAATGGTAGGATAGAAACTGAAATTTCTTACGCAATTTAATGGTTGAAGTATTTTAAAATTAAAAGGTGGAGTAAGATGGTAAATTAATTAAAACTGTTGAAGATAATCCATATAATTTTAGATTTAATTTTAAACCCCAACACTGTTAACTTAAAATAAATAAATATGATTCAGACTAAGAGCTTCTCTTTCAAAATCAAAGTTGGATTATCTAAAGATAGACCTCGGTATTTTAAATTTTTGTAGTTAATTCAATTTTCATTTTTCAATTCCAATTTTATTTCTCGGAATTTCAAATTTTACCATAAATTTAAAAAAATCATATTCAAATAACGTTTCCGAAAATTTATAACATATTGTGTATTTTCAATAAACGCATAGCTTAGTGTATTCCTTTGTGTATACAATAACCATTCGCGTAAAAGTAAGGGGGGAACTATTTATAGTTATGTCTTATTTAACAAACATATCTTCCATAATTTCAAATGTTTGTTTTTGATTTTCTTTTTCTTTTTTTTTTTGTATCTTTTATTTATATTTGTAAAAATCAAAAGTTAAGGAAGGGGGCGACTTATTACTTTTTTAGCATTTTAAACCACACAATATACGGATATTTATATATAAATATCTACATATATAAATTTTAAAATTTTAGAAAATGAATAGCAAATCATAAAAAGAAATTATGCGTAACATTGTAAGAAAAGAAGCATATCCTTTAAAAATGTTTTTCCTTTAATTTATAATACACGCAATTTTAATGTTCAAACTTATTTATAGATATATGTATGTAATATGTATATATGTATTTAGAAAAGAGTTAAAAATTAAAATTAAATAGTCATTTAATTTTTTAAATAAGCGTATAGATGTGTGAAAAAATAAATAAATTTGTCTCTAAAGTAAAATTTATTTTAAAACTAAGATGTGAATACATATGTGAAAAAAATATTAGGGAAAATTATACCAAAATAAAAAACAAAATTATAGGATAAGATTAATCTATTAAGGGAGTAATCATAAGGAGTGAAAAGATAATGGCTATAAATAGGGCCATAGGCTTTATTTAGAATGATAAATAAGATTTTAAGTGAAATCTTGCTGCAGAGGCTTTTTTTCTCAATTAAAATTGCTTTAGTTTGAAAATCAGGCTTTTTAGTTCTTATCGCTGTAGCCTTTATTGCACTTAAAAGCATAAACGCAAAAACGGTTTTATAATATCTTTAAAAAAATAATTATTGTAAATGAAATAAATATTTAAAAGAAAATGTTAAAAAATATTTTAAAATATAACATTCTTTCAATGCATAAATAAGAGTTGATGAAAGTTTGAATACTTGTAAACACTAGAAATGGATTTTGCTATTCCTTTCAAAAAAATAAAATTAACCAAGCTTCGTTTTTAAAATATTATGTGATATGAGGCTAGTAAGAAGTTCATTTTGACTTTAAAGAATTGACACAATCTCTAAACTCTTCTTCTTTTTTTATAGTTTTTTTTTAAAATTTTTGAATAAATATTTCCTCGAAATTAATAAGAATATACTCCAAGAGTAATCAATAAAAAGGGTTGAAATAAAAAGTACCCGAACTAATTGTAAAAAAAAAGGATGAGAAAGATCATTGAATTCTAAATTTATTGATTTAAGGGAATTGTGATGATGGAAAAAAATAATTTCATGCTAACTTTTAATATTAATAATAAACATATACTAAATCGAATGTTTGTCACTTTGTTTGTATGCAATGTATAGACTTCTAAACTGCTCAGGCGATTGATTATCTTCATAATTTGCATATAAGGGTTTCTGGGTATACAGGGAGTGTTTGTGGTCTAAAAGCTTTGCTGTAACGGACCGTCAAATTTTGTACACGTTAAACACTTTGACAATGGAGTAGACTCTTTTAAGAGAATTGGAGTTAATTAAACCATATTGATCAAAAAAATTTTCGAAGCTAATTAAATCCAATTTTGTGAAGTACTGCTTTTACCCAAAACTTTCTAAACATTTTTTGTTACATCGATCTAAATTATAAGCGGATTGAACAATTGACTTCAAATTCTATATTGCTCTTTGCTGTTTGAAAATGGAGATGACTTTATTAACCGACTAACAATTAGTTAACCCACATAGGCACGACGATAAGAGAAATCTATTTAATACATAACATACATTCTTAAATTAATATTAATAGCATGTATAAATTTTACTTTGGCCGGAAAGAAAGTCTAAAAAAAATTTTGATCCATTAAACCATTGCTTCACAAAATCTCTTGAGGATTTTTTCGTTACTATGTTCTAAATCCGAAACGGTTTTACAAATTGTGTTCAAATTTTGTATACATGTTGCTCCTTAATTATGGAATCGACTCTATTAACAAACTAGATAGATTGGAATTTGTTAACCCAATTTCGCCATTGAAGATTCGCCAAAAAAAAAATATTAGAGTCCAATTTTATGAAGTAGTGTAATTTTTGTGTTAATTTTCAAATTAAATTAACCTTAACCCGCGTCGGACATGAGCTAGTTTTATAAGAAAGAACAATATTTTATAAGTTTCTGAAAACAGGATTTAGTTAAAATTGTTTTTTAATGAAACTTTTTTTACTTTATAGCTTTAAAAGAGTTCTCATTTAGTATTAACAAGAATTTGTTAATTTTCTATATTATTATTTTATATATATATATATATAAAAATCTTATACGTTTTTTTGGATATTTGTAATTAGATAATTCTATCATTCCTATACTTTTGTTATGTTAAACTGCAAGGACAACAATTCTGCTGGCAAAATAAACAATAAACTCAATAAATAGTCTTTAAAAGTATTATCCCATTCCCATATTATTAAACCCTTTCGAAGAAGTTGCAATACTATTCTCTAAAAAAACTCTAAACAAATATATTAACTTAGAATCAAACTTAAAAAAAAAAACTTTGCAAACTTTCTTCTGATCGATATATCAGACATTCGAGTAAAAGTTTGTTTTTTTCTTTTTTATTTATTTCCGTCATAAGAACGTTTGTAGAAGAAGTTTTGTTATTTAAAAGTCTGGATCTATTCTACCGTTAAGAATTGGT
Source organism: Dolichopus griseipennis (assembly GCA_963082915.1). Classification (NCBI taxonomy): domain Eukaryota; kingdom Metazoa; phylum Arthropoda; class Insecta; order Diptera; family Dolichopodidae; genus Dolichopus; species Dolichopus griseipennis. The sequence continues at coordinate 71,771,870 of OY720445.1, forward strand.
ATCCTTTAAAATACAAATACAAGTTTTTTTTCTTCCTCTCTAGGTTTTGTTTATGTTTTTGTCAAGTTCAATTGTTATAAAGGACATTCAAATATAAAAATGATAATAAGAATAATAATGATTATAATGATGTTGATAATTGTATCTATGAATACAAAAATAACAAATTTAAAAAATAAACTTCACATTACTCGATTTTAATGGACATTGGTTTTGTGGTAACTGATGGTCAATTGTTATTCATTAAATGTGAATAGAAAAAAAAGAATTATTTTGTAAAGTTTGTTTTTTTTTAGAATATGGCTATAGAAGACATAGTCAACAGGATATAGAAGGATTTTAGTTTAGTAAAATAGCACAAATTTTTTTATTGCTTATGAAATAAATAAAGTCTTGATTTTATATTTTATTGAAACTAATTTGTTGTTTTTAATTTCAAAGTTGGTCCGTTTCGTTGATTCAAGCGTAAGCTCTATTTGATTTTTCTACACGCGTTGATATAAATATCTTGATTATATAAAAGCGACTTTAACAGAACCTTTTACACTCTTCTTGTTAGATTGCTTTGAGACTGATTAAACGAGGGGACACTCTTCCTACTAGAGTGAGACTGATTAGACGAGAAAAAGAGTTTATCTCTGTAGAAAAAAATTAAATAATAAATAAAGCTTTAAAAATGAAGGCATGAAATAACGTCTACGCAATAAGACCTCGGAGTTCAAAGTAAAGCTTTCAACCTATTATTTCTCATTGAATGAACAATTACATCCTGATTGTTTCATTTCGCAAGCCCTTATTTCATGGCTCCTTATAAAATACAGTTAGAAGCAAACTAAATACTTAAAAAACTGATTTAAAAGAGGGTATCCTTTTGAAATGATAAAGACAGTTCTACTACTGACTTTCACTTCTGGTAACCTTGGTTACGCTTTTTGATAAAAAATAAAAGTAAGAGATATTCAAATTTTAACCTTTCACTTTCTACTATTGAATTTAAAAAAATTAAATTATATTTGAAACCTTAACTGACTTATTTAATATTAAAATAAATGAAATACTACAATTTTTCTAACTACAGATATTTTATTTTCTATTCTTTAAATTTTTTATTCATTTTTAAACAAATTTAGTTAAAGTTACTTGCAATAAACCTCAAAGATAATATAATTGTTTACTTTCTTTTGTATCTTTGTGGTTTTTGTTTAAAATTTAAAATAAACACAAAAACAAAAAGCAAAACTTTTGGTTTGGCCATTTTATTTATAATGATAGTAAAGAAAATAATTATAAAATAAATAAATCAGTAAATAAAATATATTTATTATAAAAGTATAAAAAAAAAGTTAGTTTGAATCAAAAAAAAAAAACATGTTAGGTTTTAAGTCAGTTATTGAAATCATTATATATACATTTTTTGAAATTTATGAAAATTCTGGAATATTAAGCCACTGGTAGTGTGAGGTTTTTCACCCAAACAAACACCCAAGTTGCTTGCCTAGTTTAATCGTAGAAAATTTGTCCATCAAGGGCTGAAAGGGAAAATCCAGAACGAATAAGTTAACTTGTTTTATTAATTTTTACAAATCGAAAGAATTGAGGAACATATTTAGGCGTAAAGTGTTTCATTTAAGATGTATGACTCATTAAAGAGTTTTAGTTTAAAAACAGCTTAATAGTATTCTGTATTTTAGAGTTTTAGTTTAAAAAGTTCTACAACATACAAATGAGATTTAGTTGTTAGGCGTGTATTTCGTCGAAAGAATTGGACTTTATGTATAATATTTTGATTTTCTTCTGAAGTATTAAAGATTTTTCTAGAACAGTTGCCTTGAAGATCATTTTAGGACAGACAAACAGCTGCTACATATTGACGATGACTAAAAGACGTTAAATATTTTTTCACTTCACGTTTTGCACTTCCTAACTCATAGATTAGTAAATTAGTCCTGGATAGCACATATACTTCTTTTTTATATTATTTTAGGAATTTTATCTTCGATCTTTAGAAATAGAACCTTTTTCCCCCTCCTTTTTTACTACACATCAATTGGGAATATTTATCTTATCTATTTTTATATGGTTTGTATTTAATAGAAAATTAATAGTTAACTGAAATTTTATTCAATATAATATTCTTTATTATATTTAATTAAAAGAAACTTAATACCTAAACACACTATATAACTTAATTCTTTCTTTTGGTTTTGTTTTACTTTACCAAAATCTATATAAAATGTAACCAATATTTAATTCATATAGATAAGGTCAACATTTAATTCCTATGGTAAATAAAAATATCCCAAAATTTAATACCATGGTATAAAGCTCAATAAAAAGTAAGCATTGAAGTTTTTCTATTTTCTGATGTTATTTAAAGGAAGAAATTTAAGTGAAGGGTGAAAATTTGTATATATATATATATATACATATATCAATAGCTTATGAAAGAGTCATATCATAGATTTAATAAAATCTTAAGATATGTATATATAAGGGTAGTAATCGAATAGTGTTATAATATGTACAGTTTTCATAAAGCATCTAACTATATAGCAATTTCAAATGTAATTTGTTCTGTTTTACGCAATTGTTATTAAAAGTCTGTTGATTCTATTGAAATTTATTAAATTGATTTGCTGAACTTTATGACATAATAAAAACATTTATATTAATATTGAATCCTACTTTGACTTCTTTTGCTAATATTAAAATAACATTCAGAACAATTGCTCAATTGCGCATTTCTTAAAATTTTTAAATTGACCTTTAAGATTTTTAACATGAAAAGAGGGTGGTTATTGCATATTAGTTTTTTGTACAATTTGACTATACCTTACAGCTGTTTAGACTTTTTATAATTTAAAACATATACTTATTAAAGAAATTCTAAATCTTTTAAATCAAGCACAACGTGCAAATATCCTAATTTTTAAATAGCACTAAATTACAGAAATTAGGATCATTAAATAACGCCCCATAAAATTTTAAGTATATTCTAAAAAAATTAATTACATTCATAGAAATTTTTACGTAAAAATTCGTAAATTTCTAGTAAAACTTGTAAATTTCTAGGAAAATTTATGTTCAGTACTTGTTAAAAGTTCTTCAATTTAAATTAAAAAATAAATTATTCAAATTTATTTAATTTGATTTCACAATAAAAAAAACTAGGCAATTTATTCAATATAAATTTACCCTTTTCTATTATTAATATAAAAGGTCGTGGAAAACTTTTAAGTGTCAAACGATTATTTTTTTAAATATTTTAATATAAAACAAAAAAAAAAGCGTGGAATAATGGAGTTTTATTATTGGTTTAGTTTTTTAAATATCGGATTATTCTCAACCACCCTTCTTAAAATAAATATATACTAATTTAATATCCTTATTACACATATATACCATATTAAGCACGTAACAACTATTAAAAGTCAAAGGTAAAAATTGTTATTGAAAAGTTATGAAAATATAAATTTTCATTTTTATTTTAATTTCTTACCACAGATTGTTGTAAACCACATCCATTCAACTTTATTTAAACTTAAGTATTTCTATTTAATTCAAATATCAATAAAATACAAAAAAAAAAAAAATAGGAAAATAGTTTGCAATAGCAACTTAATTTTTATTATTATGATTATAAGTTATTGTTAGCGTGATTTGAAATCGGGTTAATTTATTGTCTTACAACCTATTTTAATTTTATTTTTGTTTTTCCGATAGATTGTGAAAAGCGACAAATAAATCAAAAATGTTAAAGTTTTTCACTTGTATGAAATTGCAGTTTCCATATTACACAGTATTCTTGTGTCTTTGTCTCTTTGCCTCAATCTTTAAAACAAGATTTAATAAAATTACTTCTAAAAATATTATTAAATTTATTCAAAAATATTTAAATAAAATACTTACAACGAACCTAAAATTATGCAATTAAATTACTAATAATAAAATACTTACACCGAACCTAAAATTATACCATTTAATTACTATTAATAAAATACTTACAACGAACCTAAAATTATGCAATTTAATTTAAAATTATTTTATTATAAGTAATATATAGCTTTCGAACTGATCTCGGTGATCTGATCCTTAAAAATATAACTGTAATAAATTACAGTTATAACTTACATAATAACTAAAATATTATCGCTCAATCACTCTTTACAGATCATGACCATTGATTACCCTTAATCATATCACCCTTTTGATCAATAATACATAAAATGCATATAACGGGTTTTTTTTTAAGATAAACTGTGAATTTAAATAAAACACATTAAAATTAAGATTAAAGACAATTTTTTTTTTATTTAAAAAGTACTTTTATCATATTTAAAAAAACATTTCGACATATGCCCGACCAGAAATAACTTTGAAGAACCTTCCACATTCAAACATTCCAGTTCTGAACCTAAAAGAAACATCCGTTATTAAAAATATATACAAAATTTAAAATAACAAATTATTTGCAAAAACTGACAAACAGACAAAAATTAATAAAAAAAAAAAATAATTTATTCAATTGAAAATAAATAATATAAAAATTGTAATGGAAAATCAAGTTTCATTATTTCCTTTTTTATTTCTTTTTTTTATATACGATTCTACTTTTGATCCCTTATTTTTATAAAGAGTTATAGAATCAATTTATTAAAATTCTTTCATGACCAGTTCAGCATAAATCAAATACACATTATATTGTAGAAATAGAGTGTTTTCTATTTAATATCAAATATTTTAAATTCAATTTTTTGTTTATAACGGACATTTACTTCCTTTTGAATTTTGGAAAAGAGGAGAGGCCGAAATATTGTTTATCGATTGAAAAAGTTAGACCTTCAGTTTGAGTTAGCGCAATAGTCAGTTGCGAAGTAAAGAGTCACATCGGTCTCTGTGATCGGATCGGTAAAAATCAGAGGGGTAGCCGAGATAAATTGCAAAAGCTCGACCTTCAGTTCGAGTTGGTGCAAGAGTCACTTGTAAAGCACAGAGTCACATCGGTCTCTGTGATTGGATCGGTAAAAATCAGAGGGGCGGCCGAGATAATGTATATCGATTGCAATTAAAGATTGTAAAGCATAGAGTAATAAATATTTATTAAAATACATGAGGGTTAAAGACATAAAACCTGTGTTTAGAAATTGGTCTTGCTGATGTAACCTCAGCGTCTCGAACTTATCAATGCAAAAGATGAATCATCATTGAGAAGTTCGAGAAAAGTTCAAAAAGATGCATATATATGCAACACAGTAGCTTGTATATAATATAAGACAGACAAAGATTCAAAATTGATAAAGGTAACGGTATAATATTTTAAAGCTTATAAAATTATAAGGATTTGAATGAATTTTTGATTTATTTTAAATTACTTATTTTAAGATTAAACTTTTAAGCATCCTGTATTTTTAATGACATAACGGTTTCTATTGTGTTCTGATTAATTTTTTTTTTTCTACGTATGACCAATCAAAGTTCGTTTATTTGCGATAAAATATATAGAAAATAAAAAATTAAAACATCAAAGTCATTAAACCAAGTACAATTTTTTAACGTGTAAAAAACTATTGAACAATAAATTTTAGTTTTATTTGTTTTACCTTTAAATGTATTTTATATATTGTTTTTTTTTTTTTATTTTTTTTTTTTTTTAATATTATTTTATTTATTATTTGAATATATTTTACCGTTTTTATAAAGTATTATGATCAATTGACACGCGAATGTTAACTATTTAAAAAAAAAAAATTTACATTCATATGTATGTAAAATCTGTTTTAAAAACTATATATAGGTACATATATATATATACTAAATAAATATATATATCTTAAAATAGTTTGTTCTTGGAAGGGGTTAATTGTCCATAAAAAAGTAAATACAAATTTTATAACGATTATTTTTATTTTCATTTCAAACTTATTATTTATTTTTAGAATAAACACTTCAAAAATCCAATTAATAAAATATTTCTTTAAATTAAAAATAATGTGGTTCATTATGTGTTTTATGTTGTTTTTTTTGTATATATATACATATGAATAAATATTGATTTTCAATAATCATAAAATGGTCATGCAAATATGCATTTTTAAAAACTTTGACAATATTATCAAAAAAAAAATTGAATTCGAATTCGTATGAATTACATTTATAAAAAGCTAAACTTATTTATGACCTTAAATGATTGACCACTTAGTGATTTCTATTAAATAACATAAAAATAAATCAAATATAGATTGTACAAGCTTTTCTTCTACCATAATGTGGTTTGTATTGTAAAGTCAGTAAAGTTTGTTAATATGGTCTATGGTTTTTTTGATATGGAAGCTCCCAGATTCTGTGGTCCAATTTGGTCTATCTGCGGGGTCGTTCTTTCTTTTGGCAAAACTTTCAATAAAATCAATTGAAATTTTGATGATTTATTAGAACTAAACATTTCCGAGACAACAGAAACATTTCCTAACAACATACAGGAAATACAAGTCTTTTTTAAGAAATGTCTATGAATAATGTGTCGCATATTCTGACCTAATCGAATAATGAATTAAGAGCTTTGGGTGATGATAAAATAAGAGCCGATATGGGTCCAAATCAGAAAGAAGAAGTGGAAGTGGATTGGTCACATTCTATGATGGCCAATAACATCAGCTGTACGTCAAGCCCTAGATTGGAACCCACAGGGTAGGAAAAATGTGGGAAGACCAAGCACAAGCTGGAGGAGAACAGTCCAGAGGAAATGTGACCTATCGGGAAAAATCAGGTCAAAATAAGAAGACAAGCTCAAAGTAGGGACAGTTGGAGAGGCTATGCGGAAGCCCTATGTTCCCTAGAATAATAATAAGGAAACAAAAAAAGAAAAAAAAACATTTCCGAAACTGCTAGAATCTCTAGACTCCATGATACTGGAATCAATTTATGAAAACTACTCTTTGTAGGTAGACCAAGAGTCTATAAACCAAATTTCATTTCATTTCGAGTATATGTACCAAATTTGAACTGATCCTGTGGCCCGACTATTAGCGAAAAAAGTATTCATACCAAATTTAAAATATTATTATGTTTTATAATAATGGTACTATCTTGACTGATTATCAAAGTTCATTGATGAATCATTTAATGAATAAGTCACTTCAAAAAAAAAATCTCTTAATAGACTCGTAAATTTTCGTAGTTAGATACACTAAACTTGCCTTTTGTATTCCTTCAATGTTTTTAAGAATATAAATTCATAGTCTTGAACAAACGTTTCGTAAGTTTAATAAATTTAGAGTTATGATTTGTGTAATGTCAATTAAACCTATTTGAATTTAGTTATATAATTTAAAATTTTCGTATTTGTGCTGTAAGTGCTTATTATTTCACTTTTTATTTTAATGTACTTTTACATTATATTTTATACTACAGTTATGTTCTGTGATAAGGAAAAATTTTACAATGTTTCAATAACATTTACTATAAAAAAAAATCAATCAATACTTGGATACTTATACTTTTATACTTATACTATAAAGAAAAGAAAAGTTACAATAACTCATCAATGAAAGATGATAAAAGGCTCAGTTTATTATACTTTTTAAATCAACATATACATATTCATATAACTTTTACAATCACTAAATATAACTACATTTACATACGTATAATATTAATATGAACATATTTCATAAATAATATCAATTCTCAAGAGATTAAAATAAAATATTATTGTCTATAAATAACAATAATTTATCCATGACGAATCTTTTCTAGAATACATAATCATATAAAAATGATATTAAAAGTAAAAAAAAACAAGTGAGGGAAAAAAACCAAGGGTTTTTAAAAAGCACATTTTCAAAATTATATACGGTTTCTTACTGAGTATTTTATCATTTATTTTTATAAAAATATATATTATGATAATATTATAATTTTGTTATTTCATTAATAATTAATTATATGACTAATAGCGAATTACTTAGAATATAACCCCAATGCACTCAAGAAAACCTGTTAATAAGTGCAAAATATAGTGTTGGAGCTTCAATGTTAACGTTTAATTTTGGAAAAACTTACACTGGTAAATAAGTTATGTTTTATAAGTTGTTTTAAAAGAACATAAAAGTTTTAATTTTGAAGACCTAGTAGCCCTTCAATGGGGAAGGTTCCCAAATTTTTGCTTAGCAAACTTATGAAGGATCTGCTCACTCCCCTGTATACACTCCTGTCTTCACTCTTCCATTTTTTTCCGGTTCTAGGAAATCAATTTTGAACTCCATGAAAATTTGGAATTTTACCTAGAATATTATTATCAAACCAAAAATGGTTAAGACTAAGAAACAATTTCTTCAATTTAAAGAGACCCTTTCAAATTTAAGAAAAACCTTTAATGTATATTGAAATATAATGCTGCAGCTATAAATTTTGCATATTTGTAAAAAAAAATTTGAACAGGTGTTAAAGTTACAGGTGGTTGAAAATAGCAAAATTTAAATTTTGGAGCTCTTTTAGCTCCTAAACAGGGGGCGTGACAAAAAAATTTTGTTAACTGACTCCTACTAATTTTGGAGGACCTAACATCTCCCAAAATTTCAAGACCCTAGGTTGAACCGTTTAAAAGATATATGGGGCCAAAAATTTTGCAAAAATTGAGTTTAGCTTAATGGTAAATTTTAGTACCGTATGGTAACCCTATACATTTAAACTTCATATTTTTGTAAAGCCTATAGAACCAGCTATCTTTTGCCGTTTTCAGATTAAAAATACACTTAAAGAAACTCATGTTATAACAATTTAAAAATAGGGCTTTTTCCAAATTTGGGGGGCTGTAGCTCTGTAACGGGTGGGGCTACAGAAAAAAATTCTTCTACGAAATTAATTTTTTTGTAATATCTATCCGTGGTTAAAATTTCTTTAATCTATTTCAAACGGTGTAAAAGTTTTTGTAAACATACGGACAGACAGACAGACAGACAGACGGACGGACGGACAGAGTGAAACTATATAGGCACATTTTTACAAAATTTTTTGAAAATGTGCTAAAAACAAATAAATTTATTTATTCCTTTTAGTTTCCCTTTGTAATTTCCTTCTGTTTTTCTTTTTTTTTTTCCTAATTCAAAAAAAAAAAAAAAACAAACAAACAAATCAAAAAACCATAGGTATACATAGGTTTTTATCATTATCTCAGCTAGAATAAATCCGGAATCCTTTGAAAAAATCCAAAAAAAAAAAACTCCACTTTCATGTAGAGTTTGTTTGTTTGTTTTTATTTAGTTTTTAATATTCTTATTACAATTTCAAATATCTGGGATAAATAAATCTTCTTCCTGTTTTTTTTTTTGTTTTTGTATTTTCATTTTATTATCAATTTTACGTAATTTTTATTTTTTTTTTTTTTCAAAATACAACTTTTTGTATACAATATGTGTTTTTCGTGAAAATTTTCCTCTTTCGTCAAAATATTTTCAATGAAATAATTCAATTTCCATGCACCAATGACCATTAGTCAAATTGTATTTCATTAATCATGTCCTCTATTTTTTTTTTGTTTTTCTTTTTCTTGTTTTTTTTTACTTTTTACATTCTTTAATGAATGATTCAGTGAGAGAAGGACATTTCGAATAATTTTTAGTTACTTATAGTATGTAGTTATACAATATTATGTCATTTCATTTATGAATATATGAATGTATCTTTTAAATTATATTATTTGGAGTATAAAAAGGAATTTGGTTGAAGGAAAGAGGCGAGAGGAAAGAGGTGGGATGAGGGAGTTATGTGTAATGAATATATTGGTTAATATAAAAGCTGTTGACGAATATTTCAAAAATTGAAATTGTACTATAAAAGTACTATTTTAAATGAAATATTGAATAATATTTTCACGTATTTTATGGATATGTATAGAAATGCTATCAATTTTAATAATTGAATTTTATCCGTTTAAAAGACACACCTTAAAAGTATTTCATTACGTTTAGGGCTTATCTGTTATAGATTTAATTTATAAATAAGTTTTTGTTAAAAGCAATATGTTACATAATAACATGCAATGATTTCTTTCACTGATAAATAATTATAACTATCAATTATAAAATCTTGTAAATTTATATGTTATCGAGAAAAAGTTATCATTATATTTAATATTAACCTTTCTTCGGTATCTTTAAACATGTGTGTAAAAGTTATATAAGTTCCTCCTCGAAAATAAAAATAAAAGTTGTCCCATTTTGCCGGAAACATGAAAATCCAAAATGATTTCAAATTTAGTACATAGCCTATTTATTGGTGGGGTATCCATGAAGAGTTGCTTTCATAAATTGACTTAAGTATCATGGGGTCGCTATCATTAGATGGGCCAAATTGGACCGCGGGAACCCATACAAAGACACTAGACTTTTCTAGTGGAATTATTTCAAATTTAGTACGAATATATAGATTATTGATGAGTATCCACAAAGAGTAGGTTTCCATAAATTGACTTAAGTATCATGGTGTCGCTATCATCGGTTCGCTATCATGGAGACTCTAGGAGTTTCGCAAATTTCAAATTCTTATAATTCATCATAATTTCAATCGATTTTAATGACAGTTGGTACCAAGGCTTTTTTTTTGACAATGAAAGAACATCATTGGGTCGCTATCATCGGTTCGCTATCATGGAGACTCTAGGAGTTTCGAAAATTTCAAATTCTTATAATTCATCAAAATTTCAATCGATTTTAATGACAGTTGGTACCAAGGCTTTTTTTTTGACAATGAAAGACAAGGAAAGAAATGAAAGGACTCCCATATAAATTAAGGAAACTTTTCAAGAACGGAAACCAAATTATCGGAGCAGAAAGGCTTTTACAATTCATCTTGGATTTATTTCAACGTTTTTTAAATTACTATTTGATACAATGATTTTACCACCTTTGGGTCCACCACCGAAGAAAAAGACACTAATGATTATTCTTCAATAAATAAGTGATGTCCCAAAATCGTTGTACTTGAGGCTTTTTGTTTCTATCCTGATGTCATCAAAAACTCCTGGTGTCCTTCAAAAAATATAATTAATTAAAATCACTTGCTTTCCTCAAAAAGTACATTTAATTTAAATCCATTTAGATTTACCTACTCTTTAACATTGTTTTAAACAAAATATAAGTACTTATGTAAAACTCAAATACTTAATTTATTATTTAAAATACAAACCATAATTGTAATCATATATACTTAGTACATATATATCAAATTTACATTATTATATATTTACAAAATTTTATTGACTGTGTGTTACCAATATTCAACAGTATCGCATAAAATCATAGATCAAATATAAGTAAAAAAGTGTCTTTTGATTTAATTACTTCAAAAAAGTTTTCTTTTTATATATATACATATATATGTATTTATAATGCATTAAAAAAAGGATGTAAATATGTAACTAATATAAATTTAAATAGTTTCGTGTTAACAGCTAAATTTCATGTCACTTTTAATTTTCTTAATTTTCTTTCCTATATACAAAAGAAAATTTTCCAATCAAAAGAAAACTTTTAAAACAGATTTAAAGCATAAGTACTCATTCTTCTTTTTATAGTTACATTCTTGTTTTTAAAATTTTCTCACTTTATTGTATAAGAATTTTTGGTGTGCGGTTCAAGTAAAACTTTATTTTATATCCAAAAAATTTCACTATTGTGAATTTTCTTATATATATAAGTAGGTATATATAACATTTATTTAAAAATTAATGATTGATGTGTGAAAATATAATTTATGTATACAATATAGATTTTTAACACTATTTATGTACAATGAGTACTTATGTTTAGGTATATATTGATTGTTATGTGTAAATTTTGTGTAAACATTATATTTGTACTTTATAGTTACATAAAACATATGGGAGCGTATCAAAATCTCGTGTATTAAAATCTCGTGTATCAAAATCTCGTGCTTTTATAAATCTCGCGTTTAAATATTAAGGTAGGATAGGAAATATAATTGGAAGCGATTTTGAATTTAGTTTCAATATAACCCACTCGCTCCCTTCAATATAGCCCACTAATATTTCTTTAGTGGGTTTTAGTTGGGCGGCAGCCCTTCACTATTTTAAAATGTTTTTTAATGCCTTTATATTGAAATATGTATGCAAAAACATAATTAGGACGGATTTTGTACTAAGTACAAAATCAGGATTGTATGCCTTTTACAGAATATATGTATATATGCAAAATTCTTAATTAGGAGCGATTTTAGGGTTGAATTCATAGGCAGGATTATACGCTTTTTCAGAATATTTATATGGATGTGTGAAATTCTAAATTAAGAGGGAATTATTAAGAGTATTCAAAGTACAATGTACGTTTATAATAAAAAAATTATAAATCTTAATTATTATATAGGAAGTTTTTTTGGTTTTAAAATGCGAGATTTTGAGGTAAGAGGTTTTCAGAGACTAGATTATTAAACGAAAGATTTTAAGACTCGAGTTGTTGTCAAACGAGATTTTGAAACACGAGATTTTGACGCACGCGATTTCAAAACGAGAGATTTTGTTCCCAAAACATATAAGTACAGATGTTTAATATTAAAATTGAGTAATTTGTAAATTTTGTTTGTTTTCCTATAATAGCATATGCTTGTATTTATATATATAAGGTATTGAATACTGTTTGTTTGGTATTCATCAATTGGGTGTAATTTAGTTAACTTTAAATTTTCTTTTGATTTTACTTTTTAAACTTTTTTTTGTTTTTTGGTTTTTTTTATGGAAAATATTTAATAGTGGTTAGAAACTGTTTTTTTTTTTATTTTGGTAGAGATTTCATTTACTTTAAAAAGTTTTTAATTACAACGGAAAATATTTCTAGATTTATTTTTACAAGATGTTTAATTAAAACTATGCAAGCAAAAAAAAAAATTGATGTATTCTGATATTCATCAATTATTTATGGTAAGAAATAATTTTATTTTATTTATAATATGAAAATTTTAATAAAAGTTAATTTAAAGTTTTTTTTTAGAGGATCAGATTTTTGCATTTTGTTTTGAATTTATTTTCTAAAAGTTTTTGATGTCTATAGCACAATGAATAGAGTGTGGCCCTTAGGTATAATTATTGGTAATTTTTATGAAAACTGCGATCCCTCTTGTCTTTCTTGTTTTTCATCGAAATTACCACCGTTAACATTATAAGTTTTTTATTATTTCTAATGTATCTGTAATATATTCATGCCCAAATTTTATACTATCAAGTACTTTTCATTGGAGTTATTTAAAACTATTCGATGAGTTTGTTGTATAGTTATTTGAAACTTTTTGCAAGTTCTGTTGGAGTTATTTAAGTGGTAAGTACTTTTTACAAATAACTTTAATCCAAAAGTTATATTTAATTATTCTTGTAATAGTAATTTACTTTTTTAGAATATACTTTAAAGCTGTAATTGTGTGAAAAATTAAAGTTTGGTTGAAAATATGACCAAAGTAAAAAATTTTCGCAGTTTTTGCATTTCTATACTATATATTTAATACAACAATTTCGTGTCTTTTGCCAATGTAATAAAAGATAAATCTTAGAGTCGTTGGTGTTGAAAGTGGGTAAGCATTTGGCTAATTAGCTAGGGGGTAGTAGTTCAATTCCCGTTCAAATATTTAATTGGAAATAAAAATTATTGTAAATCATTTGTCTCTCAAAATTTGCTTGGTCATAAACTCATAATAACAGCCTCGCTTGAAATGGAAAGGACATGCTTCACACTGTATGAGGTAAGATGCTGTTTATAACAAAAAAAAATAAATCTTCCCTATGTGTTTCCTGTATAATTTACATATTAAATTAAATTAGCTAATTTGTGAAATATACCACTTCAAGTCGTTCAGTATGCTTCTTCATGACAAATCTTGGAACTAATCAAATTTACAAAACAGAAGGCATATTGAAAGATTAAAAAAAAAGAAATATTCTTAAAGATCAATAGATCTTACTTTTATTTTAAAATAAACAAATCATCATCAAAGATACTAACAATATTTATCTTTAATTAATAATATCTTTAATTTTATACTTACATAACTTATTGACATAACTTATTGGTCTTTCAAAAGTATTTTTAACCCCAAGAATATTAAAAGTTAAAAAAAAAAATGACCCTTACCTAATTAACATACATTCTAACATATTTAACAAATGACATTTCACTTTTAGATTGATCTGCTTCATCAATGCAATTAAAATATTGAATAACATAAATTTATTACTTATATTTAGCCCCAAAGAAAAATATAAAAAAAAATTGTTTTGAGTACAACAGATACACTCATGTCAATACTATGTTTGTCTTGTTTTATTTTTTTTTTTTTTGGGGTTTACTGGTGGTAATTACCATCATTTATTTTATTTTTAACTTAAGGTTTTTCCTACTCAATAAACAGCTAGGAAAAAATAAGTATTTGTTTTTCTTCTTCTTTTCGTTTCTAGAAATATACAGGGTGCTTCTGACCCGATAATCTCCTTGAAATGGGTGGTCGGGGCAAAAACTGCTGTTATTTAATAGTATTTATTTCAAATTTAAGTCCTAGTAATCTCTTTAATTATAAAAGATAATAAAAAGTTTGAATACTATTATAAATGTCCATTATTGCTGCAGTTTGCTACTGAGTCTAAAACGAATCTCAAGGACAAAAAAATTGTAATTTCTTTAAAGAGTTTACAAAATTACTTCGATTGTCGTTATCTCGAGAACCGTTTAAATAAGGCCCTCTTTCTACCATGCAATCGTTTTTTTGTGTCAACTTACTGAATCACCTATTTCTATGGAAGGTCGTCGAGTTGAAGACACCCTGTAAATAAACATATTTATCTTTAAAGAATTTAAGTATCTAAAGATACATATATGAAATTTATATTCGTTATAAATATTAATAAAGATTTGTTGTAGTATAGATCATGATGCAAAAGTATAGTCAATATTATTTTAAAAGAATATAACAAGGACACGTCAATACCTTTCATTAGAAGATTTACAGCTACTCATAAAAACACAAAAAAATTGTATTTTACTTGACTTTGAAAAGTATCTTCTAAAAAGTTCCCTTAACAATATTTATTTATTGGCTTGTGTCAGATGTCGTAACTCCCTTTTTATCAGAGTGGTAATTTTTTAACTTTACGAATATTTTTTTTTGTTTTATGTTCCTCTTATTTTTTTTTGTGGTTGACGACCAAATTATTTGGTGAATTTATACTTATAGCTATTCTAAGATGCGTTATATATATATATATATATATATGTATATAGATTGAAAGTTCATTAAAGTTCAAATAGATTTTCATAGATAAATAGAAAAACCTTATTTTTACCTGAATAATTAATTTATAAACAACTTAGACAGTATATACTTAGTCCTTAGGTCGAAAAGTTAAAGAATTAAATTTGTTAAGGTTAACTGCTTAGTTTTGTTGGAATGGTAAAAACGTCTTTATAATTTTTATAAAGAAAAAGAAAATATTTTACTAAGAAAAAGTTAAAGACTAAATTAACAAAAAAGAAGAATCAGAAGATGTTTTTTTTTAATTGCAAAAGGGGGAGACACAAAATAAAATCTTCGTTTTAAGTCTTCTGGCGCGAAAAATCCTGTCTAATAGAGATCAAAGGATTTTTAATTCTATAGTTATTAATTTTTTATTCAATTTTATTATGTAAATTTTATTTAAGTTAAATTTCAAAATTTGTTTAACTTTTAGAACACATGTTGTGAACTTTTTCTAAATATTTATAAATTGTTAAAGATTTATCGAAAATTTACAGAGGCAGGTGTTATAATTTTAATGAATCAATTGAAAAAGCAATTCAATTTCAATTTCTGAATCACACGGTTCTTAAAAATGTTAACTACCGTTAAAAATCTTTCAATTCGAGTAGAGTTGCAGTCGACTCTGCAACATGCGGCCCACTTGAAGATTCTAGGGATTGGGTTTGACAAAAAATTGATTTGGTCAAATTATATTTTTACTTTAGCTAAATATGCTGCTAAATGTTTGGGGGTCTAGTATGTCTGCAAATCTTTCTTATTTCTGCAGTGGATCTCCTTAAAATCTGTAAACGTATACTCGGCCAAAATGGGGTGTAAAGCCCACAGTTCGACTTTAGCCACTTGTACGGTATTGGGCATATCATAATAAAATAAAAACATAGCGATTCCTGCTATAAATGATCTCAATGTCACCAATGTTTAACATAGCCATCGACGTATATGTGGGTTTCTGATCCTGTTTTATAGATATCTTATAAGGAGTAACATCTGTTCTAAGGAAATT
This sequence comes from Dolichopus griseipennis, assembly GCA_963082915.1. NCBI lineage: Eukaryota > Metazoa > Arthropoda > Insecta > Diptera > Dolichopodidae > Dolichopus > Dolichopus griseipennis. Next base: position 71,788,161 of record OY720445.1, read on the forward strand.
AAACAAGAGATTTCCAACAAGGAAGGCAACAAATGCTCAAATCTTCACAGTCTTCGGTTTCAATTAATACAAAAAAACATAAAAGTAAATTTTATAAATACTTATTAAAAGAATACTTAAAGATGTTTTTTGTAGTCGACAAGATCAACCCATTTTTTTTGTTTGTATTCCTATTTCATTAAAGTTTTATAATATTTGTTGGTAAAATCTTTAAGATTACAGACAATATAAAAAAATTAAAAAGTCTAGAACGGTCATTATTTATTAAAATTGGATTAAAATAGAATTTCCATATAGCATTGAATAATTCAATACCACACCGGAGAATCAGATAATAATTATATACAAATATTTACAGTTAAATTTTTAAATACTAATTTTACCTAGTTTAAATTAGGAAGTCAGAATTGTTTTTAACATTCTTGATTGTCAAAATTTTTTATAAACATTTAAATATTCTAATAAATTTTATTTTATCAATATTGACTTTTCTGTTGAATCTATAAAAATTAAGGAAATCATTACATTAAATTTTTTTTTACTAATTGAGATTGTTGACATCGAAAGTTAAATCTTATTATAATCTTAGCAATTCTTTGTTTGCGAAAAAGTACCATTTTTAGCATTTTTTTGCCGAATATTAATTTTTTGAACACATTTTTGTATCCTACACTTAGAATAGATATAAAGATATAATAATTTAGTACATTGTTTGTTTTCACCTAAAGGAAGCTAGGTAAATATATAAAAGTGTATTTAATTTAGCTTAGAGTTACCTCCTGAATTGATTTAGCGATGTTCTTTCGACTTGAAACAGGATAACTCAAAACATATTGATGATATCTTGATGAAGTTTATACTGTAGATTACTAATGACAAAAGTACGGCAATTATTGTAAATGTGCGAAAATGAATTATTGATTCGTATTCTGGTAGCATTTGATCGATTTAAAGGTTAAATTTGGTACATGAATGTTCAGCCACATTTTAAGTTTATCACCGAAATTTTGGGTGAATTAGGGTAGTGGTTTCGGGTACCTCACATTCATTCTTGCAAAAATATCTTCGAAATTATTAAAAATAGAAATCTGGCACAAGAGAGGTTCTATTCTGTTTCCATTATGTTCCAAAAATTGAGAATTAATTGGATTGGTTTTTCGGGGACCTCCTACCCACCTCTCAAGATCTAAAAAACATATTTTCGAAATTAATAATGCTAGAAAACTGAAATTTAGTACAAGATAGTTTAGTCCTTTTTCCATTATGTCCTTTAATTTTTAAATTGAGTGGTGATTTGTGAACCTATCACACGTGTCCCAAAATTTAAAAATGAGCATTATTTCAAAGTTGATAAATACATTATAAGACTATAACGATATTATAACTCTAATCTTATATCTTTAATCAATATTAAATAACTTTACATATAATTTTTCCCATACAAATTTCCACTTAAAATTCTTTTATTTATTTATTAAATGCATTTCAATATATTTCTGTATTTCTGAAAGAATTTTTCAACTTTATTTTCATTCTTTCCGGTTTCCTCCCGTTTTATTTCTATTCGAAGCTATTACCGGGAATATTTGATATATTAAATTTCCTTTTATCTGAAAACCTTACAATTTAAATATTTTGAAATTTCAACGGAAATTTATTTATTTTTTTTTTCTATCTTGTTTATATTTTACTTTTTTTTTCTCAATTTAACTTCTAAACAATTCCTGATTATCCTCAAGTACTTGTAAATTGTTATTAAAAACACAAAAAAAAAAAAAAAAATGCCGGAAAACAAACGCAAATCCTTCCTTATTTTATTGCGTAAAGATTTGCAGAAATAAACTACAGTATTACAAACACAAAAAAAAACGAAAACAATAAGTAAAAAAAAAAAAATTAAGCGATAAAAAATGGTATCATTCGGAAATCGAAATTTCATAAGGTAAAAATAATGTATCTATTCTCAATTGCAATTTATTTTGGTTATAAAGTTTTTTTTTTCCTGTTGAATACTATTTTATAAACAGGATTCATAAAATTCCTTTTCATGCGTTAGGTATACATACATTCAAATAGCATACATACCTCTACTAACATTCTAATATATTGTAAAATTCCATATGTTCTTACTATTTTATTACTGTTAAAATAAAACGAAAAAAACAATCAACCGTCCCCTTTATTTAAAATCATATGCACAGTTATAAATGCGTATCTACACTTTTTCAAAATATAGTACTGATATATTGTGCAAAAAAATAGCAGTATAGCAACAGTGGAGCAAAAAAGTAAAAAACAAGAATATAAAAGCAAAAAAAAAAATTGCAATCATGGTAAATACAGTGTTTATTCGTAATATATCCTTCTTCGGTATAGAAGAATCGTCTAATTCTAGCATTATATGGAGGAGAGAACATGTTAAAGAAAATTCACAAATTATCTAATAATATTATATAGTATCTGTATGTAAATAAAGTATTTGTTAATAATATGTATATGTACATTTTATAGAATTTATTTACAGTGCCTTACAATATAATATGAACACATGCAAAAAAAAAATTAAATACAATTTGAAATATTTGAAAATGGGAGTGGGTCCAAACATCAGTACCAGTAGTGTTATTTGAAAGGGGTTCTTAGGCAACTTTCCTGTATTATCATTTGTTGGTATTTTGTTTTTTTTTCAATGTCAGAATATTATCTCAATCAACCAGTACCAATTCCCGATACTCGGTTACTAAATTACTATTTTTGAGTTATTCAATTACTCAAAAATACTACGGTATTTAGGTAATTGTACTTACAACTGGACTTAAGTACCAGTACAATCACCAGTACCATTATCCGATATTCCGTTACTCAATTACTATTTTTGAGTTCTTCAATTACACAAATATACTTAGGTATTTAAAAATAATTAAAAAAGTAATTAAACTCAACATTCAATTACTGTCTGGGAATTAAAAAGTATTTTTACGTGATTCTTTGACGTAAACTTAAATTTAGAAAGTATCGAAAAGTGTCTAATATTGGTACTTGACAAAGTAATGATTATTTAGGTAATTGTACTTAGAACTGGACTTAAATAGCAGTATAATTACCAGTACCATTATCCGATATTCCGTTACTCAATTACTATTTTTGAGTTCTCAATTACACAAATATACTTAGGTATTTTAAAATATTTAGAAAAGTAATTTAACTCAAAATTCAATTACTTTCTGGGAATTAAAAGTATTTTTACTTGATTCTTTGACGTAAACTTAAATTTGGAAAGTATCGAAAAGTAACTAATACTGGTAGTAATGTATATCCAGGTGATGGTACTTACAACTGGACTTAAGTCGCATGAAATATGAAATAAAGTTAAATGAAATACCCTTAAGTGAAATACTGTTAAATTAAATAAAAAGAAATAATCAAATAAAATATTGTTTTGTAATAGTAATCCCAAGGTCTTGTTTGGATGTTTGACTTTTGAAGGTTGTTTTTTTATAGCAGTCCCTTCCACAATTTATATTTGCTAACCGTTCTAACATATACTTAACTATACTTGATGAAAATTTTAACTTGTTTCTAAAATTAAAAAATTATTAAAAGGGCAATGAAAAATATCAAAATCATAATTTTTAAAGTCTACGCTCTATAGCATATTGAATCTAGTTAGGTCCATGAAGGTATTTTAAATTATTTAGAATAAAGTATAAATTGCTGGATTGAAATAGAAATTGAACAATTACTTTTTACAATACTGTATACTGACATATTAATATGAAGACACCCTCCTCTTTTGATTTTATTTAAGTAAACAATAATCAGTATTTAAAGTGAGGTTATCACATTTTATATCACCACGTATTCTTTTACTCTTACTTTCTTGGGAAATAATTTTTTTCCCTTCATCTATTATATTTTTCATTTTGCAAAATTAAAGGTGAAAATAAACATTGTTCCCGTTATTATTATCAGAATCGCAATTTATATACGTTTATATGTTTGTTTTATCTCAATTTAATATTATATTGAAAAATTCTCTCTCATCAAAGATATATGAACATCCTGATTCCAGTATTTTGGGTTGGAATCAAAATAATATGTCAAACATATTTTAAATGTGTCAATTTTCTAAGGTGTGCCATTTAGTTTTTCGTTTTAGATATTTTTTTTTTGTTTTTTTGTTTTTTTTTATACAAAAATTTCTTTTTTTATTAAATTTTGCAATTTACTGTTCATTTTGGTTTAAAAAGTAAATCTGTAGATATTGAGCGCGCTACATAAAATACAATTGAACCCTATGTTTTTCATTTGAAAAATTTGGTTGGTAGGTCTTATACTATACTATATCCTATAAAATACAATATTATATTTGTATATGATATAATATTATGTAAAATAAAGATTTTCAATATATTCATTTATATATGAACATACATAAATTCTTGTATATTTGATATTATTATTTTATCTATAAATTGTTGTTGTTTACTCCGTATATGAAAAATTAATGAAAAAAACATAATATATTTGTCAGTATGTTGTTTTGTGTGTGCGCCCACAGGGAGAAATTGAGCTATAAATATTTATAGACTTTAAAATAAAAAAAAAAATTGAAGAAAATAATAAGACAATAACGTTTATATAATTTGAAAAAAAATTTTAAAACGTTCATTTGATAACAGTTAAAAACCGATGACTTATCCTTCGAGATTGCTGAAAAATGATTAAATTGATAGAGACATTGAACCGCTAAATAACTTTTAATAAATTACATTAAGCTATAGAATGTTTATTAACTTTTAGTAGGTTATTTTCAGTACGCCTATTATTAGACTGATATTAGAAACTTACGAAAACTTATTTACTTTACTTGATCAGCATAACAAATTAATATTTTTGAGCCGAGTCCAAAGCCTTCCTCCATTGGTTTCTGTCTTGCTTCTCTCGTACTACCAACTATATTCAGCATTCTTACGTCCACCGAAAATGTGGTCGACCTGTTCTGCGTTTACCCTCTGGATTGGAGTCAAAAACTGCTCTTGCTGCAGCCCTATCGTTCATCCTTACTATGTGACCTAACCAGACTTCTTAAGTACGTTTACTTTAAATTAGAATTCTTAAGTAGATGTTTTAAGTAGAATACTTCACACATCTCAGATGTGTCAGTCATCTTTACACATTTTATACAAATTGTTTATTTATACATATAGGCAGTAGATCGGGAAATTTGGCGCAAAGTTGTAAAGCAATAAAACACCTTCTCACATGGCTTTAGTACCCCAACAAAGATGAAAAGGTATGAAAACGTATTCTGACTGACGGACAAATATATTCAATATATAAATATATAAATTTAATATCACAATAAAAAAGAATTCCAATATTTAGTAACAGAAAAAATTTGAAAACAATTTCAAAGTGATGATATTTTCTTTTAAAAATTTACTAAATATTCCAAAATTCTAAAGTTCAATTTCAATTTTTGTGTAAAACATATGAATTTCAATTTTAGATTGTTAAAATAAAAATTATATAAAATATTAAAATAAAAAAAAAAAAACAATATATTAATAAAATATTTAAAAGACAATAATAGAAAGTGAATAGAAAATAAATGATATTCTATGATGTAAAGTAATAATAATAAATATTGTAATTTTTTTTTTTTTTTTTAAATTGTGTTTCAAAATTGAAATTGAAAATAACATTGACAGGGGATAATATAAAAATTGTCTCAGGGTGTATATTTTTTATTTTTTTTTTTGACTCATCTTATGACATTTGTACGTATAAAATAATAAATAACAATATATTTTTCCACGGATATCTTTTACTTCTTACAAGTGAAAAAAAAAAAAAATTTCCTCTTCATCACCTTATTTTTGATACGCATGATATTTTTTATAATTTTAAGCGTATTGAATGAAAATTTATGTTTCTGTTTTCTGTTATCACTAGAGAATTAAAAAATATACTCACATATGTGTATATAATGTATATTATATTTAAATGATTAATATAGTCATAAATAGATAAAACTAAAAAAAAAAAAACGCGATTTTCAATTTAAAAAATTTTAAAGTTTAATACATAACTTTAAAAACACATTGAAGCGAAACGAAAGCGAAATGTCAATTTATAAAATAGAACTGCATTAACATGTTGACTCAATTCTTTTTTTTCGAAAAGTTTGACAGCTAAAATGAAGTTCATTACATTTTATGACACTTGACTAAATAAACGAAGTAGTGAAAGTAATCAAACAAAGCAGAGTAACGAATTGACGAATTCTCATTTCAATGCATTGTTTTTTTAACTTTGACAGACTTTATATTTTATTTCGAATATATTTTGATTAGACATTTTGTATATGTGTCATATATCGTAAAGATAACATATACAACTTTCAAAATTCTATTTCTATTGAATCCTTTAAAAAAATCTTTCCAAATTTAAAAATTTTTTACTAGGTTAAGTAAATCCCGTTTTTAGAAAGTAGCTTTTTAAATAATTTTGCGATTTTTTATATTTTTACAATAGATTCAAATTCGGCACATAAACTATTGGTGGATACTCTAGAAGAGTAGCTTCTTATTTAAATAGCTTATTAAATTTTTATTATAATACAAAACATTATACAATTTACACCATAAAAAATAAAAATAGGGAAACAAAATTAAAAAATATAATTAATAACTGAAAAAAAATCCATTAACTAATAATCATTTAAACAAAAATTTGCTTAATAGTTAAAATTAAAAAAAAAAACAAGTACCAAAACACCTCTTTTAAATTACTTACAATTTATTTTAACATTTTATATTTATTTATTATATCATTAATTCTTTAAGAAATTGTAAATTCTACATTTATATTGATATAAATGTAAATTTATAATTACTTAATACCTATTTAACAACACCGATTTTTAATATTAATTTTAATTCAACCAAAAGGAGCCACAAAAAAAAAAGAGAATTATTTTATATTCTTATAAAATTATTCAAAAATTTTTCTATTTATATTTTAAGAATTTTTTGTTGTTCGTTGTTTTTTTTTTGTTTTTTAAATAATTAAATAAAAATTTTAATGTATCTATAGATAAGTATATTTTATATAGTACAGGTGTATATTTAATTAATATCTGAAAGTTTTATATTAATAAAATAAATACATTTTTAGTATTTTATAATGTCATTTACCTTTTATTTAGGGTCTTAGGACATTTGAAATAATAATTTTGAAAAAAATATGCTTATTAGTTTTACTTTGTCTGAATGTCTGTTGGCTTGGGTTCAAAAATTTTTTGATAAATGAGACTAGGGAATTAAAGGGTTTTAAATGTACTTATAAATTTTGTAGTTTTTTGGTAATTTTTTTAATGTAGCACCCACACATAGGTGCGGATTACAAAATAGAGTAAAATCCTAGTTCTTAAATTCTAATTCAACCAAATTGTACTGAGTATTAGTCCAATATAAAAGCTTTATAATTTCAATAACATAAGTTATTATTTTTATGAACGGTAGATAATTATACTGATGAGTGCAGTAAGGAGTTGTTGAAGAAAAGTTTCCTAAGTGTACGATTATGTTGGAGCTGCGATAATTGGTAAGAGCGTTGATAAGAGCATAGCGAAGAAAATTTTAAATGTTTATCGATGATCAAAGCGATGCTCCAACATAAACACTTCTATTTAAATCATTTATATAGTTTTCTACGCTATACTCTTATCAACGATCTTAGCACTTATCGCAGCTCCAACACTAACACAGCACCCAAATATAGGCCCTAGGTAGAGTTTAAAAAATGGACAAACTAGTGGTTTTTAAATTCTAATTTAACCAAGTTATCTTCAGCATTTGTTAAAAAGCATAATATAAGATGATCTTATTAAGCTTGTCTGATAATTCTTTGAGAGACCTAATGTTGTCCCACTGAACCATTTAATTTATTACTAGGGAAATTTATAGTCTATCATATGATATATCTTAACACACCGAATTTTGATATAACGATGGAAGTTTTAAAATATTTGATACCATATATAGTTGGAAATGTATTCCATTAAATAACCTTTTCCTTTCCTTTTTTTATTTGGCTTAAAAGTTTTCTTATGGTTTTATCGCCTATTATTTTAGTTATTAAATATAATTTTTTTTTTACTTTTCAACTCTTTTTTTTTTAATTATTTAATTTATTCCATTTATTCAAAATTATAATCATTTCAATATTAAAATACTCAAATATAACAAAAAAAACTAAAAAAAAAAAAAAAAACAAAGTATTATAAAAAAAAGTTGTTATCATATTAAATAGAAAAGGAATTGATAGCATTTACTTAATATTTAATCACCCTACCACCTTTATCATTTCTTTTTTATTTAATTCAGGTATTTAGTATATCTTTATTATTATAATAATATGTATTATATTTTATATTTTAACTGTTATTATTTTACAAAAACCAAAATACAAAAAAAATATTACATTTTTAACTTCTTTTTAACAGTTATATTGTAAAAGGTGTACTCATTATAACTGTATTATTTAACGTTTTTATATAATATATTTTATACCTTTTATTTAACATATAATTACGATAAAATTATAATTATCATTTTCTTTTTTTATTAATATTTTTTAATATTTGATACTTTTCAGGCTTATCTTTAAAAAACCAAAAAATAAAAAAAAAACAAAAATTATAACAAAAAACCAAATAACTCTAATTAATAAAAATAAAATAGAAAAATAATAAGAAATTCAAAATATGAAAACAGAAAAACATTCCAAAAAAATTAAAAAATCAAAAATGGAAATCTTTTGAAATGAAATTCCAACAAATTAATGTAAAAATGACATAACCTGTTTATTCAATGGGTCTGATGGTTTTTTGGTTTCACGTTGGTTCCCATTTGTTCCTTCTGGTTTTTTTTTCTTTTTTTTTCATCCTCACTGTAAGTATCTATAGAAAAATTAAATGAAGGTGGAAATATCTTTCTGCTGAATTGTATTTAATTTTATATTGTTTTTACCTTTTTTGTTTTGTTGTTTTTTGGAAAATTATAAAATATCAAAAATAAAAAAAAAACCCTTTTAATATTTTTTAATATAATAATTATATACATTTTTTTAATATAAAAGAAAATAATAAAACAAAAAACAGTCAACACAACAATTTCAAATTCTAATCAAAAATTTCATATTTTACCAAAAAGAAAAAAAAACCATTTATTTTCTCTGACTTATCATATAATTATATAATTTTTTTTTTTTATTGAATGTATCTGTAGATATACATATTTTTTTAATATTAATTATATTAGTTTTTTTTTAACAACATAAGTATATAGATATATATATTTTACTTTAACTTATATAAAAATTAACATAAATTTAAAAGGTTCATCATGAAAAAGCATTGAATAAAAAAAAAAAAAAAAAAAAATTAAAAAATATGGATTTGTTACATATTTTCGAAATATTCATAATCCTGATTTTTCATTATCTACATTCCACCTTATATTTTTTGACAATATATAGATACTTTTAAAATATAATATTTTTTGCATTCATTTGTTTATTTTTTGTTTTTTTTTTGGTTTATTTCCACCTTAAAGTATGTGTATGTATGTATTATAGAAAAAAGGGTGGTAAATTATATTTTTTAATGGATATAAGTTACAAAAAAAATAATATATTTTAAAGATATTTATAATATTATGTACTTGTGTATGTATTTTATGATTATCTGTTTTTGTATATACTTATATATTTTTTTGGAAATTATATTATTCAAAAAATTTACATTATTAAAATTTATAAATATATCTATTAAAAAATATAAAAAAACGTTTGTTATACTTTTTGTATGGTTCTGGTATTTTTCTTTCTTATTTTGTTTTTTTTTTTTATGAATTATAACGGGGTGGAGGAGAACTTGGTTTGAACAAAATGAACATAAATTCAAATCTACCTTTTAATACTGAAATGAAAAGTATTGTTTAGTAAAGAAAATTTTATTTTTAAATTTATATATTTTGGGAAATTTTTTAGTAAATAATAATGTTAATATGTTCTTTGCCTGTCTGTTGTTTTTTAAATAAAGTTTTATTTTTAAATTAAATTAGTGTTAGAGTTTAATAATTTTAATTAAAAAATAAGTATATTGATGCATCAGTACTTACGAGGTCTTTTCAACTTCATTTACATATAATTGAAAAAAAATATTTAAAATTTGAGACTTCAAAATAGGAGATTAATTTCCAAACCCAATTTCATGATAACTTTATTGAGCCTTTTAGGGTCTTTCTTTACTTTTGCACCCTTTCTAACTTCAATGGCTTAAATTTGCTTTAAGTTAAAAAGAGCTGAGCAAAGACTTTATAGTACTTAAACAAGTTACTCTAGATCAAATTAATAAATTTTTAAAAATTTTTGAATTGATATTACTTTACTGATTATAAGTTGTAAGTTTTAAAGTCCTTCAGTTATCAGTATTTAAGGAAAATTAAAGTAAATAGTTGTAGTAAGTTTTAATAGCATTATTCAAAATACTAAAGGAAAATTGATAATAACAAATTTTTTTTTTTTTTTTTTTAATGTAAACTTTATTTTTCCCTTTAATTCTTAAACTACCTTAGCCTAAAAAAACTTAAGAAAAACAGCTTATAATATAATTTTGGTTAACATTTAAACTAATTAGATAGTTTTTAATATAAATATTCATTTTATAATTATATAGGTAATTGTTAATATTAATATTTAATTCTAGTGTTTAATCATTATTTAAATTGTTCAATTTTGCAATATTATTAGTAAATAGTTTTGGTAAAAATTTGGGGTAGGTACTAAAAAACCAAACCGACTCAAAATTTTTTTTTTAATTAAAACTTATATGGATAATAACAAAAATCAAATAAATTGCATATTTTTAGGCGTCACATCAATGAACTGTTTTAATTGAATTACTGTTATTGAAATAACGTTAAAAATATTATCTTTAAAAATTTTCTTAATAGCAAATATTTTTTATGACAAAAATTTGAATAATTTTCCAAAAAAAAAAATAAGTCAAAACTTTCCAAAAACCATTCTTATAATTATTAACAAAAAATGAAATGAACAAAACAAGATACATTTAAAGTACTCCAAAAATATCTGAAAAACAGTTACAAAAAAAAACAAAAAAAAGTTGACATCTTTTTTGTATCAATAAATGATACTGGTTGTCTGGATTTTCCTTTTTTTTTCTTTTTTTTTTATTATTATCATTATTATTATTATTTTTCCAGTCAGTCGTTCTTTTTCTCCTTTTTTTTTCCAAATAATGGTTAAGAAAAGCTCATTATCATAATACTTGGATGGCTGATGATGTTAATGGTGCGTAGGGATAAATAATAATAATAATAATATACTTATTATGTATAAATACAACGATAACCCCTTCATATTTTTAAGTGTAAATGAATCCCATTCGAAATGTCAATTTTTGTTCGTTTACTATAAAAAAAAAAAAAAAAAAAAAAAATAAAAAAAGGAAAACAAAGACAAAGACAAAAAATTACCAAAAAGAAAAACCGCTGATTTGAAATTTCAAATATCCTTTAATGTGTATATATCTGTTAGATATATTCATATTTATTTACTATCAAATATTAGAAGGGTTAAAAGATACTTAAAAAAAAACTGAAAAATATTAAATGTTGATGATAGCGAATTATTTAATAATAAAACGAAAACAAAAACAAAAACTTGGTGTGAAATGAATTAAAATAAAAAAAAACAAAAAGAAATAACATCACTGAACACGCTTGTGACTTTTACTCATGTTAAATAATGATTGAAATTTTAATTTTAAAATTTATTTGATACCGTTATTATTATTATTATTTAGAAAATGAAAACTAAGCAAGAAATGCCCAATTTAATAAAGTTTTATATTTAACAAAAAACAGAATTTTAATAATAATAAAAATGAATTTATGATTAAAATAATGAAATCGGTTGTTACTTTTCCAACATTGGATATATTTTACAGTTTTCAAAGTATCTAAAACTTAAATTCGATTAAAACGATAAGTAAGTACTAACACTATTTAATTAAGGTATATAAGTAATAATTTCTTTCGAATTTTTATTACAGTATCGTAAGTAAACTCTCGGGCAAGTTTTCAACTCTAGAATATTTGTTTTCAAACGATTTGTATAGATACTAATTTATACTGCCAGTTTAATAAGAAAAAGTAATTAATTGTCTATAATTTAGAAATGATTACATACTATATATATTTTGATATCCTCTTGCTTAAGTATCTTACAATTTATAACGTGGACTCGCAAGCTTTGGATTGCTGTCATCTTACCATACCCGGGAGTAATGTAAATTTTAAATTTTAGTTTTACTTTACATTTTTACTTTTTTTTTTCTACGGCGCTACAGTCCGTTATTGAACCTTGTCCTTCTTAATCATTCTCTTCCATTTCACTCGATCTTGAGCACCAGTTATTCAATTTTGTTTTTGGAGAATTCATACAGCGTCTAACTCGAAAACATCAATCTATCGAATTCTTGGCTTCACTATTTTATCTATTTTCCCATTCAATACCTTCTTTGGAATGCAGGAATCTGGCATACTTTGTACGTGACCGGCCCACCTAAGCCATTGTAGTTTGATTTATGTCACAACAACGCTGTTGGTATATACATTGTATTGCTCTTCATTGCGTCGCATTCAAAATTGGCTCGATAATTTTACGCACACTTAATATAAAGATCCATTTCCAAAAGAGAAGATAAAGCCTACTTCCTCAAATGAACTCAACCAAGTACGTTGACATACCTTAAAAGTTTGGAAAACATACATTTAAGTTTACAAAATTATGATTCTTAATATTATATAATCACTTTAAGCCGAAATACATAATATATGTATACGTCCTTTTAATTTTAGAAACTTTCATTAATTAGGTAAGTTTTGATCCTAAACTTCTTCTTCTTTGCTTTAGAGTGTTTTTAAACAACATTCTGTACGTCTTCTAATACAGGTTTAAGTTTTTCAAAATTCTACAAATATTGAAAGACATTACAGATGAAAAAAGAACTTCTTGACAATAAATTTAAATTTTAAGGTTAGGTTTTATTACAGTATAGCAAATTATAAATTTTTGTTTTAAATAATCTTTTTTATGAAATAATACCATAACACCAACTTTTTTTTTGGGATAAGTTAGTATGTATTAAAAAAAAATGGTGATATGATATTTGACTTATCTTAATATACAAATCATATATTCTTTATAGTTTTAATATCACATATAAGTAATGATTACGATTAAAATAATTATTTTTGATATACCTACTTATATGAATCTAGATTAAAAATTTTTTAAAGGTATAAAAAATATATTATACATGTATAGTACATATACATAAATACATACTTATCCTTCTATACTTATTTCTTTTTTTTATTATTTCGATACGTACTTTTTTATGCTAATAAAGTTACATATTATAAAATATAAAAATTTAAAATCCATCTACCATTGGATTAGTACTAACTGAAAAAGCACCATCATCAATTTTCAGCTCTTAATTTTTTTTTTGGAATCGTTTTAACCATGTTATATTTAAATGAAAATTGTGTTCTGTTTTTTTTTTACAATAATCGTTATAATTGTAATAATGAGCAAAGTACTTATAATATTTTAAAGTATTATAGTATGGTTTTAGATGAATATTAATTCAAATGTATACCTAATGAAGTATATATACAAAATAATTTTGAAAATATTTATATATAGAAGGAAAATTTGGTTAAAATTAAAAAATATATTTTATATACATTATATAATATATATTTCTATACATATGTAAAAGAAATAAAAATAAAAAGTAATAAACTTTCATATCTTTGTATTTATTTCTAGAATAAATTTTATCTTATAGTAATTTTACTTTTTTTCATCATTTTAATATGTAATTCAAAAAAATAACATTTTAGAATTTAATAATTAAATTTTTTTGTTATATATATATACTTTTTTTTAATTTCAAAGTCCTGGTGTTAATTAGATAAAAGATAATTTAATTAAAATAATTAATTTTTATTAGCAATATTAAGTAATACAACCATAAGTTATAAGTAAATTCAGTAGGCTGATATAATTATACTTTAGATTACTTTTGGTACTTATTATATATTTTGAAAAAATTACTTGATTAATGATTACATAAATAAGTATGTAATCGTATAGAAAAGGAACCAGCTTGCAATTGTTTTAAATTTAGTGTTTTATAACTGTTCATTAGTACTTATTATTGGAATTTATTTCGTTTAAATTAAGTATTCGAGTACTTTATCTAAAAAAATAATAGGTTTCTGTATTAATTTCATTTTTGTACTTGTATCTGTCTCTTTCTATTATTTGCCAATCAAGTACATTGTTTAGTGTACTCTTAATTATCTGTAACCCGGTAGCTATCGTTTTTTTGACTTGTTTAATAATATTCGAATTAATTTAGTTCTAACTTTTCAACTAAATTAATTCGAATCTTAACTTGTAACCTTTCTAGAAGTACTAAAATAACTTTAAGACTTTTAATATTAAATGAAATTTTAACTGTTGCTTTAATGAATGTATTTAATTAAAATTAATTTCGTATTTAAGGTGAGATCTGTTCCTTGTAAAAATATAAAAAAAACTTATGCCTAGCTATCTATGTCTTACAAGAGTTGGAGTTGTAATACATATATTTGATAACGCTAATTCCTGAACAAATTGGTTCAATAAAAATTCATATGTGAAGTGTGAAATAAAAAGAAACTTAAGTACTTATAATTACTTATATTTTCGATTTTAAAAGTTACTACGAATTCAAAAACTGATATTAAGCTTAGGCCGGCCTTTCGACCCAAGGGTTCAAACTATGGTTGAGACTTATTAAATAAAAAAATATAATGTATAATTTATATTATAATAACACTCTATATTTTGAAATGAAAACAGGGTTTACAACTTTATGATCCATTTATATCCCAAAACTTGATCATTAATTAAGTAAATTTCCAAAATATATACCAAAACTAATCTAAAGTATAGTATTTAAAATATTAAATAAATAAATAAGTTATTACGAATGTCTTTAATCCACGTCGATTTTTAAGAAAAAAACACTTCCAGCGTCTAATAAAAAACAAATTTTTAAATTTAGAGATACTCTACAAGTGATGATTATTTGAAAGATTTGAAAAATATAAAAGAAAATTATATAACTTATTCAAAACAATTTTTATTTTCAATATTTAAAATTTAAACTGCTTTACAATAAAATTTTCAATTATATATTGTCTACATACCGTAAGTGCTTACTAAAAAGTTTAATTTCTATAAAATCTTTTGCTGATTCGGTTTTTTTTTACGTTTTCCACAAGACATTTTTCAAATTAATATTTTTCAATTTATTTTTATTCGTTGTTATGTTTTAATATAAATTTTACATCAACTGTGATTCATACGCGAATTCAAAAAATTTAAATACATTTGGCTCATAGAAAGAGGGTTGTTATTTCCAATCCCTAGATATTCAAATTTTTAATATAACTTTAAAAATTATCTTATTGTTATTTCATTTTGTAATTTTTTTAACTTCTGTTGTTATCCTTGGACACATGTCCTTTTTTTATATTATTTATGTAAACGAATGAATATTGTTTATGTTTTCTGTTATATATTTAATTATATAAATTAAAGTTACCATATGTATGTTTATTGCTTCATAACCTCATAAAAATTCAAAAAAAGTTAAGCTCCTCTTTTGTTTTACCACTATTATGGAAGTGATTATAAAGTATTATGGAGAGATTTCTCTCATATCTAACTCTGAAATATTATTTCTAAGTTCTCTAGACTATCTTATAACAATAATAGTATTTGTACTACATGTTTAAATTAAATCTAGTAATTAGATAAAATATATACTATTTAGTACGAAAGATTTTACGAAAAGGACCTTTGGTAACTTAAGAAGAACTCATTGGTATTTGATTTGATTTTGAAGTCTTTAAAAGTATCTGGTTAAAATAAATCTAGTATTTAGTAATTTAAATCTATATTTAATAATAAAACTGGCAGATAAGATACTATTTAATATTAAACACCCAACAAAAAGGACATTTGGTAACTCTATATAGAAATAAAAGGACATTAAATATTCAGTGATATTTGATTTGATTTTGAGACAAAACTAAAAAATAAAAGAATAACAAAAAATAAACGTAATGAAAAAATTTTATGTATATCAATTACTTAAATTTTCCAGTTCCAGGACATTACTTTCTTTTTATTTTTAACTTTTGATTTTTTTTTGTCTAATAATGTCAAGACATCAGAATACGAGTCAAATTTATTTCCTCTGTATCTTTCTGCTTACAATTTTGTTTTACTTTTTCAATTAAGTATTGCCATGCTTTTATTTTGAACTGAGATTTTCAGATATTTTCTTTTAGATTAAAAATTTATCTATATTCAATTTTTCATTTTCAATTTATTTTATTTATTTTAATTTTTTATATTAATTTTCTTTTTTAAAAAATCAAATGTGTGTATCTATATGTATGCTCTGAGTACTTGTGGAAAGTTTTTTTAAAAAAAGAATGAGTAAAAAAATATACTTATATATTATCTTTTGACGATATTATTATTTATCTGTACTTTATAATTTTTTTATTTATTTTTTCATTGGAAAATTTTCCTCAAGGACTCGCGGACTATCTACAAAAAAAATATATATATATATATATATATTATCTTAAATTTTTTCAGTTTTTTTCTTCTATTTGTTTTTTTTTGTTTTTTTTATGTTTTAAATGAAATTAACAAGGAATTTGATTTGTGTTCTTGAAAGTTCAAAATATCGCTGATTATTCACAAAAGAAATATTTCAATTTTGTTGTTTTTTTTGTTTTTCTATTTCGTCTCTGAAATTTCAAAAAAAAAAAAAAAAAAATGCGTTCATATCTAGATTTGTTTCTTTTTCTTTCAATTACAGATTGTTTTACCGTTATATTTAATAATAAAAAAAAAAATTTTAAATTTTCAAATTCGCGGAATGAGTATTTGTATGACGATGAATTGCCCTCATTTAGTTTTTGGTTTTTTCCTCGCGATTTTCCTTGTAACGCAATAATTTTGTACAAAAATTTCCTTAAATATTAAAAAAAATCCAAAAAAAAAATCAAAAAAAAAATAAAAGTAAAAAAAATTTTACAGATTTTTTTATTTTGTACAATATTTAAAATAACGTACGGTGGGTGATTTGAAAAAATCCTGATGATGATGACGATAACCATTCTGATGATGATACTGATTGTCGTCCTTTTTTTTTTTTTATTTTTATTCCTTTTTTTTCTGTTTTTGCACTTTGTTTGTTTGTTGTATTTTTACCGATAAACAAACAATTTTGCGTTTGATTTAATTCCATTTAATTCCGCGATGTAATATTTATTGTATCTAAG
This sequence comes from Dolichopus griseipennis, assembly GCA_963082915.1. Lineage (NCBI taxonomy): Eukaryota > Metazoa > Arthropoda > Insecta > Diptera > Dolichopodidae > Dolichopus > Dolichopus griseipennis. Next base: position 71,805,683 of record OY720445.1, read on the forward strand.
GATCAAACTAACAAAAATACAAAAAAAAAAAAAAAAAAAATTTGTAAAAAAAAGAAATGAAATACTTAAGTATTATAAGTTGGTATTTAAACATAGAATTTGTCAAATGCAACATTATTTTTTTGTTTTTCAATGGTTACTTTTGATTTTATCTTGTATTTTTTTTTTAAAGGAAATTACTTACGAATGGTTTTTCTATAAATTTTCCGGAATAGAATTTAAAAATGTTTAAGATAGATTTGTACCATAAGTTTACGAAGGAAAACAGTATAAAGCTTTATTGTACTTATTCTATAATTTGAAAAGGATGGATTGTATAAGCTTTTCTTTTTGCGTATTACCGTTTGTATTATAAAGTCTTCTAAAGTCAGGTTATTTTGTGTGGAAGCGATCCCGATCTCGATCCCGTGGTTTAATTTAGCCCGCTTGAAAAGTCATTCTATATTTTGGGAAAAAAGGCATTTATACCAAATTTCATTAAAATCGGTTGAGATTTCGTTGAGTTTTTAGAACTTAACATACCCAAAGCTTCTAGAATCACTAGACCTCTGCTAACCTCTACTATGAATGCTACTCTTCATAGATACGTAACAATAGTCTATGTACCAAATTTGAACTAATTCCGACAGTTAGAGGTCGAGTTTTCTCGAAAAATCTGGTGATTTTGTATGGAAGCCTCCCGATCCCGATGATTTGGAGTATAATTTAGTATATAGTAATGATACTAAAAAAAAACTAAAAATAACAACCTTCAGTCATAAGTAAAAGCATTTTGACTTTAAATCTTTATTTGACTTTGTCTAAACACAACGAACTGACAAAGTCAAAAGACTTATCATATATTAAATATCTTTTCTAATCATTTATGCTAAAATTTAAATAGCACCCGTCAAATTGAAAAATAAAAATATTTTATTTATTTTGTTTTTTTTTTTATATTTAAAGTATCCGCAAAAAAATATATATTATTTTGCAAGTAAATATTTAGCAAATTAAAGGGACTTTCGCAAATCAAAAAAAAAAATAATTTTTTGGTGGAATTAATGTGCGGAACACGCGTAAACTTATGGATTTTTATTTACATATCTCTTTTGTAAAATTTTGGTTTTTGTTTTTGATTAATTTTTACAAGACCTCAAAAAAAAAAAACAGAAAATAGAAACTGAACTAAGAATCAGAGGAGAATAATATTAAAAGTATCTTATAATAATTCTCATACTTAAAATCAATTTAGATACATTCTAAGGGGAATTGAATTTTGTTTTATTATTTTCAGAGAATTTTAAACAAAATTTTGTTTAATACAGAATCTTAAAATATTATTATTAAATGTAAATAATATTATATTAAACATTGCTTCAATTTAGTTTTAAAGTAATCACATTGAAAATTAAAAAGATTAATTATTACATAATACAGCACTGTTGCTTTTTTAAGTACAGTACAGACTATACTTCATAATTAAATCACGGGTTACTTATTACAGCAGGGGCAACTTAATTCTAAATTCTATAATTTCGTTTCTTCGTAACTTTCTAAAGAGTTTCAGTATTTTTTCACTATTTGTCTTGTTTTTCTAAAACATCCAATTCTGATTACAATAAGTTTTCGCAGTCTTGACCTACATACATTGCAGCCCATGTTAACGTACGGTACTCTAATTTATTTTTCGGGTAGTCCTGAGTACATTACAGAAAATAAAACATATGAATTTCAAGATCTTTATTAAGGCCCGTTAAGCATGATTGCTTATAATTTTTAATTAAAACTGGAATAACTTTAACTATATAGCTCCGTATTTATTGTATTAAAATAGTATTCACATTTTTGTTGCAGCAATATTAAATGTTGAGCCAAACCCAAAATTATTGCATGTTCTCGATCTGGATCTGGTTGGTTCTTGGCTGGTAGTTGCACCATGGTACACCTAATATCGTCTCTCGATACACTACTGTGTCGCGGCACACTTTTTGTGCACTGTGATTTAAAATATATTGATTGAATTTATTGAACATATTTATTTTTATTTCAAATGTTGTATTATTTTAATGTAGAGGTATATGCTATCTGTGTCTCTACATTAGCCCCTTACAATGTACTTGTTTTATATTGAAATAGTTTTCAAGATATAATGAATTTAAAGGAATAATTACTTTTAAAAATTGAGATGTGCTTCGAAAGTTTATAATTAACAAAATTAAAATCAATTGTTTTAAGTTACAGTATAACAATTATTGATTACTTATTAAAGTGATAGCCTATGATTCCTTTATAAAATCTTAGCATTAATTAAGTACTTATGTGCAATTTTGCACAATTGAATTTCACATCTTTAAGATTACATTTAAGATATCTACAAAAGTAAAATCTAAACCATTTTTTGTATATGGCACTTGTATTTTAAGAAATGGGTAATCTAAAGACTCAATATTCTTAATATACATTTATCAATGTTTCCGTTTCTGAAATTTAAAAAAAAAGGCTAATTAAAATACGATTTTAATACTGCGATAAAAATTATATAAAAAAAAAACATCACATTAATAAAACTTTTCAAGTATTTAAAACAAATTTTGTACTTTAGACTATGAATAGAATACTGTTTTGCCTTATGAGACCCATAATTTATACCATGCCAAATTTTATGACCACCCATTATGTTTAAAAATTAATGTTTATTTTTTTTTTTTACCTTAGTACAAAAAAAAAAGTAACGATTTTTTTTTTTTGGATAATTGCTTCATAACTCTAACTTTAATCCAATGAATACCCATTTATTCTATCTTTACCCAATACCCATTTTAAAAAAAAAAATAAATTTTTTATCAAATATTATTTTTTAATTTTTAAAAATTTTTATAGGTTTTTGTTTTTTTTTTTTAATACAACTTTCTATCAGTTTTATTCCAGTTTTTCGCTGTTCTTCCTGTTTTAAAGCCTTATTCCTATTAAAAACCATTATTATATATCATAATATTTATTTTTGTTTTATTTGTTTGTTTTTTTTTTTTTGTAAAATAAAATTTTACAATAAATTTCATTTTTATAATAAATTCATAGATAAGAATTGTTTACTGTATAGGTCAATTTTCCTTTTTTTCCGATTTTTCTTTAAAAATTTTCTTTCGTGGTTTTTTATATTTTGAAAGATTGTTAACAAATTTTTAATAAATACTAATTCATTTTATTCTGTTTGTTCTTCTTTTTGTTCGTCTATTCTTCTTTTTGTTCATTGGCTCACTTTCGAAATTCTTAGTTCGCCAATGGTAGAAAAAAAGGTAAGTAAATTTTAGGCACAGAAACATTTCACAAAAGAGTAAGGCTTCGAATATGCCGAAAGCGTGCAGGCAGTTATATTTCGGATGATTTTTTATATAAAAATTCAAACATATTGATTTCCGAACCTTTTTTTTTTGATGTAGCTGCCAATTGCTTCCCCCCCGCTGTAAAGCATGATTTTCTCCCAGCGATCTATAATATAGTCTACATATGACCTAAGAATAAGTATAATTTTCATATACAAGTTTATTAAGTATAAGTTACCTAGACAAAGTTCGAAATCGCAATCCTTTTACAAAGAACATATAAACAATGGTTTTAATCCAATTTTTTTCTCTCGTAACCAAGTCTGCATAGTCTGAACTCGTCCTAGACATTGACTAGTTTTTAAAAAAAAAAAGAAAAATTCTACTATACCAAATAAAGTCTCTATTTGAACTCTAACTTTTTGTTTTAAGTAGATACTTAAGTTAAAACTCAGTTTTATGTATTCAACTTAGTGTATAGATCTTATATCTCATCCTATCAGTGGAATATCATTGACAGAGGGGTGAAGAAAATAAGAAATTAGCAAGTTTTCTAGTACAACTTAAAAATCAGCCCTTTTAATTATTTAAAAGTCGTATATCCAAATTAAAGTCCGTGCATTGTGTATATTTTCAAATCACATCGGATGTCATATTAAAAAAACAATATTATTTTATAAAATTTGTCTTACAATTATTTTATAATTAAAAAGTGCTCATTTACAACACTTGACTTTAATTAAATATTGCCTTATTTCTTCATTTATTATTTTATTTTTGGTCCCATTTGCATTATTTTAAGCGTTAAAATTAATCACTAATTTTTAAAATTTTTAGTCATAATATGTTTTATTTTTTTTTTTACTTACCACCCGCTGCAACCCTCAACCCCCTTAATTTTTTTTTTATTCTTTTCTAGTATTTAATCTTGATAGATATATGCATACGTATATATTTAAAAAACAAGTAAAGAAACAGTCAGTCGGTGCAACCGACTTAGAAATACCCTACACCTATTTGGTTCAAATTTAAGGACATATCCATAAGTCATTTTAACACCATAGAAGCTGTTATTAATTTGATCGTAAGTCATAGCTAACCAAATTAACTGTATAATACTAAAAACATTTTCTAATTACACTATCTATTAAAAAATACTACAAATTCTTACTAATTAATCTATTTAAAAATATTAAAAAACAATTATTCCAATTCAATTACAAAATGAAAAAATTCTAATTATTAAATTTTGTGATAAAAAGATAATCAAAGCATAATATATTTAATAATCCAAATTTTTAAAAATTGCTATTATTTTAAATGGTTAGTTTATATACCTAATAGAAAAGCTTATAAACGCAAAATATGCAATAAATAGTATTTCTAAAATACAATTACAAATTTAGACCTTTTCATATAATTCATTTAAATATAAAAATAAATTTTACATAAATGCAGCAAGTACCTTTGAACATAGCTGAACCACTACAATTAAGTCTAGATTTCGGAGACACATAGGACATAGGAAATATATTCTTTGGCTTCGAAATTAAACTCGACCACAACCAATTCCCATGGTACTTTCATTACTAGTAACCTACTGTTAAATTTCATCAAAATACCGGCATTATTTTTTGAGTTATGGTGTTTTTAAGATATATGTTTGTTAGTCCTTGAACTTTTCAAGGGTTCCTGAACCCGAAATTATGGTACGATTTCGCCCATATGCAGTCCCGTCATACTTTCAATACTAGTTAACCCTTGTACACAATTGGAACGCTCTATCTTAATTTTAAGTTACTAGTTTTATTAATTTCGATGATAAGCTTTTACACATTGGGGGGTCTAAGAGAGGTTCTGAACCACCACTCCAATTGATCCCAAATTAGGGGGGCACGCAAGAAATAGTAAAGAACACCCTGGGCCAAATTTGAAGCTTCTACATTTGTTTCAAGTTACTATCTTTATTAATTTCGAAAATATGCTTTAAGGTCCTAAGAACTGAGTGGCTGGTCCCCGATCCACTACTCCAATGGGGCCCAAATTTCAAAGACACTTACGAAATAGGAAGGGACACCCTGATACCAAATTTGGAGGTTCTATCTTCATTGGTTTCGGAATTATGCTCGTTTGGCCTAAATTCGATCAAAAGGTTCTAAGTTCCGAACCCATTGTCCAATACTCACCGTACTTAATCACCGCCGTAGTTTCGCTGCCAATAACCTACAGCACAAATTTCATGAAGATAGCCTCATTAGTTGTTGAGTTATCGTGATTTTTTATATATGTTCTTTAGCCCTGACATCGATTAAAAGGTCCGGAATCCGAACCGTTGGGCTGATTTCGCCCTTATATAGTCCGCGCTGTACTTATAGTACTAGTTAACCCTTGTACACAATTTGAACGGTCTATCCTAATTTTAAGTAACTATTTTTAGTAATTTCGATTATAAGCCTTTAAAACTTGGGAGGTCTGAGAGGGGTACAGAACCACCACTCCAATTGATCCCAAATTAGGGGAACACGCAAGAGATAGTAAAGAACACCCTTGTGGCAAATTGGAAGCTTCTACATTTTTTCAAGTTGTTATCTTTATTAATTTTAAAGATATGCTTTAAGGTCTTCGGAAATGTGTGGCTGGTCCCCGACCCACTACTCCAATGAGACCCAAATTCACAAGGCACTTAGGAAATAGGAAGGGACACCCTGATACTAAATTTGGAGGTTCTATCTTCATTGGTTTCGGAATTATGCTCGTTTGGCCTAAATTCGATCAAAAAGTTCTAGGTTCCGAACCCATGGTCCAATCCCGACCTTACGCAATCCCCGAAGTAGTTTCATTACCAGTAACCTACAGCACAAATTTGATGAAGATAGCGTCATTAGTTGTTGAGTTATCGTGATTTTTTATATTTGTTCGTTAGCCCTGAAACCGATTAAAAGGTCCAGAATCCGAACCCATGGGCCGATTTCGCCCATATGCAATCCCCGCCGTACTTTCAGTCCTAGTAACCTACAGTTAAAATTTCATCAAGATAGCTCCATTATTTTTTGAGTTATCGTGCCTACGGACGGACGGACGGACGGACGGACGGACGGACATGGCTATATCGACTAAGGCGGTCACGCTGATCACAAATATATATACTTTTCCATATCTAGCTCGCTTCCTTTAGGTGGTTACAAACACCATACCAAAGTTAATATACCCCTTTACCTATTCTATAGGTGTAGGGTATAAAAAGAAGAAATTTATAAAAATGAGAATTCTATTAATGAGTTTTTTTTTTTTTTAAGGAAATGTATGAAAATAAGGGGTGGGATTTGGATGATTTTTGGGTAACAATTTTTCTATAGGAAAAAAAGATGTAAAATTAAAATGTATCTGTGTTGTTTTTTTTTTTTAATTTTTTTTTTTCTTTATTTATTTACTTTCCTTTTGACCACCTCATAATATTCTTAATATATAGATGAGGGCATTGGGAATGAATGAATTAATGAATGAAGGAAACTTTTTCTAACGAAGGAAGAGATAATTTTTTATTTATTTATTTCTTAATTTTTTTTTTGCCTTTTTTTTACTTTTTTTTAAAAAAAATTTCAACTTTGTGTAATGGAAAATTACCCTTAAAGGTTCGCGTAATTTTTTGTTTTGTTTTTCGGTTATTTCCGTTGCTTTCCGTAATTTTTTTTTTTTTTTTTTGATTATCAACGCGGTTCTGCCTCTTTTTATTGTTTTGTAAATACAAAATATATGTTTATAAAAAAATTGTATAATATATAGATAAAATGTTGAGTACAGCTTAAAGACAACAAGCAGAAGACTGAGGAGGTAGAAGAGAAGTATTGAAAAAAATTATTGTATATATTGGTAAGATGAAATGATTATAACCCAAAAAAAAATAAAACAAGACAATATTAATGAAAAAGAAAATGAAAAAGAAGACAGACTATTATCTCATAAAGTACCTACCTATACACACCATATAATATCTTCACCAACCAAGGTTAATCTAGCTTGTATATATACCGTTATATTTAAAATTTAAAAATTGAATAAAATAGAAAAAAAAAATCGTGAGTACAAATATTATGAATATAAGAAAGGAATATTGATGATAATTACCAACCCTCTGGCTTTACATACACTATTATAGATACAGGAATTAAGCGAAATATTATATGGATACAAAACTTTACTAATAAGTAATAACATTTATGTTAATCATTGTTAAACTGTATTGGGAAGTATCTGACTCAATAAAATTAACATATTTAAATTTTATATAAGTACGAGTTTTGTTCGAATTGAGTAAATTGTTCTGCCCTTTTTTTTTACTATAAATTACAGTGGATTCGACTGATCTGTTCAAATGTTCCTATAGCGCTTCTCAGTGGGAAATCCTTTATCCAAGAAATAAAAATTTAACCATACAAAACGGAAAATAACAATTTATATCATTGACTAGAATATATGTTACAAAACATTAAATATTAAAAAATTTTCCAAGACCTTGCCTCTCATTTTATGTTTTATGGTTAATATGAATTGTAATTTAAATTGAACATTTTTTTTTGTAAATTGTTTTGTTTTTTTTTCTAATACTGTAATAATATAAGAGAGTTACTTCATAAATTTTAATTATTCTATCAAATAATAGGAAATTTGTTTTATTTTCAATATTTAAACAATGTAGTCAAACAAATTCCAATTTATCCAAAAAGAAATCAATTTTTTGGTGAAATTGAGAAATTCTTATTTAATAATTGCATTTGGAATGATAGTTGTATTTAATTTAAAATACAAATCAAAAGTTATTGTAATTCACAATAATATGTCACAATAATTAACGTTATGTCAAAATTAAATTAATATTACATAGTTGTCGCCTAAAAATATGCAATTATTATTTTAAATTTTGACGTTTATTGAATTTTTGCGGTTTAGAACTATTTTTGACGACTTGCTGAACTTGCAAGGACAAAATTTCATGCTTACATTTAAAGTTCGGGGAAAAGTTTACTATCAAATTGGATGTTTACCTCCACTGAACAACAACAATTTCTTCAAATTTATATTATGGGGGACCAGCATTTTGAAACCGCTTTTTAATTATTTGCATATAAGTACAACAATTTAATACACAAAAATGAGACATCAAATTATTACAAAATAGAAATCTAAATATTTTTTTTAAAAATTTTTCAATCAACCCTCGTATTATAGCTAAAAGGCGTAAAACACATCCAATTTTTTCGATTGTAATGTAATATTTTTTTCTTCTTTTATGGCATCTAATTTAAATAAAGGAAAATTCAATTTTTATATACATTTTCATGGAAAATATCTAACTTTAGAATATTTTAGAAAATGTTTCCATTTTCCGTATAATGAAGAAAAAAGAAAAAAAAAAAATTTTATATTATTATTAAGAAAAGAACAAAACATTTTTTGAAAGGTCGACCACGTATAATTTTTTAAGCACGATTTCGATATTTTTCCTGTCATTACATTAATAAAGAGTGAAGATATAAATGTTATAGAAATATAGAAGTGAAAAGAGAGAATCAAGGTAAGATATATCTTGAAGATTTAAAAAAAAAAAAAAAAAATCATTTGTGTTTTTTTCTTTTTTTGTGAATATTTTGTTTATGAAAGTCCTGTGGGAGTTGTTTTCTTTACTTACCTTCCTGTCATAGCATTAAAATAACTTTTTTTTGTTTTTTTTTTATTTTGTATATTTTTATTTGTAATTTATTTATTAATTTCTTTTTTCGCTGGGCACTTTTTATGGAGAAATTTAAATTAAAATACATTTTTTATGGCAATCGAATTTCCAAAAAAGCATTTTTTTTAGTAATTTTGTATTTTAACATTTTTTATAATAAATATGAATTTTATATTTGAACTTTTACATAATATAAAAATAATATTTTATTTATTTCGGCTTAATGTCGAAGAGTTTTATTTTTGCTAGAAAATAAGTTTTTACAAATTTTATGATCAATTTAACTAAGAGGGAAGGGTATTCGATTTACTATATTTTGTTCCATTCGGTGGTTCATGACTATTTAAAGTGCATAAATAGTCATTTACTTTTTTTTTGGGATATTAAAAATAAAAAATTAACAATAATATGAAATAATTATGTTTGTCTTACCAATGGCATAGTGGTTATGACGGAAGTTTTTTGGTTTAAGTGGCCCGTCAGATCATATCTAATAAAAAAATATCGTAAAATTTTATAATTATACCGTAATAGTTTATATCATTATATACAATTAGATTTTATAAAAATATACAAGGTGTTTCTTGATTCAGTACTCTGCTATATACTACAGCAATAATACTTATGAGTGGATAAAAAAAAACAAAAAAAATGCGGTTTTTCAAAAAAAATTTGTCAAAATTTCAAAGTGTTTTAAGTGTAAAAGCTCGCTTTTAAGTTTTGAAAGTCTAAAAGATAGAAAATTTCCATCTTAAGCTTTCGAATACATTTTATAAAAATTTCATAAGTAGTCTTGAAACAGAGTTAAGAGTAAAATTATGAAAACTAAAAAAAAATTGTTAAATTTCATTTAGGCCGCCATATCTATGAAACTAGGAGTGGTCCAGTTTATCCTCCATTCCAAAATGTGGCTACTCATAAGTACCTATGCAATGGTATACAGCAATGCACTTAAATAGGAAACACCCTGTATAAAATATTTAATCATTGCCTAAGATAATAGATGCTGCACAACATATACAATATCTTATACAATAGCTGCAGATTTTCATGTTTAAAAGTTTATAAATTTCCGACCTTTCTTTTGACAGATCCTCAACTCTGGTTTCCGTCTGCCATTCTTCATTCGATTTAAATTTATGATATAGCCAATAATAATTTGATATCTAAATAAAAAAAAATTAAGCGGTAGAAACATAATCAAATGCAACATACTTAAATTAAAAATATTTTAATTAAATAATATAACTCAAAGAGTATAGAAAATCTTTATAACAAACTTTTGTATTCCCCAAAAATTTTCAATTTACCCTACAACACCCATTATCCCAATATATAATATTTTTATTATAAAATTTGATATATATTCCATTTTAAAAGTTTAGTTGAAGAAATTTTTACCTTGTGGAGGTAAAATATTTAAATTATTTAAATCTCAAAAAATTAAGTCGCATTTATTTCTAATTACATTTTCTTTAAAATGATCTAAGTTAGAAAATGTTTTCGCACAAATATTTTATATAAAAGAATTTATAAGTGAAAAAAAATCTACAATTAATTGACAAAAACAGACAACAAATTTCTCTAGTTTAAGTATATTAAATTTTTGCAAAGGTTTTATAGAACATCACTTAAAAGTATTTAATTTGTCATTTTTTTTTTTTGCCTAAACTATGTTATAACGATTAAGCCATTAAATACAGATGTGGTATTTACTAAAACAGCAAAACAATATTTGGTATTTTATTAAATTAAAATATTATATTGTAATTTTTAATGTTTTTTTGATTTTGTTTTTTTTTTTTTTTTTTATTCTCTTAAGTAAATGAAAATAAAATTTTGAAAAATCTGCGAATAAATGTGATTTTAAATATTTTTTGAAAGTAACTTTAGATAAAGTTTTTTTTTTTATAAATATTATAATAAGTTTTTAGCATTAAAATAAGGGCACTTAAAAAATTACAAGGGACATAAAATAGTCGTTTAATTTCTTTTAGGAAGTTAATATTTACAAAACAACAATAACAAAGCGAAAAACCTGGATTCATCCAATATATCAGTAGCCAATTTGTTTTGTATAAATTTATTTTTGCAAAGACACCCTAGACTAATGACACTTAATTTATTCTTATAGAAAATATATATATTTTTGCAATATTTATGGGAAACTTTAGCAATATATCATTTTTAAAAAAATTTTTTATGCTTTTTATGCTATATTTTATTTAGCTATTTTTATGATTAATATAAATATAAGTAAAATATTTAAGTGGTATAGTGATATAGTATAGAAGTTTTTCTTTTGGAATTTTTAATTTTCTATATTTCCTGAAAATTGAATTTAAATGATGCAGAAAATTTTTTTTTCCTTATTTATATTTTGTTTTTATTAAAATTGATTTAAAAATGAAAAAAAATTCCAAATATTTTTAAAGCACTTTGAGGGGTTATAGTTAAAAAAAATATCAAATATAATTTAAATTTTATGTGACTGTACTTAAAATATAAATATAACTAATAAAGTTTCAAAAACAAATCGTTTTAAAACGATGTCGCGGTATTTTTTCTCATAATTCTTTTACAATTTAATTTATATAACAGATTTATTGCTGATGAGGGATATTAGAAGTTGTTATGAGATATTCTTATTTCACAACATTCAAAAGGAAGAACTTTCACATTTTTTTTTGCAGTTTTACTTTTTGGGCGAGCATAGGGCTTCCACAACACTTCTGTATCGCACTATATTGTGAGCTAGTTGTTTTACTTATGCCCACATTCTGTCGGTACACTCTCAATTTTCTTTATGATTGTCCTGCAACCCCATCCGTGGGGCATAGGGCGGAAGTAAATTCTTTCCATCGGCTCCTATCTGCGGCTAACCTCTTCAGTTGTGGTCACGTTCTTTGCTGAGTACTTGCTTCGGCTAAGACAGTTGCTCTCCACGTTTTTCTTGGCCTTCCGACGCGACATTATTAGATAGACAAAAACATATAAGTTTATATAAAATTCTATATATTTAATGTTTAAAAATTATAAATTGTGCAACAGTTTGCAAAAACTATTCCTATTAGTTATGTACTTTAGTTATATATTTTGTTACTTATCTAAAATCTTTTAACTTGTTCCAGATGTTTTTCCTCTTTATTATTTTTGAAATTTATTGGAAGTTAAAAATTTTACAATCACAAATTGAATTCTCTATAAGTACTTATTATAAATAACTGTATATAGAAATATTTGTTTAATTGGAACTAAGTTTTTTTGAATTATTATTCAAAACATTCAAAATTACAGGAAATCACAATTACAACGATGTGGAAAATTACTGAAAATAAAGTTTACCTTTTTGTTGAGATTTTGTTCAAGGTAAAATTAAGTTTTAAAAAGTACCATTAATGTAAAATATATAATTTCATTTGTAAAACAGAAATTCATGTCAGTTTGTTTTTATATGTATGATCTATATGTTAAACATTACATTCCCTCATTATGTTTAGAACTTTGAATATTCTGTGAAATATGAATTATGAAATATTGTCGCGGAACGTTCAAAAGTCAAGCGATTTTCGCAATGAAATTATTATTTATATTTATAAACAAATATAATTGAGCCGCAACTGGAAATTTTGTGACCGAATTTGTCAAAAAATACTTCCTATTTATAAATATAAAATTTAAGCCGCAACCGTTAATTTTATGACCGAATAAGCCGTTAAAAATTTTATATTTATAAACCAATAATAGAGCCGTAACCGGTAATTTTGTGATCGAAGAACCTGATTAATATTTTTAACAAAAAATTGAGCCGCAACCCGGATTTGCGTGACCGAATAAGCCAATTAATATTTCATGTATATAAAAATATAAAACAGCCGCGACTGGCAATTTAAATTATGAAATTGAATTATTCTGGAATTATGGACTATAAAATTATAGTGACAGCTGAGACGGTTGTCTAATTCAGAAAATTATCAAATATCATGTCTAATTTGATATAGAACGACTAAAAGTTACCAATGTGATTGAAGGTTCATACTATCCTACTGTTCACAGAAAGCTTACGCAAAGCTATTACCGTAGATATTTGTGATTTATTTTTTATTAATTTTTTATATGACAATTTCTGACACTCTGGCACAATTACAATTTGTAACTTATCAACACATATTTTATCAACTTATCAAATATTTCGAGTGAATTTTCATAATATTTTTTCTTTTTTTAATACTCACTTATATGTACACAAATCCAAAATTATAGGTTTATATATATACATTGACACGTCATCAAAAACCTATTATATTTTTATGGTATATACATAATTTTTTGATGCATAATCATAATGATAATTAAAATCGTCATAATAATTAGATATCCATTATAAAAGATAACCACTTATATATTTAGAGGGGGTTTAAATGTGTTTTTTTTTTCTTTTTCACAAATTTATTCGTAATTCTGAAAAATATACATTATCATTACGAATACTATTCATATATAAGTATTACAATTCAGTTAAACTCTTGAAATGTTATCTGCTGGTTACATTTGTCTTAACATAATTTAAAATATATAAAACAACCACATGTCGTTCAAGGGTAAAAAACTGATTATTGTTGTTTATATATTTTTCAATATATGTAATTTTTATGTATGTGTATATGTATATACATGTATAGTGTATATATCTGTATTCAATATAAAACATAAATTTCCTAATAAATGCATTTATATTGCAGTTAGATTAGTACCTTTTTTTCTTAATATAAATTTGTTTATTCATTTGTGCAATATAGGTATAAGTGTTATGTGAGTATGTACATACGTTCTTGCAAAATTGCAGGATAATGGTTGAATATGTTTTTGGTTTAGCTGAAGGCATAATATTCTTCAAATCAAAAAACAAAAAAAAAATCAGTTTTCAAATTATATTTTTTTTTTCTTTTTATTTTGTATTATCAAAATTGCGATTTTAGTACAATTGTATATTAGAATTGATTATTACATATATTATTTTTATTTATTTGCAATTATAACAATGTTTGCTTATATTTGTCTGTCTGTCATATTATAATTTAAACTGGATCTCCTGATTTATTACTAAATAATTATATATATACATATAATACGACTGCGTACGACTGTCATTAAATGTGCCTCCAATCTTTTTAAAAAATGCTGTAATCTTTAACTCTTTGAAGAGTTCAATATAATATTGGGCGCCACTTTGAGTGTAGTTTCCTATCACAATCATCTTATAAGTGAGAAACATTTCTACAATTTAGTAGAAGACAACGTGAGAACAGAGATGAAAGAAAAGTCGGTGTCCAGGATTAGAACTCAAAGACAATGACAAAACTCCCAATATAGTTTTTGGACGGTTTACGTAAATTGACGCGCTACTTAAATTTATTTTTTTTATTTTCGAAATAAGTTAGACTTCTAAGACTTGCAAAAGATAAGACTTGTTGACTGAATAACTTTAAAATGTTCTTAAGAATTAAAAAAATTTAAATTGAGTAAAGACTAAATTAAAAAATCGGAATTTCACAAACGGTAACACTATTATTTTATAATTTTAGATTTTAAAATTGCATATAGTAAAAAATATTAATTGCAACTTTCGTCCTTGTTTTGCGAAACAAAAAAAAAATGAAAACGAAAACAGAAACAGAAATCAAGAAAGGTAAGAGATAGACGTATTATTTGTTTTTGTTTTATATTTTACCATTACCACTATTTTATTCCCATTTTAATTCACATACGTATTGAATATATGATTTAAAATTGAAAATTTTATTTAATCATAATCTGTAAAGTACTTTAGGGTGTAATTTTTGAATTGGAGTTTTTTTTTTAATATGATTGTGGCTATAGATTCGAAGTGTTGAAACGTAAATTATTAATTGCACCCATAAAATTTTTGAAGTAAAGAATCATCAGTTGTTTATTATATATAATGGTGTTAGATTTTAATGGGAATACTTTAGTTTTATAAGTATCTATATATATTGTATGAATATTTTATATAAGTATGTGCCTATAAAATCATATTTTATATAATTATTGTTTATTTATTTTTTTATTTAAATGATAACTGAAATAAAGTGAACAATTTGTTCATTTTAAAATTATAAAATCAACATGTTATTATTTATGGAAAATAATTAATTTGACTGATAATATGTACCATGTTATTACATATATGTTAAAAAATCTGTAATGAAAATACATACTATGGACTTATTAATGCATTTTATTATATTTTAGAAATTAATTATTTTTACTAACTATTCAATTATTTCCTGTTCCATAATTAAATATTCAGAAAAATTTAATGAGATTGAAATATAAATCAATTGAAATGTTTCAAAAGTCAGCTCCAGCTACAACTTATTAGTTCAGCGTATTGTAATCAAATAGCTGTGAGCGTTCTTGTACAAATTGAAATTAATGTTGCTGAAAAATAGTTAAACAGAAAATACACATTGCAAATTGAGCCGTAATAAGTTCTAAAACTATTATAGAATCAATTTTATTGTTAAATATCAATACGTTAAAGCGACCAATAGTAATGCCGACATGGGTTAACAAATTCCAAGTCTGCAAAAAGGGGTCAACCTCATTGTCGAAGAGCATCACATCATCAGTTTTTATTTTAGAACAAAAAATTGTATATAATTGCACCCCAATCGCAATAAAGTTTTTAGTTTACACAAATCACAGACACTCACACTTTTTTATCACGTATATCTTTAGGCCTTTTTATTTATTTGCAGGTATTTGAACATAAATGTTGCAGAAAGCTTTTGCACCCTTTTTCTAGAAATGTTAGGGATCCTATATGCCTATTATAAAAGCTATGCGGTGCCCTTCATCCCATAACCGTTTTAGAATAATTTGACAATTATGAATTAATCTTTACATACAACTCTTAAAAGTCTTTTGGACATTAAGTTTACTTACTTCCACAAAAAAATGAAAATAATTATGCGCCTATACGCCTATTATAGAGTGGTGGGAGAATATTTTTAGCTTAAGTAGAAAAATTATATCCCGCAAGTCGTGACCATTTTCGGCTTCGGACATTCGTGCTCTTTCCAGTACATTTTTATAACTTTTCGTAATTTTTGACCGCTGTTCTGTTGTGTACTGTTCAATTTCCAATTCTCCTCAATTCTCTTCACAACAAAATCTGAAATAAAAATAAAAAATATAAATAAATTTAAATGGTTACTAAACAGTCAAACCATATTTTGCGCTAACCTGTATAAAAACTATGCGGTACACTTCATCCCCTAACATTTTTAGAGTAATTTGAAAATTACCAAATAATCTTTTCACACAGCTCTTTAAAAGTTTTTTGGACATTAAGCACTTACTTCCACAAAAAATTAAAATAATTATTTAATTAAATTTTCTGTCTTAGCATTCGAGGGCTTAATTAATATTTCTTAGTTCCCATTGGACTTTATAAATAATTATCTATAATTTTCAACTGTCAGTAAGCACAAAAAAAATTAAGATTAATATTTAAAATCAAACTTGTAGAATCAATTCAATATATTATATTAGAATACTTCGTCCTTTTAATATATTTAATTATTTCCTTAAAATATCAAAAATTTCACTATTTAAGTAATTATTCTAGTAACATATACACATTTACATATAAAAAATTAAAACAATTTTTATAAATAATAAATGAACCAAAAAATAAATAAATAAATAGACTTAATCAAATTACAGTAATAAATATAGAAAAAAATAAATGACAATAACATACAACATGAGAAGAGTAAAACAGTAGAGTAAAACACAAAAACAATATTAATAACTTAAGATCATTGTGTATTAATACTGTCAAAGTATAGCTAAAAATTTTTTTTCTCTTAATTTTAACATCTAACGTTCATTGTGTATTTATTTTCAGTTTATATACACATATTTGTTTTTTTGTTTTTTCTTATTATTTTCAGTTTATTTTAGATTATTCTCTTAAGGCCACCAAAGACAATAATTCTCTATATACTCTGTCTATAATATGTGTATTATAATAATATAAATTCTTTTACCAAAATAACAAAAAAAAAAACAATGATTTTCTTTAGATTAAATGAAATTCCAAAAGAAAAATAAGAATAGAAAAACAAAAAAAAAAAACAAATAAATAACATTCAACAACAACATTTCATATATTGTAATATTTATTCATTTAAGTAAAATATATTATACTAATACTATTTTTATTAATGTTGAACATTTTTTGATATAATACAGTATGCAGAAGTATATATATATTATATATATTTATATAAATTTAGGTATTTATTAGATATATTTTGATATGTTCTATTCACTGACATACTATCATTCATTTTGTTTGAATATATAGAAAATATTTTAGAATTTATAAAAAAAAAAAAAAATTAAACACAAAATAACTAAATAAAATTAAATAAATATATTAAGAATAAATAAAAGGAATATTAGAATTGGTACTTCCGACTAACAATATAGACAAGTACTTTTTTTCATTCTATTTAAGAATTTTCTTCAAATTGGGATTAAATTAAACAACTTATTTCTGGGTAAGATAAGAATTTTTGAAGCATGTGTCAAATCAATACTGCTTTATTGAAGCGAAAAATGGCTTGTATCAAGAAACAATATGCAGAAAATACAAGTCTTTGTGAATAAATGCATACGAATATAATGTCGCATATTCTGGGCATGGTGAATAATGAATGAAGAGTTTTGGTCGATGACAAAACAAGAACCGATATGGGTACAAATCAGAAAAAAGAAATAGAAGTGGATTGGTCACATTCTAAGATGGCCAATAACATAAGTTCTAGATTGGAACCCACAGGGGAAAAGAAATATTGGAAGACCAACAACAACCTGGAGGAGAACAGTCCAGAGAGAATGTGATCTATCGGGAAACACCTGGTCAGAAATAAAAAAAAACTAGCGCTAAATAGGGACCGTTGGAGAGGCTATGTGAAAGCCCTATGTTTCCTAGGGGAATAATAAGGAAAAAAAATTTCTGGGTTGGGTTCAAAATGTTCGTTTAGTAAATCCTGTTTTTATAAAATGTTGCTTCAGAAAATCTCGATTAAGAAAATCTTTTTTTTATAAAATCTCAGTCCAGAAAATCACTTCTTCTTATGTGCTTAAAAAGAAATTTTCTGACGCTTTCTGATTTCGTGACGCTCCCCTTATTTCTATTACACTAATTAGACTATAAAGTTGCTCTATGGGAAATGTATGGGTTGTTTGATATTTTCTTTAACTTTTCGTAATTTTAAATAGTCTTTGGTAATCTACAGGATAATTTTCTATAGAATGATAGAAAATTTCAAGTAAGGATCTTTTAATTTATCTTCGATTCCAAATCTAAGATTACGATTTTTAATTAAGATCGATTAATTTAACTAATGATTACTTTTTCAAAATCCCTATTGGTATTGAGTAATTTTCTTGTAAGTTAAAACTATTGCACCACCAATTACAAGTAATGTCCTGAAAGCGAAGGATAAATTAATAAAGTACACAACACAAGTATCTGTCAAATTTATAAAAATTCTAAAGAATTTTTTTTTGCATTGGAGAAAATATAAAATATAGTCAGCGGAAATAAATCTAAAACCACTTAATGATGGTAAATGACATATAAGCTATATTAAATGAATTCAAAAAAAATATTTAGTTATATATATATTGTAACTATACATATTTTTTTTTTTCTCGTACATATATACATACTCATAAGTATTTATTGACATAATAAAAAATTGCTTTTTCCAAATATTCGCAGAATGGTGACAATATCATATAGATTTTCCTTTCCTATATTTTTTTTCCATATGGTTTTTTCATCTGTTCTCAAGATTATAGTACATGTATCTTAAGGATAATCAAGCAACCTATAGATATAAAGAAGTAATAATATCAAAAAAAAAAACCAAAAAAAAATAAAGCTTAAAACAAATACTTATTATATGATATATAAATATTTTAAGAAATTGATGTAAGTCAGTAAGAAATGAGGAAATCATGAAAAATCGACCAATTTATTATCACAAAAGAATATTAAAACAGTAAGTATATAGAATATAAAAACATTATATGTAAAGGAAAATGTTTATAAAGTATATATATATATATATATATATATAGCTATATTGTTTTATAAATGACTTTGAAAAATAATAGTAGAAGAAATGAAATTTAGAGAAATGAACAGAAATACCATAGTTAACTAAATAAATATAAAAAAAAAAAACAAAATAGATTTATTTAAATGTATTATTGGATTCATATACAGATTATTTATTTATTTTTCCTCTTTCTTTGTTATTTATTTATTTTTTGTAGTAAATCTAGTTCAACACATTTCAGATTTTATAATTAGCTTAGAATAGATAAATAAGTTGTATATATATATATATTAATATTTCTATTTAATTAAATATATACGAATGACATAAGTTACTATTTAGAATTTATTAAAAATATAATTCTAAACCGTAATAAATTGTATAATATCACCTCGATTTATAACAACTATTTTCTTTATAAAAACTTTAAAACGTACTTGGTTGACGTTGAATCTATTAATGCCCCTATAAGTATGCAGTGGTTGGTTTTAAGGCGCCCATAAAAAAAATTTGGGAGCAAATTTTATAAAAAATTAATAATTTATTTGCATATCTTCAGGCTGGAGAATTTATCGTTCCAGCCTTAAAGTATGCAAATTTGAATTTCAGATTTTAATTTCGCCGACAAGTATGCACATTTCAAGTTCTGTTTTTAATTTCGCTTTGGAGAATTCGATGGCGTATCAAATGAGGGAATTCCGCTCCCCGCTCGGATACTAAATTTATTTTTATCTGGGAAGTGCGTTTCTAATGACAACACCGTTTTTAATATCTAGCTTGAAGGAATTTATATATAGAATAAAGTCATTTACAAAATTTTGCACAAAAACGACAGACATATGATCAAGCTATGGTATAAACATTTTAATAGTAAACATCAGCACAAAATGTTGGATTTATTTGATTCCGTCAATCATTATAAAATTTTAATATGGGGTCGTCGTATAACTCGTACATAATAATTTAATCATTTTAATCAAAATAATAAATAGATTAGTAGTTGATATAATCTAAATTTATATACATAAATATACAATATACTTATTAAAAAACCTAATTTTACTTTATTTCCTTCTTAATATTTTTTTTTAGTTTTACCCAAATTGCTTTTTAATTTTTTTCAAATTGCAACTGTTTTTTATTTTGCAACAACTTTTTTTCAAAAAGAATAACAGTAAAAATAAAAGTAAATTTTTTTAATTGAGCTGAATATTTTGCATGCAATATTTTTAATTGCTTTATAATAAAATCAATTTCCGGCATGTTAAAAAAAATATTGCATTTAGATCGAACATTTCCAAAAAAAAACTTCCTTTAAATTTTTAGATTTTTGTAATTCAATACTTATTGAGGGAACGAAATAACAAAACTAAAATATATTTAGTTTTAAAAACCAACTTTAATTTGTTTCTTTTTTAAATTTCTATAATTACTTTGACAGTCCAATCACAGAGTATTGAACTTAAATTAGTTTTATTGTTTGTAAGTGGGTCGATAAGATAGCTATAATACACTACCTGAAACAGGTATTTTTCATAATTCAATATTTTTAATTTGATCACCAATATTACATTAATTCCAAAGTGATGCATTAGCGATTTAGAAGGTTGAGTTAGGACTACAAAATCTCCAGATTTATTTAAATGATGATTAAAATTTCATTTAAATCTCTAGATTTTCAGTAAGGGCTACACATTTTATGTGAGTTAATATTATGTAATTTAATGAAACCTTGTATAAACTGACAAATGGAGATTGATTATAATATAATATTGAAAATATATTGCATAATATTTGGCGTAAGTGGCTGAAATTTGGTAAACTTCCTGATTTGAAAACTATATTTATAATTAATCATTTTAGAAATCAGTATTAATTAAAACCAATTTAGAGTTCCGAAAGCTTTACGGCAAATCTCTGCTTAGAAGAGATTTTACAAAGGGTGATGGCCATATATGATTCAAATTTGTGATAATGGAGTTCATCAATTTCCACATTTAACTGTAACAATAAAATAAGTGGTTTGTATTCCAATAAAACTACTGTAAATTTAAATAATGTATTGCATATTAAATTAAACAAAATGGACAAATCGATAAGCACTACAAAAAAAAATTGTTTTTAAATTTACCACAAAACAAAAAACTTGAAAATAAAATAAAAATGTTTTGAAATAACGAATTATACCAATATTATATAATATATATGCTGATACACAGTAATCCTCATTTAAATAACCCCGATTATTAGGTTTTTTCGGTTTGTTACTCAACTTTTTGAGTACCAACATTTTTTTTATCAAATATATGTGAAAACTCCCATTTACCTCCAGCATAAATCCTTTACCCGTTTATGAGCTTGATTTTAAATTCTTAAGTTTTTAGATTTACCTAATTTAAATTTGATCTCGGATAAAAGCCTTGAACTTTAATTTATATTTTATAAACATTTCAGTTTTTTGTCTTTATTTTATTTAAAAATTTACAGATAAGAGCCTGATCTAGGAATTAAATGAGATTTTTGATGAGTATATCATTCTTAATATGCATTCCTCATTTTTTTTAATATACTGCCAATCCACCAACATTTCTGGTATTTTACCTCACTGTTGATTCTTCATTACTTGTGGTTTAATACCTTAAACTTACTAAATATTTGGTTAGGTATTTATTTGGGGATTACTGTATTTGTACATTAAGTACATGGTTCCAGAAACAGTTGTACATTTTTTTTTCGTCTACAAACTTTTTTAAAATATATTTTGGTCTATTAACAAAAAAATTTAAGTTTTTTTCCTAAATTTATTGCCAAAAAATTGTTGTGCAAGCCCCAAAAATTACCCCTTTTTTTGTATTTAAAATATTTAAATTGAACAATAACTTTTTTATAAGGGGGTTACAATATATTCATTGACTGGTTTTTGATTTCTTATCTTAGATATTGTTTTATAGCTAAATCACATGTAATCCAACACTTAAATTACAATTTAAAAAATATTCAAAATAAAAAAATTTATTTCTATACAAATAGTTATGGACTAAAAAAAGATACATAAAGCGTGGTAATGGAAAATTTGACAGGTGAAAATTTTATAAATTTGGTATATTTTTTTAATTTTTATTTGAACATAAAATAAATGAGACACGAGAAAACAACATTTTAAGGGAATATTTAATGTTTTCTAATATAAAATTGGTTGAATATTGCAGGAAAAGCAGAGTGGCTTGGTGGAAAATAAAGCATTATACTAATCTTTAATTTTAAAAGTTCATTTAAATACCACATTATCTGAAAAAGAGATTATGGATATTAGGACTTGGAATTTTTTTTAAATATCATAATATTTTATTTGAAGTTCTTTCTTGTGCTGTGAATAAAAATTTTAACCAAGAAATAAGTCTTAGATGGTTGTTTGCATTTTAAACAGTACACTTTGATGAACATTGTTCAAAATTACTTGGCTAACACTGATGTGATTTGATTTAGCTATGCATGTGAGGCTATCTATCGGTCTGTCTGCACGATAACTTAAAGAGTTAAAATTTTTAAAAAATCTGCCCTTTGCTCAACGAGTTCAAGTCATATACAGCATTTGTTTGTATGGAAGCATAACTCTATATTTTATAAGAGCGTGTAACTAAATTTTTGGAGTAGTTGAGTTTTAGGACCGAAATTTGTAATTGAGTATTATAGGAAAATTTGATTAATGTAGTTCAGCGGTCTTTGAGTTTGTGCAAAATACCTCATTTCTTAATATGAACATTCTAATTTGCTCGGTAAAGCTGAGAATCTAAAATTATTATAGTTTATCTAGTACAGGAAGCTCAAATAGCTGCCAAGCATCCTATATTTTCTTTTCTACATAACTGAGTCTAATTAAATATGTTAATATTTATTTGATATGTATATAATCAAAAAATTTTTTACCTTATAAATAATTTGTATAATAATTAAAAATTTTTAATTTCTTTGTATACCATTATCTAAATATTAAAATAGTTTATAATTAAATTTTGTTTGTAATTAATTAAAAATATTTGACCTTTTGTTTTACAATTAAAAAAAAATCTTTAATAATAATATTAGTTATATTAATTTAATGTACTTAAAAATTTATACAAATATTTACTTAAGAAACATATAAGATACTTTTAATTACAAAAAAAATGAATATCCTTTAAGGAATTGACCTGTTTTTTCTTATATTTATAATTTCTTTAAAATTTCCTTAAATAGTTAATATTAAAAAAGGATAACAACCATTAACACATGTTATTTTTTTTTACTTTATTTAAATTTTAAATAATATGAAAAATCTTATATTTACTACTAACTATACTCTGTAAAAGAGAAACAAGGAAGGAAAATTTAAGGAAAAATTCATTGAGAAAAAGATTATCACTTTTTTTTTTTTTTTTTTTTTTTTTTTGAAGAAAACCCAAAGAAAACTTAACATGTACCCAAAAATATTATTTATTACTTTATTATAACCATATACAGTCCAAACTTTCAAAGAGTATCTTATGTTTACTCTAAAAAACAAAATTTTTTTTTTTTTTTTTTTTTTTTGTATAAAAACATTGGTAAGTTTTTTAAAGATTTCTTGAAGTTTAAGTTTGAAGAAGCAATAACAGAATCAAAACAATTATGAATATAAACAAGGGTCAATTTTATTTGTTGTTTTGGGTCAACTTAACACTTTGTACATTTTATGTAATACACTTAAGTTTAAAAAACCAAAACAAACACACGTCTTTTTTTTTGTCTATATAAATATTTAAAAATATCTTTAAAATCTATAACACTTTGGGTACCCGACTTTTTTTGGAAAATCCTTTAATTTAGAAATTTCCAAATATGTAATTTATCTTCCTTACACATGTACAATGGGTTAATTAAAATTGTTTTCTCATATATATATTTGAGGAAACTATGTTCAAATACATTTCATCATCTCAAGAGAAGTTATAATATATGTATGTACCAACTTTTACATACACATACATATATATATTTAATCACTTGTTCTTATAAGTTTTCTTATACTTGCTACTTCCTTTTTTCTTTTAGGAATATCCTTTTTTTTTTGTTGGTCACAAATAATGAAAATTCTCTTGAAGGTCATTCAAACACTAAAAAGTTTTGTAATAACAAGAAGAGTTCATCCCCCCCACCCTCCGTAAGGAAAAACACCAAAAAGAAAAGAAACAAAAAAGGGGTTAAAAAATATTCCTTGTCCAAACTGGAATATATATTATCTACTGACTATACACTGTCGGAACTTTAAAAGAAAAATTTTAATATTAAAACTGTTGAAATGAAGTGGTAGTGTGAGAGTTAATATTAAAGTTTCTTGTAATAAAATTTGTAATATTAATGTTAAATCTTGAAAATTTTTATTGAATTTTTTTTTTTTTTAAAGGGAAGAATGGTTCATATATGCGTGTAAGATCGGAAATAAATTATTCAGTTCTTTAAGTATGCCGTATATAAAGTAATAAACAATAAAAATGTAGTAACTAAGTATATATTCTAAAGGGTTTTTTTTTTTATTGTTATAAAATTTTTTATTTATTTATTAGATTTTGTGGATTATTCTTTTAGGTTTTTTATTGTTATAGATATATTGAGAACGAATTCTAAGTTCCGGCAAATGAAATTGAATCAAATAATCGAATTTGTAAGAGGTACGAACACGTAGAAAGCGAGCGATTTTTTTGCAAGCAAATGCCAATATAATTTTGGGTTTCTTTGTGCCATTATGTATGACCACTTACATAAGAACCAATATGTTTCAAAAATTTTCTGAATATCCACTCCTTCACTATCTGGTGCGTGTTCAAGGCCTTCGATATGCGTAGATTAAAAACGGAGATAATATTTAAAAATTGGAATTTTTTAAGGGCATATGAAAGTAACACCACTGTATTAGTAAAGAAATTGTTTCTCGTTCATGGAATTCGTATAATATTTTTTTAAGTAATAAGCCCTAATTCAGCATAACTAAAAAGAGCTTGGAATTCGACTTTGATTTATTAAACCCTGGCGGTGAGGGCTCAAACTTTTTGGAGATGTCGCTCCAGAAAAAGGTAAAATCTGGAAATATTGTTTAACACTATTACTAGAGCTTTCGTCCTTTATATTGGTTTATGATAACTAGTTAATAATCTAGTGTTACCTAGTCCTTATCACTTTAATGAAAATATAGTTGTTTTTTTGATAACTTCTCATTTGCATCCAAACCATTCCAATGAAGTTTGATTAGTAAAAACTTTCACTTATCCAGAAAAGTATAATTTGATTATTGATAAATGTTACTAGAATATTATGTACTAAAGTGTGTAAAATAAAGTGCTTAAACTTATGTAGAAATAAAAGCATATGACACCGATTTACGGTGAAGCTTAATATGTAAATGACAACATTTTTCAAAGATAACATCAAAAGGTGAGCGATCCTTCTAACAATTACAAAGGCCTCATCACATCCTAGGCAGGTTGTGCAATAATAATTTTTTTTCAAAAAAAAGGGATTAAAAAAAATGTTGGTCAATCAATTTTCTTTTATCACTTTTTTAATTTGGTTTTTTAAGAAAAAAAAAAGGAAATAAGAATTGGGAAAATCGTTAAAGAAAAATTAATTTCCTTTTATTGAAAACAGGAATTCTTAGGAAAATTTGTCCCCCACCTCTAAATCACATTTAAAAGAAAACACAATAATAACGGTTTAGTGAAAGGCAAAATAACTACAAAAGAAAAAAAAAAAGAAAAAAAAAACCCAATTTTTATTTTATTATAAAAAAATTACGGGAAAATGACACGTCGATTTTATTATAGAATATAATTTATAACGATTATACTGTTATAAATAGCGAAAAAAAATGAAACGAAGAACCTTTCGAACAAAAAAAAAAACGATATCGGTTTATTTTTTTTTTTTTTATTCTATTATTTTCCAGTTTTTTTCCTTTTTTATTTCTATTGTATTCCTTAAAAAATAAAAATGTTCATATTATTTTGGGGATTGAACAGGAAAATAAAAGGATGCGTGAAAATGTCCAATAAATTTTCATTCTTTAGTAAATTTTTATACTGTTTTTTTATTTTCGATTGTTAAATCTGGGTAAAATTTATGTTAATTGTATTGAATATCATTTAAGGACTAAAGGAAAACAACTATAATAAAGGATGTTTTGAAACAGTTTTTTGATCAACAGTTTGGTGATTTTTTTTTTTTTTTTTTTTTTTTTACATTAAAATGATATATTAAGCTTTTTATTATTATTTGATGTTATGTTAATTTATTACTTAATTTGTTATAATTTACAGTAGGATAAAATATTTTGGAAGGATCAGAAATATTTCTTAAAAAAATGACGATGCACAATATATACAGAATGACAGTCTTGTTTTAATATTGAAAAAAATGTGCTTGAGTTATTTAAACTTTAATATAGTGGGTTCTAAAGTATGTATACTTTTTTGTAACTTAATTACTTATTAATGTTTATTGTAATTTAATTATTTAATAATATAAATATGTTTGGACATCACCCTTTTTTCTAATAGTTGTTGACGTCAAGAAAACTTTCGACTTTATACGCGGAAATGCAATATGTAGAGCTGTGTAAAATCAGAATATTTGTTTCAAGGAGAATAATCGACATAATTAAGAATATGTATTACAACGTGAAATTTTCGATATTACAGAATCGGAATACCAGTGAATCATTAACAACTAATGTGGATGGGAAACACATATGTTCCATCTCGCCGCTTCTATTCAATATTGTATTACACGATATCCTGAGAAAAACAATGATGACAAATATTTGGAAGATTTAGTTTTCACAGACGTCTTTGGTCCAATGACCCTGAAATTGGCTTAAATATTACAATGAGAAAACTGAAGTTATTCATATACACCTTGCAAATTGCAACATAATCATATTAGAAGAGCTGTTGACTGTATAGGAAGTATCATAAACATCTCAGAATAATATTCGGCCGAACAGAATAAGAAATGCAAAAAATTTCAAATGTTTCCTGGAAATCTTTGGAGTTTTATCCATTTTCAGATTTAGATAATTTTTTGGAAACAAGCTATTAGTCATTGAGAAATGGTAATAGAAATCTATTGGGAACAGTTTTCCATACCCTGTTCCATTCTATCCTAAATAGTTAATATCCCAGATAATAAATATTTAAGAACTACAATAATATCTATCTTTTAAATACCTCACGGAATTTTTCCCATCCCCAATGAATCAAAATTCCTATACCCAATTCCTCAACATCTTTTTTGAATCCTATGGTCCTTGAAACGAAACATTTACATCAAAGTACAATAATACAAAGGTTCCGCTATAAATAAAATTTATAAAAGGGCTTCTTCTCAAATCTATCAAAAGACACTGTACAATAATCTTTTCGAATAAATTTATTTAACAAAAATTACTTAAATATATTTTGTATTTTGCGAATTATATTAAAAGCAAATTTAGAACAAGTGTTTAATATCTTTACTTTAAATAATTTACAGTATTAAAGTTACACCTATTTATAATATGGTTTATTTTCCCGTAATTAAAAATTTTCTTTTAGTATTTCAAAGCTCAATTTTTTATCTTTAAAAAAATATTTAAATTGAAAACTTTGAATTTTACCTAAAAAACATAAAATGTTTCCTACAAACAAATTGTGAAATTCAAATTGTATTCTTAAAGTTCCTTACTACTTTTGCCATTGAAAAATTTTTTTTAAATTTACAAATATTTCTAAATACGGAATACAGAGTGGATATTTTAACTTTAAAATTATATACTTATGATTTAAAATTAATTTATTTTCCGGTTTCTGTATATACACTATATTTACTACAATACTGTATTTATTAAACTATGTTTATACTTATATTTAGTAATTAAATTATATTTCAAACATGTCTTTCATACAAATTATATATACCTATAGTTAGCTTTTTTGTTTGATAGGAGAAAATCATTTGAATGTATATAAATGTATTTATTTAATTTTTATATTATTTTTTTACATAAAAAAAAAGTGGGGAATAGTGGATACATAAAATATGCTATACTTATGTATAAATATATAACATGTATAAATTTATTTAAATATAAAGAGGATATTTATAAAAGTAACAATGAAAAGTTGGCGCATGTTAACTGGTATACCTATTTTACAAGTTTTATTATACAAAATACTATCATAATATATATAACTTCTACAAATATAAAAAATTTATTTATATATACCTATGCATGAATATATATAAAATTTTATATTATAAAGTTATATACTTTAATTTTAGCTTTTATTTAAAATATACTTAAATATATAAATTAAAACTTTTAGAAATTTTTGTATTAGAATATGAACTCCTAAAGAAGTGCTTAGAATTTGATGAAAAATTAGAAATCAAAATAAATTTTGAATAATATATTAAGTATATTTGTAGGTATATAATGTTACAATAAATGCAGAAGTATATATATTGTTCCATATAAATTTACAAATGTATATATATATATATATATAGGGGGTTCAGACAACAAAACACCTTGTGTCGCCTTCTAAACAGACAACATAAAATTTTAAAATTAGAACAGAAAATGAAGAGAAGAATATCGCAAGGTTGACGTCAGTCAGACAATGATAAAGTTATGCTCTAATTTTGCATAAAATATATAAATATAGTTAACTATTATATATATACTAAGTATATATATAGAATAATTTTCTAAATTCAAAAAATAGTTAAAAACAATAATAACAAATGTTAACTTACATATAGAATGTAAATAAAAAAAACAAAAAAAAGCCAGTTAAATCATGAAACATTGAAACAAACATTTAATTTGTTTTTTTTTTTTTTTTTTGTGTCGGATTTACTGCACCAAAATTATGTAAAAATTAAAGTATAGTGAAATATTATGATTGTTTTAACGTTTATTTTTATTATATTGTGGTAATAAACCAAGTTTTTAAAGTACAATAATTTTAAGAACGTTTAGTTTGCTATTTTAACTTTTTTTTTTTTTTAACTGTCTACTACTATTATATGGTATTAAAAATAGTATTTAATAGATACATATATATATATTTAGGATTATTTTTTATTATATGACTAATTTCTAACTCTGAAACTACTGCTATTATATATATATATCTATATATATATATATATATATATATATGTTCAGTTTATTTCCTGGTAATAAAAATAATTAACTGTTATTATTGTAGGAGTATATTTTAAAGATATAAATTGAATTTAATTATGTTAACATTTATGTTGGCAAGGATAAATTGATTTGTTGATTCAGTTAAAAATATATACTTATATATATTTTAGTTTTAAAATTTAACCTTGAAAATTTTGTATATAAAACAATTGTTTTATATATTTACACATTTTTAAAGAGTTAATTTTAAGGATTCTAGTCGAATTATTAAATTTTTTAACGTATATTTAATTAATTTACCAGCACTTTATCAGTTATTTGAAAATGTTTGAAATTAAATGAGAAGACTACCTATATTTTATACAGACTAACTGTTTTAGATAGTTATTGCATAGACGTGGTAGGGTACTGTTTTACAGCTCACGAAAATTTAATTCTTAGACTAAGTCTAAGGAAAGGCTAAGACAGAAAAAGTCTTTAATATGAACATTTGTATAGGACTTTTAAAATATTTGTTGGAGAAGAGTTACGAATGGTAAATAGAAATTAGTTAACTTATACCATTATTATGCCTTGCTGTCTTGAGAATTTTTATAACAAAAAGCTTAAATTTTGAAATATGTTTAGGCATTTACTTATATATATTTTTTGTTTATTAATAACTAAAATATAAGAGAGATCTCTGTAACCATATTCGACTAGGATGATTTTTAAAGTAAAAAAAATTATGAATTTAAATAAACAATGTTTCTTATAATATACCTTTTTGAATATGTTCGAAACTCCTTATTATTAGTTCACAAGTTCTTTTGTAGCATTTGTTAGTTATAAGTGGCGTTATTTGGATTCCTAAACAGCATGTAAATTTTGGCTAATCTAATCCTAAAATAATACATTTATTTAATACAATAACGTGTACTTTCAAATATAACTTTAAAATAATTAATGTACAAGTGAAAATTGATTGAAATTATCATATTATATGTAATTTTCATAATTTAGGATAATGTAATAACTTTTTACTTTTTGACATAGCCATGTAGGGGCCATTTGTGTCTATTAGACCAATGTTTTCATACATAAAAATATTTATTTATTTATAAGCAATCCTATAATACAAACAATATGACAAGCGCGTGATTCAGCTTCTCCATACTAAGATTAACAAATGTACCTAAATATTTTATATTATGATATAATTTATAAATTATATTTGTTTATGACATATGATCTTTCCAGGGTTTGAACGCAAAATCCTTCGATTGAAAATCCTACATACTAACTACTAAGCTTAAATCTTTTTTAATAATTTAAATAAATTCCCAACTTCCTATTAAAACATTCATTTAAATAATTCAATTTGAGTTCCTTAATTGAAATCAACTTTATATTCAATAGATATTAATTTATATCTTTCATCTTCTATTCATATGTACCTTATACATAAGAGACAAATAATTTTCAATTTATTTACTGTGTATTTTTATGTTTGTCATCCTAATTTTTTTTTTTATTCTTGTACTGAAATAAAAATATATAATATATACATAATATATTGATTTTATTGGTTGAGAAAATCTTTTTAAATACGTTTCTATTTAAGTATTTATTGTATTTATTGTAAAATATATATATATATATATATAGCGCCGCACCCAAATTTGAACTTTCCTTATATCATGTTTTTGTAGTACCTTCTTTTTTTAATTTTTTTTTTTTTTACCGTATTTAAGTATTCCATTTTTATTTTATTTTTATTACTTATATATATACATATATATTATTTTTTTTATTATAATATAGATAGATTATATATTACTGTCGTTATATATTGTCCTTGTTAAAAAATAATTTCAATTTTTATTTTTTTTTTTTTTTTATTACATTTATTTCGTTTCCAATGCATTAAATAAAATAAAGTAAATGTGAATTTATATATTTATTGTACTATATATGTTTTTTTATGTATATATATATATATATATATATATATAATGATTTTCTTTATATACATATTATTCCAATATTTATATATAAATTTATATATAAAATAAAAAAAATAAAATAAAAATCGACGTTTTTTTTTCCTCATCCAATCCAATGAATTAAA
Source organism: Dolichopus griseipennis (assembly GCA_963082915.1). NCBI lineage: Eukaryota > Metazoa > Arthropoda > Insecta > Diptera > Dolichopodidae > Dolichopus > Dolichopus griseipennis. The sequence goes on from OY720445.1 coordinate 71,837,196, forward strand.
AAGGAGAAGGTATATTTTATTTATTTTTTTATTTTTTTTTTTATTCTTGTTTTTTTTTTTTTTTATTTTGTCGTTTTCTCAATTACTTTTTTTTTCATTTTCCTATTATATTACTATATTCCCAATCTATATATTTTTATTCTTCTACTTCTTCTGCTTTTCCTTCTTCCTTCTTTTTTTTTCATATTTTCTTTTCCACTTTTTTTTTTTATTTCATTTTTGTTTTTTTACAATATGTATTTATACGGGAAAATTTCTATACTAAAAGAAAATTCATACTATATACATATATACTAATATTTTTTTTTATTAAATAATAATATATCTAAATATATATATAAATGTATATAAGTACATGATTATAACAATAAATTTTAACGCATATTGGAAAAAAATATATATATGATTATGTATATACATATAAATATATACATATAAATAAATATATATATATACATCAGTAATATTAAAAAAAAAAAAAATAACCGTTATTTATACAAAAAAAAAAAATGTCTATTAACAAAAGGAAAATTTATTAAAAAGAAAAAATAAGTTATTGACATTTTTTTCAATGTATTTTTTATACTCACTTAAATACATACAATTTATATATAATTTATATATACTAATACTAATTAAAATATGTATGTAGTATGTACCTATTAAAAATAATGTATAAATATAAATGCATATAATGGAAAACTTCAATTAAAATTCAAATAAACTGAATTAAATTAGTTATAGAATGGTGGTTAATATGTTTAAAAGTATGTACAAATTATATCTAATTAATAATGAATGTCAATTTTTTTTATTGTGTCTTCAGGTAGGATCATAATGCTTAAGGGTCATGTGATAAAAATAGGTAAAAATATGGTAAGTGGATACAGTTCAAAACAATAAAATATCGGAGACGAAGAGGAGTTTGTAAAGCTATACCTATTACAATTATTTACTTAACTCATACCTATGTCTAGTATAAGTACTTGATTCAAATTTCTTAAGGAGTGGCAACAGGGTTTAAATACCCCTCCATATGGATTTAAAATATCTGTAACGAATATTGAAAAATAATTTATCCTTTTTACATAGTGAATGAATATAAATTGGAATCCTCCTGTGATATATATAAAAAAAAAATATACATACTATAATAATACTTTAGAGATGAACGCCCTTGAACCATACTTACTAAACTTCTTAATTACTTTTTGTTCTTCTCTTCAACCAGATACCTACATATCTTGTATAGTAGGTACCTACCATATTTTTAAATATATTGTATTATATATGTATATATCTATCTACAACTGTATATTTCAATATCTCAAATCATAATATTTATACATTCATACATACACATGTTATTAAAATTTTCTTTCTCCACTATTTATATATCTATATCTACCTACCTATGCTTTATAATTTCAATATCATTTTGTTTTACACCACTTTATACATAACATTATTGTATATTGTTATCTATAGATACATATTTTTTTTTGGGTATACATATAATATCGAATATATAATTTGCCAATACCAATTTACCAATAATACCCAAAATCAATACATCTCATACATTCCTTTCAATACATGAGTTTTTAAAACAAAATACAGATGAAGGAATTTAATATTATTTTTTATTATATAACAGATATACAACAACACTATAAACCGTTTGTTTTTGTTGTTGTTTATTGTATTGTATGTTATTTTTATTATCGTATTTTCTTATATTTTTTACCAATAGCCATAAGCAACAGTAAAAACAACAATATAACAACAACAATACAAACAACAACACAATATTTTTAATAGCAACGACCGAACGAAAGATATCAACTCCGCCCCATAAATGATCGAAAACTATTTGATTTGATAGGTTCAGTTCAGCAACAATTTATCGGTTATTCGTTTTTTTGTTTTTTTTTTTTATTTTTGTTTTTCTCTTCAACAAAAAAAATAAACAATAACAACAAATAAAAACAAATTTGAAAAGAAATCTTATGTTATTGATGGTATAAGTGTGGAAGAGGGAAAATGGGAAATATATGAAAAGAATATAAAATAAATTGTATAAAAAAGAAATCTATAATTTTTTTTTTGTTGTGACAATCACACAAACTTAAATTGGATGTTGTAGGGAGGTGAGAAAAAAAAATGTGTATATGAATGTGTCGATGTATCGCTTGTTTGAAATTATCAGAAAAAAAAAAAACAGTCAGAAAAGAGCGAAAGAGAGAGAGAGAGAGGGAAAAATAAATTTTAAGGAAAAGGAATATAAGTGTGGTGATAAGGAATTTATTCAGAGTTTTTTTTTTTTGTAATTCTCTGTTTAAGAATTTTAATAAAAAAGCATTGATAGTTTATTTTTTTTTATATTTCATTTGAAGGAAGAATTTAAAAAATTTTATAAATTTTTGTAAAACAGTAGATTCTCGATTAGAAATTCCTGTTTAGTTATATAGCCCTGTAGAGTTAATTTGAAGATTTTTGGGTATAGAGAGTACTCTAACAGACTGCCAAATTGAGGTTGTGGTGTAAGTATTAGATCTTAAATAAAAACTAGTTTGATCGATTGACTTCAAATTTTGCATAACTACGTGTTGCTCTTTAACAATGGAGTTGACTCTATTAACAAACTTGGGATTGTTTAACCCATTTCGGCAAGACGATTGGTCAAATAGGTGGATATAGATTGCGATGTATTTCTTGGAAAAACTTTTACTTAAAATATAAATTCAAGTAGGCATATAAAGGTTTGTTCCTATATATACTGTATATATAATAGCATTCGGCTTAATTCGCTTCCAAAAATGTTTTTGATTAATTGTCGTGTCAATTAGGGGTAACAAATTTCAAGTCTGTTATTAGAGTCAACTTCAATGTCAAAGAACAACAATCAAACTAGATTCCAAGTAAACTGTATCGTAGAACTGGGTGTAATTCGCTTGCAGAACATTTTTTGGTCATCGTCGTGCCGATATGGGTTAAAAAATCCCAAACCTGTTAACAGGGTCAACATAATTGTCAAAGAGCAACATGTATCAAATTCGGTTTAAAATTAACTGTATAGGTGTAGTACTATATGTATTTAAACTTATTAAAAGCTTAAAAACTTCTAGGTAGGTAGGTATCTGGTATTAATTTTTCCTACATACTTTATCCTTTATATGCATTTTAAGTTGTAGGTGGTTTTTAATTTTTAACCAAAGTGAGAACAAAACTAATTTTTGGGTACTTATAGGTAGGTGCATTCGTTATATTGAAACCATACTGTTTGTAATTTTGATATTTTAAAATACGATAAAAGAAGTACTGAATTGGCGCTGATGCAGAATTATAATGTATGAATTGATTCATATTCTCATGTAGTATATACGTACGAATAAAATCTTATAAAATTTTTATATATATGTACCTATCTATATAAATTGCTTATATTTTTTTTATTTATGAGTAGATGAGTATATGTAGGTATTATTTATGAGTAGATGTAGGTACCTTTAATAAAAATCAGGAAAATAATAAACCCATACATACATTTAACTTTATATTTAAAGAATTTTATTGCCCCAATCATATTTTTTTTTATTCCTTTCCCATCTTTTATTCAAAACGAATTTAGGTAGCTTATAACTTTACCAATATTCTTTTTTTATAATTTTGAAACTTCATCACTGTCATTAGACGACTTTTATCTTTTTAATTTTTTGCTTCGTTTTTCGTTTCTTTGATTGAATTTACATATAAAATAACAATATAGCTATATTATATACCTATGTATTTTATATAAGTTGATTCAAACACATATTTTTTTATGTAGTAGGTACCTATAAATTATTTACCTAAGTTTTCTTTTTATTGAGACTTTTATAAATGCATGTTACTGTGAAAGTTCAAAAAAATTTTAAGTAAATGATGGCCTTAGTTTTATTTTCTAAGTAACATTTTTTCTATATAGATACTAACATTTATTTGATATGTGCAGTACAGTATGTAGGTACCCTAACTTATGTGTTTATGTATGGACATGTGCCATAAACTCACACATTTTAAAAAAAAGTATAGGTACCTCTAGTGTTAAAGAAAATGAAAAAAAAAAATAATGAAAATAAATTGTCTGAAAAAAAGAAAATATATATATAGGTATATACTTAAGTAGGTACTTATATATAAATTTATCTATTTTATAGTATTTATTTTGTATTAGAATCCTTCAAAAAAAAAAAAATTCAGTTCCACCTTCATCACAAAAAAAAAAAAAAAAAAAATTGAAATATGAAAACTGATGAGATGTACTTAAAGATACTTTTGCTTCAAAAACCTATACGAAAAAAAAACCATTTAAAGGATTTCTTTTTTAATTTTTTGTCATTTTCAGTGATACAATATACAGTAACACAATATTTATATATACATATATATCCCATATCTGAACTTGAACACATAATATATTAACATGACGTGTATGTATGCATGTATATAAATTATAATTTGAAACTAGTGCAATTCAAGTGATATTTATTTAAAATAACGACTTAAGTTGAATTTTTATATAATAAATATTCTTACACATAAGATTTACATATATACATAGGTACATAGGTACATATATAAATTAAAAATATAACTTTGTATAATATAAAAACATATAGATAAATAAAAATTTGTGTATACTTATAGAGAAAATTTTTCAAAAGTTACAAGCAAATATCCTTAGATGTCTCTGCTTCTGTTTATTAATATGTTATACAGAGTATGGAAGAGAAGAGAGAGTATGGGTGAAGACCAGTGTTGCCAACTCGTTTCATTGAGAAATGGCTAAAATTACTGGAAAAAATGGCTAAAATGGCTAAAATTAATAGCTATACTTAAAAATACTTATTTTATTAATTAATGTAATTCATTAATTACAAAATTACAAAAATAAAATTCATTCTTAAAAGATAAAAAACAATTTATAAAATATTAGAAATTCATTCTTCTCGTTGGACTCAAAACATTCATTAATTTTTCTTGTTTTTGAAAACGGTAAACAGTTTTCTTCATGTTTTTTAGTTTTTGCGTGTATTTTTAGATCATAATATTTGCACTTTATAAAAGCATGGCAAAATTTACAGAACGCTTTTTTTTCTTTTTCTATTAACCACTCTTTAAAAATACTATAATTTTTCCATTCTGCTCGAAAATGCTGTATATATTTTTTATTTTCCATTTTTGAATCAACTAAAACAAAATACAGAATATATTTAATACGAAAACTAATAAGAAATAAAAACCAACATTTTAAATTTTATTTGTACTCACATAATTTAAAACTTCTAATTGACCGTTGACGACTTTTTTTTAAAAAACTTCATAAATACAAAATGTATAAAATATGCAAACATTTTCTATTCTACTCATTACTGAAATGTCAAATGACAAATAAAAGAGCAGGGCTTTGTTTTTGTTTAATGTTCTGTTAATACATCATGGTTACACATACTTTCAGAAAATACATAATGAAATCGTCCAAAAATTAAGTGAAAAAAAATTTTTTGTTCGAACTAAATGAATGGCTAATAAATGGCTAAAAGTGTAATTATATGGCCAAAAAAATGGCTAATGGCTAAATGAAAATTTTAGTGGCTAAAAAGAAGAAAATATGGCTAAATTTAGCCATTTAATGGCTAAAATGGCATCACTGGTGAAGACTGAAGAGTATTAAAATAACTTGATATGGAATTCAATTTGTTTTTGTTTTTTTTTTCTTTTACGCTCTCATCTCTTCCTCTCATAGAAAGCTTCTATAAATTAAATGTTAACATATTGTTTTATTTTTTTATTATTCATTTCTGTTTTTGAAAGATTGTTTTTTTTTTTAACATTTGATATTGTATTGAGGTAAAACATGTTAAATTTATATTTTTATAATAAATGACATGGATATAGGAAATTTAAATGTCGATACCTAAGCTTCGTTGTTGAATTTTAATATTTTCAACTACAGTTTTTACTTAACTTAAAAATTATTCCCATTTTCCCGACTTGCATCAAATTGTAAATACAAAATTTGTAAACAAAAGGGTATTCTGTATGAATTGTCTTAGTTTTTCTTTTAATTTTAACGGTAGTTGCTTAAATAGATCAGTAGATCCTTATTTTTCACAAAAACGTTTGTGGGAAACCTGAGAAGTCATCAAACATATTATTGGGTGGAACGTGAAAACTCAGAGCGAAAACATGGAAAGGAACCAAGGGCGCTGATGAGTTCTTCTATGTAATTCTTTTAAAACCCAAATTTAGAACTAGAACTTTGATACAAATGTAGAATTTGATTTTGGGCATAAGAATAAGCAATTGAAATTGGGAGATCTGGGATTGGGTAACTTGGACCATAAAGGATAGAAAGTTAAATTTAGGTAAAATAATTATGAAGAAGTTAGAGTAAAGATTTAGGTACTTTATTTTGTTGCATGATCCCTTTCTTTGAAACCACCTCAATTTATTTAAGAATTTTTTTTTTCAGATTTAACTTTTGAATTTGGAGTTATAATAAAATGTCGTTTTTCAAACTAATAAAAAATATTCAGTGGTAAAACACGTGTCTGTAGATTTGTATGTGTGTGTTTGTGTGTACATGTATGTGTGTCTTTATGTGGGCCTGTGAACACGATACTCGCGTAAATTTCAACCGATTTTGATGATATTTGGTATAAATGTTTAATTGGTCAAAAATTAGTTTAAGTTCGCAGTTGGTCTAAACCGGACTACCAGATTCCGCGAAATCTTGTGTTCTAACCTTCTGAATAAGCTTAAATTTGGTTCATAGACTATTGGTACATAGACTATTGGTCATAGACTATTTTTTATCTATAAAAAGTAGCTTTGATAAATTAATTCTAGTATCATAGGGTCTAGAGCTTCCAAGAGCTTAAGGAATGTCAAGTTCTAATAATTCATCAAAATCTCAACCGATTTTAATGAAATTTGCTGTGAATGCTTTTGTCAAAATAAACAACTGGTTCACAGATGGGTCAGATTGCAGTAAGGGGAGGGGGGCAATTCAAACCACTTTATGTATGAACAAAAGCTTATACAATCCATCTTATAGTTTTATCAATAAAGTAAGAAAACAATAAAACATGAAAATCAAAGATCTACAGATAAACAAAAGGCAAGACAAAATATTATCCTAGATCTTTATTGAAGACATTTCAAATTCATTCTCAAATCATACGCATATATGTACATATATGTATTAGTATAATATATTGTCAATGAATCTTTTTTATTGATCCCAATAAGAAAACAAAAAAAAAACTCAAAATTTTAAGACCTTTAAGATATAATCTTTTTCCAATTATTCCAATATACGACTCCAAAATAATTTTTTTATTGTCCCATAAAATATTCTTTAACTTCTTAAAATGTAATTTTAATGTGATCCCATTTTTTTTTTCTGTACCATCATTAAAATACTCCCTGTTTCCTGTTTAATTTATCGCTTCTATTATTTGTATTTGTCTTTGGATTTGGATTTAGTACGATGATACATCAATACATTGAATTTAATTGAATTTTTATGACCATTTTTAATTATTTGTTATTTTGAATGTAGATTTAATTATGATAAAATCACCGCCGATTTTTCGGTTTTTAAAAATTTTTTATTTTTTATGTTTTATGTAATTAGTTTTTAATGGTATCTTATTTATAAAGAACCCCTCCAACACATCCTTAGTAATTCTTTTGACTAAAATATTTAAACAATCAAATTTTTATGAGCGCGGTTTGTGAGCGGCTCTTGTTTTTCAATATAGAGTTGAATTGGTAATTGAATAAGTTTTTAAACACCTTTTATAGTTTTGATTTTGATTCGGTTTTTCGCCTTGATAGTTTTATGTATCTTACATAGTTTATTGCAGAATCATCATTAAAATTATGTATGTTTATAAAAATTATTAATATTTATTAGGAAAATGGTATATTTGTAATACTAGAAGTTGAAAAGGAAATACCGCAACATTTGAAATCTGAGCCCTATTGCACTAACACTAATCACTAATGAAATAATCAGTGTTTTGATAAGTGGGAGTTTTTTACTAATCAAACTTCATATGTTTATTGTCAAATATGGTGTTGATGCAAAAAATATTTTGATAATTAGATTATTTCATTAGTGATGATAAGTTGTTAGTGCAATAGGGCCCAGGTGGTGTTTTAAACGTAAATCAACTTATTTAGTTTAAATAAAGTTAATTTAAATTTAGTAAATTTAAGTAACACGCGGTTCTCACCATAGTAGCTCAAAGTTTTATTAATTAGCGCTAGGTGCTTGATTACTTAAGAGGTTCAAAAAATAATATTTGTACTTATGCAGTAGACATACAAATGTATCAAATTATACTAATATTAAATATATAAGCAAGTAATAGTTCGTTCACGCATTTTGATGATTGAACAGTAGAGATTTTAAAGAAATTAGCTAATTAAAACTACAATGTTTTAAGAAGTGTTTCGTACTCTAATGCTACTAGACTTTTCAGTGGTCTTATAGTTTTACAACATGCCTATAGACAAACTTCGGATATTCATTAGAAATTTTTAACTTGAAATCATTATAATTTGGTTTTATATGATTTATTATCAGAATATTAGCGAAATATTAAAATGTATACAGATAGAAAAATCTGTAAATTAATAATTAAAAGCCTTTACTCTATATATTTAAATAAATAGTTTGAATATTTTCTTTTTCAAAGATTAGGCATCTTTTTGAATATTTTATAAAAATACCCTGGGGTAAATTAAAGTATATATATAACTGTAATTTATATATACATGCATATTATACTCTATATCTACTATAATAATATCTACTATATCCATAATATTAAAAAGTGGGAAAAAAATTTTAAGTAACAAAACAGTTTTTATTTTGGTTTTTATTGCGATTCAACCAAATATAACACCCTTAAATTTTTATAGATATTAATATCCTTCAATAAAATCCATTATGATTTTATCAGATGTTTGTACTATTTAAATTTTTATAATTTCTTTATTCTTATATTAGTTTTATTCAAATCTCTTCTATATCCATTAACTTCTAAAAGACACTTAACATACAAGTGTTGCCTGGTATTCAAAACTTTTCTCAAACCATTATATTCTCGATTTCCTAAAAGTGTCCTTTTTGTAATACCAGGGCGAGACGCTTTTTAACTAATTTTTCTGACGTTAGTTCATAAATGAATGTTAAAAAAAAAACTTTCTAACGCCACAATGCTATGAACTACCGCCAGAATGGAGTGAACTAACACCAGAGTTCAATTAAGTAACACTAGAATCCAATGGACGAATACCAAAATGCAATGAACTAGCGCCAGAATTCAATGTACGAATGTCAGAATGCAATGAACTAGCGCCAGAATGGAATGAACTTACCCTAGAATGCAATGAACTAACGCCAGGAAACAATTTTTTTGGCCTTAGTTCATTTTCAATTTTGGTGTATTTTAAGTACATTTAAATATTAGCTAACAACTTTATTTCAGTATGTCCAATTTGAGGATAACCTTGAAGAGGGTGTACATTGGGATATGAGGGAGTTTATTCAGTTCACCTCTATCATTTTACATTACATATATACATAGATATGATTGTCTACCATAATAATGATACTCATAAGATGCCGAAGACAGATGAATTAATTTTTTTGCTTTTTGTTTTGGTTAAACGTGGCAACACTATTTTATCTATAAATAATTTTTTTTCTAAAATCATACATCCAATTATATACATATTCATATATTTTGTTAATTCAAAATAAAATTGGAATAATATTTTGGGTTAAATATAATAAAACAAAGAAGATATACCATTAATAACATTTTTCTTTTCTTGAATTTATAAAAATGAAAGTGGTAAATATTAGAAAATCTATATATATTATGTATATATAGATAATGTGTGTATGTCTGTAATAAACTTACCAATTATGAACATAAATGTGTGTTTTTTGTTTTTGGGGTACTTAAGATCCGTGACAAAATTGGCAGTATTTTGAAGTTTTTATCGAAAAATTATAATGAGTTTTTAGTTATTAGCATCATTATGATATTCAATTTTTTTGTTTTTCTTCTTTTTTGTATCTAAGACTTTATTGTCTGATAGTTTAACAATTGATAACTATTGTTTGATTAAAGTTAATGAATATAGAAAAGAGAGAATGTAAGATACAAAAACAAAAAAAAAGAAAAGTGAAATAAAAATTTAATATATATTTATAGATGGGCTTGATGGGTTATTATATATACAGTAGTAAATTATAAGAGTATCATACTTAAAGATAATAAAAGAATCAATAAAAATATATTTTTAATATTCAACTTAAAGGGATCCCATTTTAATAATTTATAGATTAATGGCTATTTAAAAATTGTCATACAAGTAGTTTTGGAAGAAAAAAAAATATCAATATAAAATATTATAATTGCTTTATTACTTGTTAAAAATTATTAAAAATAGATTATATTTAGATAAATATTTAGATAATATAAAATATTATTGTTAATACTGATAATTACAGATCGTATAAATCCACTTTGAATAGGGTTGAAATAGATAGTTTTAAGTGGTTATGTAAATATATAGATTTATTATGGATATTTATGTTTCACCATTCCATTTTCTTTTGAACCATTTGTATTTTTAAGTAAAATTTTATTTATAAATTGCACTTATAAATTACTACTTATGTATATTTAACAAGTTTATCTCTAAAAGTAACTTTTAAATTTATATGCATAATATATTAAGTAGGAATGTATTTATATAACATATTTAATAACAATTAAGTATTAGTTAAGTAAATATATTTTAAATTATCAATTTAATACGATAATATTTGTGTATAAACAATTTAGAATTATTTAAAACTGTAATATAAATCAGAGGTTGTCCATACTTATTAACTAACTATTATTACTTATTATATTTTAATTGAATTTACTAAAATTTCATTGCATTGCTTTTAAACTAGTTTTAATTTCGTTTAAACTATCTCGGCCTCACACCTCGACTCTTAACAATACTAAAATCTTCGTAATATCTCTTTCCTAAGAGCAATATCTCTTTCCTCAATCTTATACCCTGGCCTCACAACCCTCACCTATACAATACTGAAGTCATTCCAGTATCTTTCTAAAAAGAACCTCATTCTTATGTGCTCAAGCGCTTCGCATTGGCACAGGACATGGAGAACCGCTTTATCCTTCCGTCCAAAACCTCTGCACTGTATGGAAGCATCTCTTTCTATTTTGGCCGCGTGAGTTCGAAGCATTAAGTGGTTCGTGCTTGTTCCTGCTATTAATCTAATATCACTCTTTTTTTATTTTTACGATCTTTTTAGTTTTATTGCTATTTTCGTCTTCTCAGAAGACCTTCGTGAGAAGTAATCCTGCGGAATACAGCCAGCGTTGCTTCAACTCGGGCTTAGCCTAGGTTTTTGTGGGACGTTTTACTTCCGATTGTGAATGTTCCAATGACTCTATGTCTATTTTGGGTTTTATAATTGCTCTCCTAGCTATTTCGTCGATTACATTCCTGGAAAAGGCTAGGTGCGTTGGGATCCAGTGCAGTTTTATTAATATTGGTTTTTTCCAGCTAGTTCAGTGCCATCCAAAAATCGAGGACTGTTTTTGATTTTTGCAGATTGCCTTCCATTATTTTATTTAAAGGTTTGCAATCTGTTTATATACTTATCATAATCAATAAATTTTTACATTCATTCTAACGAAATGTTTTTGAATCATTTTAAAGATTAATTTAAAATACATCCAAGTGATAAATTCGTCTTAAGAATTGAGAAAAAACATTTTTAATCCGATACATCACATGTATCTATAAAATTCTAAGAATTATTTTTTATCCATAATAATGCCTTTTGAATTTAAAAATATACTTAATAAATTATAAATAACTTTATTAAATAATTAAAAAACTATACCAATATGTGGTTATAATCTGTTTTAAATTTTTCATTTCTTAATTCACAACTCTTTGTTTTGGAATTTTTTTAGAGGCCAAACTAAATTAAAATAAATGTTTAATTTTTCCCTCATATTTTATTAAACAATTTATGGATTTTAATTTTATTATTATTTTTTTTTTAATGTAATTTTATTATATGATATCTGTCAATTTTCATACTCATCATTTTAAATTAATGTCATTTCCTTCCGTTAATTAGAAACATATATAAATACACCAAAAATCCGAAACATTATGTTCGAAGGAAAAATAAAACATTCGATTGTTTTTTATTCAAAAATATATATATTAAAATTTATATGCATTTCAATCTATGTATGTGTGTATATGTATTATGATGCATCTGAATATCTTTTTTTATTAACTTATACATTTGTTTGGTTTTTTTTTCCAATTTTTTACTCTACATTTGATAATTTATGAAAACCATATAACACATTTATTTCGATATATATTTTTTTTTTTTTTAATTTTGATGTTCCTTTATTCCTTTTTTTTCGGGAATAGCATAAGCATCCGTAAAAAAAATCGAATCATTTTTTTAACATTTAAATTTTTTTTGTCTAAATCTCCGATTTATTTCATCTGACACCAAATAATAATAACAACAAATAAAACAACAAAATACAAATCAAGAAAGAGTTATGATATGCCCTAAATTTAAAATATATAAATTTAAACGCATATAGAAAGAGACAACAATATTATATTCAACAATAAAATAAAAAAAACAAAATAAAAAGAAAGAAAAAAAAAAAAAAAATCCTAAAGGTTCATTTTGTACCCACATTTCCACATTTCATTCAATTTTTGAACGGAAATTGAAATTGAAAACTTAAATTTTTATCTAAAGATACTTTTATAAGATACAATACAAAAAAAAAAAAAAAAACAAAAATTAAATATTCAATTTAAATGTTTTATGGATGAGAAAATCAATTGAATCATCACATCTCAATTTCTCAGCATTAAAAATAAATAACAACTACTACATATTATTATATGTACATATATATTTATAGTATGTTCAACAACCGCAACAAAAATCATATAATTTTTCTTTCCCCGTTTTAAAGTCGGAGTTCTTTAGATACGTTTCTTTTTTTTTTTTATTTTCATCTTTCATTTTTCATTATTATTCAAATTATAACACTATTTTGTTGTTGTCTTTGTCAAAAAAAATATTTAAAAAAACTTCAGATATTAAAAAAAAAAAAAAAAAAAAAAAAAGCGATCATTATAAGAAAATCAATAACCCATCTGATTTTTACTTAGTAGTATATATTTTTCAGATATTTTATGCACTCGTAATATCTTTAGATGAGGGGGAAATAACAGATATCCCAGACATATATCACAATCCATCTGTGCATTTTTTTTTTTTTAAATTAACATAAAAAACGAAACTGAAAAAAAAAACTATAAAAAATTATTGAACTTAAAAAATTATTATATTTTATGTATCTTAAAGATAGATTTAGATTTTTTTAATAGACACATTTATGACAATATATATGTACTACAATTGAGTGTGGGATCAATTTGATTTGTATTTTGTTTCATAAATTGTATATTTCCCAAAAAAAAAAAGCGTCTTAATTAATATTTAAAAAAAAAAAAAAGAACTGAAATGAACTTTTAAAAAAAACAAAAACAAACTATAAAGTAAAAATTTCTTTTATAAAAAATATATCTGTTAGTTTCGTACTGTGAATGCATTAATTTTTGATTTATTAATCACTTAAGTTGTAATTTTTGATGCTACTGTAAACATAAAAAAAATAATAATAATAATAACTACAAAATATAATATAAGAGATATCATTTTTTATAAAATATATGCTTAAAAAAAATCTGTAGATGTATGTATATATGATGAATGCATGGTATACATAATTATTTATACAGTAAATGATAAAACTAAACTGCAAAGGAATTTAAAAGATTTAAATACGATTCAGTAAAATTAAGTTCTTTTAGTGGAGGGATAATTAGAAAATTCTGACTCTCTTATACTCACACTTACAGAGATATTCAGCAAAAACTCGACTTTCTAAATGTAGAAGCACAGACAGACGGAGTCATAATTGACAACACAAAGAGAAAGCCTTAAGACTAAATGCTAAAATTTCTAGCCCGCTAATAATAATGGATAAAAATCTAAATATGGGGGATATGGCAAGTTATAACTATCTTGCCAGTAAACTGCACTAAAAGCGGAGGAGCTAAGAAGATATTGAAATCTTATTGAAGATATAAATTATTGAAGGTTTGGGAGACTTTGGGTAATCTTAAAAATACAAACAGAGGCACGAAAACAAGAATAAACGACGCATATGTAAAATAAATCCTTCTCGACGGCTGTGAAACGTGACTACTCAAACACTTAACTACAAACAAGTTACAAGTATTTTGAAATAAATGCCTTCGAGCAATACATAATATAAGATGGCCTAGAAGGATAACGAATGAGAAACTATTAACCACCTCAAGGCAAGAAACCATACTCTGTCAAATATAAAGAAAGAAATGCAAATGCATAGACCATACACTTCGGAAATCTACAGAAATTATAGATCATCAAGCGCTTGATTGGAACCCTCAGGCGTAGATCAAAAATAATTTGCAGATAGAAGAACTTGATGTGTCAAGCTACTAGCTCAAAATTGAGTACGATATATAAGCTTTACGGAAGCCCGATACTCCTCCAGTGAGTGAAACAGGAGAAAGAAAAAAAAAATAAAACTCAGTATAAATATTAGAAGATAATCTTATAATCTATTAACCATCTAAAGGCAATTTTTAACTCACAATAACCATTTTTTAACCCTCACTGTACTTCTTTCTTTGGATGAATCCAAATTTATTTTGTGGGCTTCTTTTACACTATAATTTCGAATCAATATTGTATGTTTGTTTTTTATTTCATCATCATCGTATAGGGATTCTGCAATATTTGATTTTTATTTTATTTTCGGAAGAAAATATTTATTAATTATTTCTGTTTTTATGCATTATTAGCATTTATGTATTTTTTTAATGGCTTAGTTTTTTTTTGTAAAAATGTAATAAACATTTGCAATTTTAAAATTTAAATCGCTGATTATGTGAATCTACATCAAAATATTCTTTCAAAATATATCTTTATACATTTTTTCAATCTTAAATTATTATGGTTATCTTCAGATTTAATATTTGGATTATGATAAAGGAATTTTTTTTTTTGCAAGAGTCATGGAAAGCATCGGAAACCATCCATCGAAACTGTACGAAGTTGCTTTGGGTATTATGTGACTTTAATACACTAAAACTACATCCTTTTAAAACTGATTTAGCATGCGACCGTAGATACAAATATACAGTTTTAGTTTTGAAGAAGGGAACCGGGAAGGAAAATTTTAGGAATTGTGAATCGGATAATGGGATCTGTTGAAAATTAAAAAATACTCAGATATTTATTGGATAACACAACATTACAACTTCAATAAAATATTGAACCTAATATGAAGTTTATTATATCATAGTATAATATATGTATTATTTTCATAAAATTTGAATCACACAGTATTAAGTACGAATAAGCCATATCATATGCAACCATTCCAGAATCCATTCAACTTTAAATGTCTAATTAATTTAAATGATCAGATATTGAGTATCGTTTTAATTAAAACAACTTAAATTGCTTATAAATTAAAAGCCGTCATAATTTTTGAATGAAAAATTATAGTAATTTACAACTTAATTCAGAAATATTTTATTAATACGATGTGAAATTTCAAAATTTTCATAAGATTAAATTAAATTTTGAAAATTATTAAAACAAAACAAAATTTATAAGGGGGGGTTCAAATTGAAATTTATTTAATTTTTAATAATCATATTGTGAGGGGAGTTATTAATATTTATATTGTGAGTATTTAAAAATAAATTTTGATAATGGAATGGTGCAATTGGAAATAAAATATAACAGCATAATTGACAATCCTGTCGTATTCTTATGGCAGCTGACGTTTTATTAGATAGTTTGGTTTCATGCGCGTTTTGTTAAAGAGTTGGGCATCAACCTCGTGTGGACCAACACCTAAAATGGGGAAAGCAAATGTAAGAATTAAAGAAATAATAAAATCACATATTTAAGAATTAAACAATTAAATTGTTATTATTATATAATTTAAACAATTATTACACATAAAATAAACAACCATTACAGTTTGTCGTGTTCTACATCGCTTGACTACATTTTAAATTTATTCTGGTTCATTTGTTTAACTTTTATGCTTTGTTCTAAAATGGAAACCTAAAAATCCTACTTATAATGAAGTTCCTGAAAATTGTTCTTCTACTACTATTCCTCCTTTACTTTTAATGAAGCTACCTACACTTTCCATTTAATGAATTTACTGAAGTTTTTTCTATAAGCTCTTTACTTTCCAATGAAATCCTCTATTTTCGGGAAGCTACTCAACCTTAAGTTCCATTGGCACTAATGTGTATATATTCGGGTTTATATTAAAATACCAGAGGTCTAAAATTTCAAATTGACGCATCAGAAGATATTCTTATAAATACTTAAAATGGTAAAAAGCGTAGATACACTTAAGATATTTCCTAGAATTTCCTAGAATTGACTTAAATTATGTTATCATATTATATTTTTCCAATAAGCTAATCAATTAACCTTACTAATAACGCGTTATATGTGAAAGGATGTACATAGAATATATATGTATATATCATAGTTTAAAAAGCAAGGATAAGGTTACAGCATCTAGTTCCTTTATTGGCGTCATCAATATTCCAATTACAATATAAATTCTAAGAATTTTTGAAAAACAAATCTTTAGATGTTTACAAATATAATTCAATAGGTTTAGTTATTTCCAATAATCTTTGTAATTAATTTCAAGTACCATCATCATTCAAATATAGTTAATAAAATAATCACAATGACAATGTAAAATTTATCTGTAAACTAAAATGTTAACAGAAAATTTCAACATCTTATAAGTGCATACATATGTTCTTTTAATTAAAAAAAAAACCAAAAAATAATTGACTGACTATAGAATACCAAAATGTCAATAGTAATTTATTAACAATAGAATAGAATTTGAAGTTTTATTTTTATCTACAACAGTAGTCAGTTGTCAGTAGTCAGTAGACTCATATGTTTAAATCATTGATCTTTTATAGAGAATTGCATTTGATGAAAAGCAACTTTGGTGCTTCTGATTTTTTATAAATATTATGATGTTTATTTATAGAAATACCATACTAATTCAAGTGATCCTTTTTTTTGTATTGGATATTGGTTTTTATTTTTAATAATAACTAAAATTCTTTAATTTTACAATCAATTTACAATTTACAAGCAAAAATAAAAACAGGCGACCACTTGAAAATTATTTTTATCGATTTATATCGAAATTAATAATAAAAAAAAACAGAAAATATAAACAAGGGTCACTTCAATATATATATATATATATGTATATTATATATTTTTTTAAATTTTAAAAGTCATCATTAGGTTTTGTGGAGGACCAAACACTTGAGAAAAATTTTTTGGAAAATAAAGAAATTTATTTTAATTTTTTTTAAGGAGAAAAACTGTTATTTGTTAGTCTATCTGTTAAACTTTTGTATTATTTTTTTAGACTATAGTGTGATAAATAGAATGCGCAAATAATAATTGTATGTAACTATAACCAACCTAGGGGAATCACTTATTGGAATTACAATTGAATGCAATATACATTTCCGCCTACGTATAAATACCTAAACTCCTAAATACAATTTGTCAGATCAAGTCCATCTAAGCCTTGACTGAAATCTTTTGTTTATGAGCGCATATGTAGTTGCTCTAGACGCTTTAAAATAACAATTGATCCTATTACGACCACGTCTCCAACTACTCCACTTAGATAAACTCCATTTAAGCCTTGATTGAAATCTCTTGTTTATAAGCTCATATATAGTTGTTCTAGTACCTAAAGGTAATAATTGATCCTACAACGACCACGTCTCTAGCTGCTCTCCTTAGATCAAGTCCATCGCAGCCTTGACTGAATTGTCTTGTTAATGAGCGAATATGTAGTTACTCTGGACGCTAAAGGTAATAATTGATCCTATGACGACCAATTTCCTAACTGAATATAACTAATTTTTCGTTTTTACGTGAGTTGTCAAAATACTTATGTCCTTAGTGGGATATCTTGATTATAAGTTCATATTAGATTGCACGGTGAATTATATTTCATATGACGCTGAAGCAGTTTTTTATTAATCCTAACAAAATTCCTTCTCCTTTCTTTTAAGGAGTGTAGGGCATTCATTAAGTCATTTAGATTTGGTGTCATATTCTTAATCATATTTTCACTAAGTCGTTGATTACTCGGTGGTAGTTATTGAATATGATTACGAATATACAAATGTTATAATTGAATATACAAATGTTAATTTTGTGCGCCATCTATTATCTAACACAAGAGTTATAAATTTTTTTTATATAAGCTTATTTTATATTACAATACAAACTTTTACGATATAATTGTACAATGATACACTTGAAAGACCAGCGTCTTAATCACTATGACATTGGTCAGACTACTGCAATTGCAAATAGGATTAAACATTTAACTTATTATACTAGTTTCTTTTAAAATAAAACAAAAAAATCAGTAGTAGTTTTTAAAAATTTAAACTGAATTTTAGAAAATTAAATAGCAGGAAATAGTACTCGATCAATTATTGTCCCCAGTTTTTTTTTTTTCAATTTATTTATATATATATATATATTTATATATATATATACTTAATATTTTGTTGTTTGTATTTAATATTTAAAAACAAGTATATAAAATAAAAAAAAAATTTAAAAAAAATATTGTCAATTGGTTTGTAAGTAAAATAATATAAACGATCATTAAATGAATGTTTCTTATGGTATAATTGTTGTATAAAGAAGAATAAGTGGTTTGTTTTATTTTATTATATATGGGTTAATAATTTTAAAGAAATAACTTTTTTTTTTATTTATTTTATATTTTTAAGTATTTTGAAAAATTTTTGATCATAATTTTTGATTATTTTCTAATAACTACCAGTGTTTTGTTTTTTGTCATATTTTTCTTAAATTTAATTTTTTTTTATAATGAAACTCATCAAAAAGGGTTTCGTATAAATTTCTACGAATTTTGATTAAAATTCGATAACTAATCGTTTTTACTGGAAAATAAATTATAAAATTATGTAGTTTTAATTTGTTAAACCCTTTAATATTTTTAAAAATATTTTTTTATTATCATTAGGATGGATATTTCATAAGTAATATAAATTTGGAATTTATTATGCCTTAGCCACAATGATCGCAGTCATGACGCAGCTTCGAAGTTGCAAAATGTCAAAAATCGTAACTCTCAAATTTTTCAAGCACAATGCAAAATGTGTAAAGGCTTAAAGTGACATTTGGTGCAGGGTCAGAATTCTCAGGGTCATAAGTACCTTTGGGATTTATGACCCACTTAGTGGGACATAAGTCCCTAAGGAACTCATAACTCATAGCAGTGAGCCAAAACTCCCTAAGGGACTTATGACCCTGAGAGTTTTGACTCAGCGTGGCGGTTCATAACTCACTTATACAGTTCTCAGCTTAAAAATTATTAGTAATATTAAAAAAAATACTAATTTTAATTATATAATATCATTGACGGGTACACATTTTAGGGTTTAATTCGAAATCAGAGTATTCCCTTTTTCCAAAATTAAGAAAACAACTACAATTTTACAATTAAACTACCTTTTCAAAGGCTATTTTGCAAAAAGGTTAATCCAGATTTTTTAACCAAAGTCTCGCATACATGAATTCATAAATACCCTGAAAAAAGTGTCAACTTTGATTATTAACAAACCTAAATATGCTTCCTAATATAGTATCTCGCATATATAAATATATAAATACATATTGTTGAACATCTAATATTTTGCCTTAAGGGACTTATGACCCACTTGTAAAGGGACTTATGTACCACGTAAATATTTTAAAGTGGGCCAAAAATCCCTTAGGGACTTATGTTCTACCAAGTGAGTCATAAATCCCTTAGGGACTATTATGTCCTACCAAGTGAGTCATAAGTCCCTAAGAGAGTTCTGACCCTGCACCTGACATTTAATGTAAACAAATTAAGTAAATAAACATAATTTATACTTTGCTATTTTTTTACTATATGTTCGAATTTGAATATTTATATTTGCATAGTTGATTTAAATGTTCTATTTGGTTGTTTAAACCCTGCCCTGCCCAAAACCAATGGTAGAAGGACGTTTTCTATTGTATATATTCAGTACCGACCGCCTTCGAAATTTTAGATCTCCGTATTTTTCCTTTTAAATATACTTGGACTTAAATAAAATTTTTATTTTTCCTATACCGTAAGGGCTTAACACAAAAACTCTAGAGACATCCGCTAGTAATATAATAAGATAAATATTTAAGTATACTAGATTTACTGAGTAAGTAAATCGAGTTACTACCGGATAGCCCAAATTTTTAAATAGTTTTTTAAGTATCCACCCTGTTGAAATTTTTAAAACACTCTAAGTATCAAACAATTTGGCTCTATTGCAACATCGAAAAAGTCATTTTTATAAAAGCTCTACTGATCCCAGTCTTATATTTTTTGAGTTTCTAGTTAACTATTTTGAAATAATTTTAGATTTAAAAAAAAAAACAAACAACTATTTTAATTGAATATTATATATGTATTTATTTCAATTTAATTAATAAATGCTGGAGGCAGATGTTTACAAATAGTAAATTAACAAAAAAAAAACGATTTTACATTTTATCAATTTTCTCTTATATGTATATACGTTTATTAAATAACCCTTATTTACGTAGAGGATCGTGTTAAAATATTTTTCATATTTTTATACATTTATAAAAAAAAACAAAACTTACACCTTTTTCCCGTGTATTTCATATAATATAGAACCTGGTCAACTTGATCCTTCAATATACATAAAATATATATCTAATTCCCAATAATATGTGGTGTACACATATCTTTACAATGAAATCGACCATTTAATAGTACGTGTTTGTGATTCTGATTAATAAATCTCAAATATTATATTTATTTTATTTTTTTATTTTAATTCACTTAAGGCTATTGGCTTAATCTAATTTTTTTATTCGTCTACTATGCAGTCACGTATTACACTCTATTTGTTCCAGTGATTTTTATAAAAAACCAAACTCCTGTTCAATTTTATATTTTATTTATAAAATAGTTCATATATATACACTTTTATGTATATATATATAAATTTTTAAACTACTTTTCGTGATCGAATTAATAAAAAAACAAAATCAACCTATAAATACAATAAATACATGTAAAATAATAAATTGCTATAGTTATAAAATAAAAAATAAAAAAAAATGTCACAAAATAATTATTCATAATAAATTTATAATTTAAATCACAAAAGAAAACAATAATTTGGTCAGAAAATAAAAAAAAAAAAAAAAACTAAATTTAAAAAAATATATAAATAACCATCATCATTCAAAAAATAAAATATAACAATAACAAAAATATAAACTATATTATATAATAAAAAAAAAAAAAGGGAATAATAATAAAACAAAGCTATATTTTCCTTTGGGAACCCATTTATCACCAATCATCACAGATGCCAGAATAATAATAACTATAACCAGAAATAAACTATACCTAACCTATATATATATATATATATTACAATTGATTCTATCAAAAGGTTTCTTATACAATACTAAAGCATCATTTTAATTATATATATATATATACAAATTAAATATATATATATATATATTTTCATATATAAAAAAATTTACAGGATAACTTACGATCTCAGATCTCCCTCGATACTTGCTGCTATTTATCAATAAATATAAAAAGCAACAAAATCAAATTTTACCTTGATATGCAAATTATTTATTTTATCCTTTACTTAGTTAATTTTTTTTTTTTTTGTTTTTTTTTTTTTTTTTTACATATGTCTATTTTCAACTTTAAAAAACTAAATCACACCAAAAATTTTGAATTGAATCCATTTTAATGATATATCCTTGGTATCCTTTTAATTTATAATACAGTTAAGGAAAAAATTATGGCAACATATTAAACATATACAGAGTTGTAAATTGTATATTTAACATTTTTTTATTTAACATATACAGAGTTGTAAATTGTATATTTAACATTTTTTTAGAATTGAGTTAAGTTATTATAAATTTATTATATTGGTAGCTAAGTACACATTGGTAGTACAGTACAATGGTGCCACTTGGGACTCACCTAAACATCTAACCAACATATTAACTAAACGTTTTTTAATTAAAAGATTTTTTTTAACATATTCTTGGTAGATACTTATTTTACAACTTTAGAAATATTGTAAGTCTATATACGTGCTTTCATAAGCTTTAATAATTTTAATATTTCTAATTTAAAAAAGAAAAAAAATTTTAATATAACAGAACTTTCACCAAAATATTGTCAATGACAAACAAATAAGAATACTGTAAGCTAAGTTTAAATTTATATACAAGTTGCCTGAATTGATTTTTAATTGAATTGTAACAAGTATAAATTATTCGGTCGAATGTATTAAACTGACCTTGAAGTTAAAACTCACTTTTTCTAGCTAAGTTTTTGTTTCAATTTGTCGAAAGCATAAAATTGACCTTGAACTCAAATCTCACTTTTTCGAGCTAAGTTTTAATTTTAATAGATGCATTAAATTAAGCTTCAACTCAACTCTAACATTTTAAGCAAAGTTTTTATTTCAATGGTAACATAAAACTAAGCTTTGACTTAACTCTCTCTTTTTAAACCAAATTTTTATTTTAATGGATACATAACAGCCTCGACTAAATTTTTACTTTTTAAGCCAAGTTTATGTTTCAATGGATATGTAAAATTAATCCTAGACTCAACTCTTACTTTCTAAGCTAGGGTTTTGTTTCAATGATTACCTAAAATTAAGCCTCGACTCAACTCTTACTTTTTAAGCTCAGCTTTTTTTTTTTTGAAAGGTTAAATTCATTAAACTGAGCTTGAACCCAAAAGTGACTTTTTTAAGCCCAGGTTTTGTTCATTTATGTTGGAATTCAGTTTTATGAATTCAACTCATGACGTCTTTTATTTTTTTTTTGTATTAAAAGTATACTAACAAATATAATTAGTAAGCAATGGTATCTCATGTCCTTTGGCTATACTAATTTTATGAATTATATCATGTGTCTTATATATTTTACTGAATATATTTGATCACCATGGAGATTTGTAAAGAAAATTAATTTTTCAATTAAATATTACATGACCTGTACGAGAATGACACTCGCATCCCCTCTTTTATTAAGCCAAGTGCGTACCCACTATACCATAGAACTACCTAATGTCTTTTAAGAAATTTCTAAATTAGAATATTACAATTTGTTCTAAAAATTTGTCCGTAATTGTATATACACCAGTTTTTTTTTATATAATATGTATTGAAAGGGTATTCCTTGATATTATTCTATATTTTATTATTATTTTTATTCAAAATATATCATTTTTGTTTGGTGTTCGAATATAATTTCCACCCTATTGAATACTAATATCGTATATATATAGATATATTCATGTATTACTGATAAAAATTTTACTTTTCATTTAAAAATTAAAATATAAAAAATTTCCTATTGAATTGAAACTGCTAATATAATATATACGTATGTATATTGCGTACACTCTATATAAAATATGTTAAGAGTGGCGAATCAAATCTATAAATTTTTTTTTGTAACGAATTTTCAACGAATTCAATTTTTTGTTTCTTATTTTTTTATTTTTTTTTTTTTTTTTTTGAAAAATTATAATAACAAATACAAATTGAAAACTCGAATTTCATTAAATATCCTTCGAAAATTTTTATATAAGAGAAAAATTGAAGAAAAATAAAAAAAAAAGGATAATATTGAAATTTTTT
The DNA here is from genome assembly GCA_963082915.1 of Dolichopus griseipennis. Classification (NCBI taxonomy): domain Eukaryota; kingdom Metazoa; phylum Arthropoda; class Insecta; order Diptera; family Dolichopodidae; genus Dolichopus; species Dolichopus griseipennis. Next base: position 71,861,265 of record OY720445.1, read on the forward strand.
TATGCGGAAAATAATAAAAAAATAAAAACAAAAAATACACGCAGATGTTTTTTCTTATTATTTTTATTTCTGTGAAAAAAAAAAATAAAATCCTTTCTCATTTGCATGTCCTTGTATAATATATATAGAAAATATATTCCTTTTTCTTTAAGAGATTTCAAAGGACATTGAAAAGGAAAAATTGGGATAAAAAAAAAAAATTGAAATACGATCAAAAAATATAATATTTAATCCTAGCAATATATGTATATATAGCAATAATTAGAATAATAATAGTAAGAAAAGAAAAATTTAATCACTAAGCTGATTGTTTCATATAAACGTATGTATATGTATATATATATACAATTATTGTATAATAATATAATAGAATAATTTTATTTAAGTAAGTATATGGTTTGATACACATATAAATTAAAAGAAAGGATATAAAACAAGGATATATTGAAATAATGAAAATAATAATATATGTAACTTATATAAAAATATATATGTATTATGTACATATATATATATTTATACAATATATGTTAATGTTAAAAAAATAATTGAATTCAGGTATTTAATAAGAACATTAAATTTATTGACAATGATTTTTAATTTGTTTTGGCCATATTCAAATTTTTTACATTATTTTTTTTATTCCATTTCTTGAATATTTAAAAAATAAAAGGGAAATTCAATTCGTATACTTTATATCTGGAGCTTCTTTTCATATATAATTAAATTTATATACATTTAAGAATATATATATTATATAAACATAAATTGTACTTAATGTGTGTATTGTTACATCAAAGGTTTATTTTCTTTAATTTATGATCCTGAGAATAAAATGTGGGAATAAAGAAAGCTGCAGTATTAAATTTTTATCCCTTTTTTTTTTTATTTTTTTATTTTGATTAAAAGTTATTGATTGGAATGCATTAATTTTTTTTTTAAGAAATATAATTTAATTGTAGCTTAACAATTTGGGTTTCATTAAAAATCTATTTTATAAAAAAAAGCTATAAACTTTATTTTTGAAATGTGAATACATTAAAATTTATGAGAATATTTTTTAAGTAATTCAATTTTTTAAGCTTTGATTTATGATTTAGAAAAAACCCCTTTTTTAAGGCCAATTTATCGATCCCATTAATTGAAATTGTTAATATACCAATATGATTAACTGATGAATAACTTAAAATATGTTAGATCAACTTAAAATAAAAATAATAAAAATCTTAAGTATTTTTGAGAAAGTTTAAGATCAAACAGTAAGTTGTTCAAAGCAAGCAATGGAACAACAGTAAGTTGATGCAGCCGACTAATACCCGACACCTGAGAAATTTAATTGACAGTTAAACGAACCGCCACTTCAACTTATCACAAATTTCAGGAAAATTAAGCACACTGGACAGAACTATCTTCTACCAAATTTGAATTTTCTAAAGGAGCGTGTGGTAGGTATCCGAATCACTACTTTTGTACTTCACAAATTTCAGAAACAAAGAAAACACAACTGAACACTCTTGAACCAAGTTTTAAGTTTCTATCTTTATCAATTTCGAAGATAACCTTATTTGGTGTTGAGAGGTGTATGACAGGTATACCACAACTACCACTTTAATTTATTCCATAATGTAAGAACGTAATGTAAATAGAATAGGAATACTTTGTACGAAATTTCAAGTTTCTAGCCATATTAATTTCGAAAATGTGTTTCTTAGATCTTGGGGCGTGTGTGGGTGACTGCCAACATCATGTCAAATTTAATACTTTCGGCACATTTTACAAGAAATTTTAGATCTTTAATATTTGAATGATTCAATCCATATTTTATTTTTTAAAATATAGCCATTTTTTAAATTATTGTAATTGAATATAAGCAATATTTGATGGTAGTTTTTTTTAACTTCTGTTAAAATCATCTCAAATCAAAAGTTTTTAAAAAATTTTAAAATACAACCTTTCAAAACTCGTAAAAAAAACCCTTTCCCAATTCAACAACAGTTAAAAAGTCAATTACTGCATTAAAATAATACAAAAAAAAAAATAAAACCAAATCAAGCGCATTGTAATTCAATGCAATCCAATATAAAGTCAAAAAGTGTCTAAGTACCTATTCCTATAAGTATCTATTGAATAAACACAATATACTAATTGAAAATTCAATTGATGAATACCAATTGATCAATACCATCTAACTATATACAATATATTCTTCAATATATACTTTCACTGCCACTGCAAATCACAATATTATTTATATATAATTGGCATCACTTTTACACACCATAATTATATTGCTGTACCTATATGTACATATATATAGATATATATATATATATATACTGCATTAAAAAAAGAAATTGCATTATATAATATATAAATTTTCCATAACAATGAATTCGATAACGTTTCACTAACTATTATCCGTTCTTTTTTTTATTTTCTACTTTTCACCAAAAGCAACTTATAATAATTTTTTATTCTCTTACTTTTCCATTGCCATTAGAGTATCTAGCAAATAACCGAATAACCAAAGTACAATTTATATACCTACCCTACCCCCTTATTATTATTTTTTTGCGCTTATTTGCAAATCAAATGAAATTAAACTCATTAAAAGAAAATATCTATGGTTTTGTATAACATACGACCTTGTACACGGTACATTTATTCAAGGATAATCATGTATATTTAATCACAAAGTATACAGATAATGCGCTCTCTCAATGGTTGTTTAAAAATCAATAAAAAAAATAAAATACAATTAATACTTTTTTTTTTTGCATAAAACTGCAATGTCAAAATATCCTTATTATTAAAAAAAAAACAAAAAAAACTAAAAAAATAAAAAACAAAATCAATAAATTTAAAATTATAATAATAATGATATTTACATTGCCAATATTCTATCAATACATACATTCAAAATACTAATAATAGGTATAAAGGATCATGAATATCCTGCAGTTATGAGTGACAGCAAACAACAAACAAAAAAACAAATGCAAAAAAAAAACAAAAGACAAATGCAAAAAAAAATTATGCAAAGGTTTTTTATATTTGCACAAAATAACAGTAAAAAAATAAACCAAAATACAATAAAAGAAATAAAGGATAATAATAGAAGAAATACCTAACTGTTTTCGATGACTTTTCAAGGGTGCATTTTGATTTTTGTATTGTGCAAAAAAAAACTGCTATTAATTTCTATGAAAGTGGCAAATAAAAAAAATAAAAAGAAAGTAAAAAAAAAAAGGACTTATTATGTTTATTGTTTTATTTGTTTTTTAGCTTGATTTATGCAACCTCTTGAATCTTGTTGAGTTTGAATGAATTGTTTAAGATATCAAATAAATCCTTTAAAACAAACAACAAATAAAAAAAAACAAAAAAAAAACTGCAGAGAAATTTTTCCTTTTTTCTTATATGACATAACCTTCACTGCAATTTTTCCTGAATTTTATTATGCCAAAATAATAAGAAAAAACATATAATAATAATGCAAGGACTAAGATATTGCAGAAAAAAAGGGTTTGATAAGAAAATTGACTTTGAATGACTTTATAGAATATATAATTAATTAGGATGATTTTTTTTTTACAAGAATAATATTAGGAATAAAAAAAAGGTCCTTATAACCTACGTTTAAGGATTCTGAAAAAAAAATAAGTCATTCCAAATTTGAATAAGTGAGATATGACTTATTTAATAATTTATCGATGTTTTTTCATTCAATTTTCGTTTTTTATAAGGAAAATAATAATATGGGTTTTTCTGTGTATTTGTATATTTAATGAGCATTTCAGAATTTATATTAATAGAAAATAAGTTCCAAAATATCTTTGGTTTATGTACAAAGTTTAATTTAGATATATTAACAGCATTGCACAAAATAAGTTAATCGCGCAAGTATCAGTACAAAATAGCGCGGGGAGCCTAAAGGAATAATAGACTCTATTTCACTTTAGAAATATTAAAATACTACATTATTTCAACTCCAAATTGGTGATTTTAAAATTCACCACAGTCTTATTCTTTTGTTTTACAACTCCTTTAGTGTTTCGCTTGAAGTATTGCCGCTTTTCACGCAGACTTGGCGCCGCCGTTTCGTACGGTACTTCGGTCTGACTGGCTTTTATGTCCACAAACGCTATGAATTTTATTGTGGCTGATTACAATATTTATAAGGTGCTTAAATATATTTTATCAATTTGAAGGTATTTTACAGTTGGTTAGGAAACCAGAGGCAAACGCTTTTTTTCAGAATATTTACATATATATTTATATTTCGAAAAGCTGATATTTTGATTTTGTAACCAACTCTAACTAATAAATAATAAAGTTTTTGCCTAATATTTTCCCCCAGCCCTGCCGAGCATTTGTAACCAAGTTTATTTATACTAATTTTATGAATATACTGACTTTGTAAATATTAGCGGACTACAGCTGGGTTTTCTGTGATGAATATTGACATGATATATACGTTTTTAGTCTTCATAACATGTAATTAAACGCAAAATACTTTTATCTGATCAAAATTTAAAAAACAAAAACTTCTTGCAAGTTATAAGTATATTCAAAATAATTATCATTCAAATTGTATACACTGAAGGACATTTGCAAGGACATACACTGAAGGACTATTTTCATACGTTTTTAAAATCCCATGGTTATTTTTCTAAAATCTGATTGATTCTTGATTAAGAAGCTTAGAAATTGGAAACTGATTTTTTAATATAATATTTTTAATTTTGATTTAATAGCAACCTTAAAGTGTTGATGTTATTTTATCTCCTCGAAGAACCTTTAAACTATATCAGATGATTGATAGTCGACATATAGTCCAAATCAAGGTGCTGAATAGCAGCGCAACAAAATGGTTGAGGTTGTTAAAGTATACAATTCCTTTACAATTATCTGTATATTTCTAATTTTTATTTAGTAGCAGTTCTTTAAAAATACTGGAACTATGTTGAACCTAGTTGAGATATAATTGTGATCAAAACTTAAATTAAACTTAAATTTGCATGAAGAAATAGTCTTTCAATACAGCTTCAAAAATCCTTAAGAAAACGGTGTAATAGTTTTCAATGTATTTGATATTCCTTTTTCTATATATAAAAACTATTTAGCTCAATATTAATATTATTAAAAAAAGTTTTAAATATCCTGTTTATTTTTTATTCTAATAAATTTAATTCAATTCTTAAGCACCTTTATTTAAATTTCAATCATATATGTCATCATTTAACCCATTAGTTTAAAAAAATGGATAAAAGAATAGACAAAAAAAAAAAAAAAAAAAAAAAAAATTGAAAAGATTGAGAGTTATTAGATTACTTTATACTTATACCCTAAAGGAACGGAAATTATATGTTTAATATTAGAATATTAGTTCCGTTCTTGTTTTATTTTTTTCTAGTAGTTCCGGAGTCCAATTTATATTTTTTAAAAGTCTTTTATTCACATACTTATATATATTTTAAAATTTTACTTGAATATTTTATCAAATCTTTTTCTAAGAACAAATAATAAGACCAACGATTTTTAAAAATTTTTATTACATTTCCAAAGTCTTATTGTACATTTTATGGACAGTATAAATTTGCATACACTTATACAACAAATTTATTTCAAACATTTATTAAAATTCTTTTCAATGGCTTTTTTATTTAAAATTTTTTGTGTTTATCTATAAGATTTCCCCACTATAAAATTTTATTTCAAAACGAACCCTGAGTTTGAAAAAGAACATTAATTCTGAATTGAACAATACATTCAATTGATAGTTTTGCATATATTAGCAATGAATATCCTTTCTTTTTTATTATTATTATAATTGTTTGATAGAATGAAGATCACTGAATATTTTTCGATCATTTAAAGCGTTCGTTTTTTTTTTTTCAATCTTTTCAATATAAAAATAAAAATAATAAAAAAAAAAGCATCAAGTTTTAGTCTTTTCAATAAATTCTATTCATTCTTATTCATTATTTCAATATACAAACAAAAATAATAATAAAAACAACAACAAAAAGAAACGATGTTATGATTTTTTCCCATAGTTTTTAATATATATATATATTCTATATATAGAACAAAATATCTAAAGATAATTATATGCAAAGAATAAAAAACAACAAGAAAGTGAATCCTTGATTGAAAAAAAGAAAAAAAAAAATTACGTCTTTTGATTATTTTAAATTCAAGAATAAAATTTAAAAGAATAATAATCATAACAATAATAATAATAAAAAAAAAACTAAATTGATCCTTTTTTTAAAGGATTGAGGATTGCCCATTATCTTCAAGTGAATTGAAAATTATGGTTAGATCGATTTTTTTTTTTTTAATTCGCTTTTATTGTGCTTTAATATTTTTTTATTAATAATGTTGTATGAATGTATAGTTGTGGAAATATTATTATTAGTATTTGATGTGAGTTAAAAATAATTTTAACATCATTTCTACATATATTGTTTTTTTTTTTTTTGTTACGAAGGAATGGAAAGCTCGAAAGCCACCCATTGAAACTATGCGGTGTTTCTTTGGGTAGTGTGCGAATTTAACACACCAAAACCACACCCTTTTTGAACCAAAATTAGGTGAGAACCTGTGATACAAATGTACAGTTTTAAGGATTTAGGATTATGGTGGAAGTTATTTGAGATTCCTGGATTATGGTCGATGGGAAAAAATGGATGGAATATTTAGAAGAAAGATGTTAATGTCAGATTTGATCATGTGTCAGATTTGTCGGAGGTATACTTGAACCAAATCAACCCAAATCTTAAGAACAGAATGTAAACAGAATAGAACATCCATGTACGAAATATCAAGATACTATATTTATTAATTTCGATTTAAATATGAATTTAAGTTATGGGAAGTCTGTGGAAGGTACGAACCATCACTCTTTTTATTTCAAACTTTAGTGACATCAGCAAAACAAGAAGAAACGTCCATTAAATTTTGAATTTCTTTCTTTATTTGGGAGATATGCTCGTCATTTCGTCTTGGCTCGATAAAAAGCTTCCAAAATTAGAACAAATGTTCCGATCCCCCCCAATTGGAATTAACGTCTTTCATCATTAGTAACTGACAGTATAAATTTCATTAAGATAGCGTCATTATTTTTTGAATTATCGTATTTACGAAAGGACACAAATAAATCGAGTTTTCTTTATCTACAACTTGCTTTCTATTACAAATCCAAAGTTTAATACACCCCAGTACCTAGGCATAACTCGAGTATTAATATAGGAATGTATATTACCTACAAATTATTTCCAATAACTTGCATTTAATTTTATTTTAATACTTCATTAGAAAATCCCTTACATTAATTACCAAATTGAGTTGCCATGACTGTACACAAACAATTCTACTTAAAAAAATAAGACAATCATTTGAAAGGATTCTTATTATCATTTCAGCTGTGTAATTTTGTGTAAAAAAAAAAGGATATGTTATTGAATAAAAAAAAATTATTTCAAATTGAAAAGAATTTATAGATTGCTTTTTTTTTGTTTTTTAAAAGAGGTTGCTCCTGGATATGCAAATTATTTGAATTAAAAAATTCTTGATTTGTTGTTTTTTTTTTTTTTATTATTATTATCCTGATCTTGATGAGTATCCGTTGCATGATTAAATATTATATGATTCTTAATAATATTTGTAATAATATTAAGGAGCATCCATAGAAATTTATAATAATAATCAAGCATATAAATTATTCTTTAAAAAATATATAATTTTTTTGGTTTCCTGAGTGTACCTGAGTGACACGTGAAATGTTCGATTTTTTTTATATAATACGAGACTGGGAATCCTGAGATGAATTTAATTAAACCGGAAAATTGTTATTTTATACAATATTATCCCTTAAACAAAGACAGAAAAGAGATTATTTCAGGTTCATGATGATATTGAAATGTGTGGATAAATGATGTGTTTTGAATGATTTTTTATTTTTGGGTATAGATGGGAATTGTTTAGAATGTGTTGAAGGTTACTGATCTATTTTTTTTTTTTGTCTCATTCTTTTATCTGTATCTGTATATCTGCAATTTAAATATTCGTTTTCTTATTGAATTAAAAGTTAAGTTATTGAATTTTGAAAACCCAGTTTTTAGAAACCAATATAATTGGTTTTAATATTGAGTATTTAGGAAATAATAAAGTAAGATACTTGAGAATTGAAATTATAGATTTTTTTTTCACATAATTTGCATAATTATGAATATGATCAAATATTTTCTAGAAAATTTTAATTTTATATTTAATAACTCGTAAATCTAGATATTTGAGGTATTGGAGACCCCTTTATATAAAGATAAGTGTAACTAAATAATATTGAATATTTAGTGTTTTAATTAAAGGAAAGTTTTAAGCTTTAGTTACTAAAGAAAAAACTTAATAATAATTGTTCAAAAGGTCTAGGCTTAAACTTTTATTGTATTTGATGTATACGACCCTGTGTGTTTAAATCTTATTTAGCATTTCTGGAACATTTTTGTTTGTGTTATTGCTCATTCAAACTAACCTCCAATCTTTTGAGAAATAAAGAGGAACCTCAGAGATTCAAAATCAAGATGTATTTCCCTATTCCAGAATTTCGAATCCAACTTTAATATCTTTCCTATTGCAGAATCTCACCTACACATATTTCAATATTCTAAAATAATCCACTTTCGGACAAAATTCTTCCTACATAAACTTTTCATACACAAAGATATAAGAAGTTGGATTCCGAGGTGGGATTCTTCTTTCAAAACATTCTTCATTTCTCGAAAAGTCCAAAGTTAAATTGAATGATAAATAACACCCCTGGATTAATTTTGTCAAATTTAGTGGGTATATATTAAATATGAGAAATAACACCCAGAGGGCTTTATTCCGCAGGATATTTCATGCATTCAGTAGGAGGAGATTCTAAAAATTTTATTACAAAATAAAAAGTTCCCACTATTATATTACTGTCCAAACTCTATTCTATTAGAGCTCTATATTCGTCAAATTCGAATCCGATTCCAAATTTTTCAAATTATTGAATAACAGTCAATCTAAAGAAAGTATTTGCACATTGCGTATACTTCCCAAGGAAATAAAATAAATTTAGAACAAAATTTTTACACGTTACGATAAATTATAATTTAATATTTCAATTTTTCTGATAAGTTTTAAAAATTATTTTGACTGAATCTTGACTTCTTTTTCGAACATACCTAGCTACTTTTTTCAATTCCACATACAAAAAATGATTTATTATCAATTGGACTTAATAGATAAATTTTGAAATACATTTAGGGATGAATATACCTATACCAGTAGTAGATGGTTGCATGAATTAAGGTCGAAAAACATTAAAGTCGAAACGGTAAATGAATTAAAGTCGAAAAAAATTCTACTTTAATTCATATGAATTAATGTCGAAAAATTAAAATGAATTAAAGTCGAAAATGGTAAAATTTAAAAAAATTTAAAAATGAAATAAAATCGAAAAATTTTTTTTATGTTTGAAAAATGAATTAAAGTCGAAAATTTTCTACTTTAATTCATATGAACTAAAACCGAAAATATTAAAAATGAATTAAAGTCGAAAATTTTCTACTTTAATTCATATGAACTAAAACCGAAAATATTAAAAATGAATTAAAGTCGAAAATTTTCTACTTTAATTCATATGAACTAAAACCGAAAATATTAAAAATGAATTAAAGTCGAAAATTTTCTACTTTAATTAAATTAAATTAAATTAGATTAAAACTCTGCTTTTGAATCTAACTTTAAAATCCCTCCAAATTCAGAATCCCACATATACACATATATAAATATTCTGGAAAAAGCGGCAATCCTGATTTGAATCCAACTCTAAAATCCTTCCTAATTCAGAATCTTGCATATACATAATAAATATTCTGGAAAAAGCGGCAATCCTGATTTTGAATCCAACTCTAAAATCCCTCGTAATTCGGAATCCCACATTTTAGAGTTTGATTCAAAAGCAGGGTTTTACGCTTTTTCCAGAATATTTAAGTATGTGTATATGTGGTATTCTGAATTAGGAGGGATTTTAAAGTTGGATTCAAAATCAGGATTGCCGCTTTTTCCAGAATATTTATTATGTATATGCAAGATTCTGAATTAGGAAGGATTTTAGAGTTGGATTCAAATCAGGATTGCCGCTTTTTCCAGAATATATGTAAATATGTAAGTTATTTAGCTATATCAAATGATTAAAAATGTAAACTTAATTTTTTTTTGTTGTTTTTGTAATTTTGTAAAAAAATGAATTAAAGTCGAAAATTTTCTACATTAATTCATATGAATTAAAAACGAAAATATTAAAAATGAATTAAAGTCGAAAATTTTCTACATTAATTCATATGAATTAAAATCGAAAATATTAAAAATGAATTAAAGTCGAAAATTTTCTACGTTAATTCATATGAATTAAAATCGAAAATATTAAAAATGAATTAAAGTCGAAAATTATTTTTTCTATTTTAATTCATTTTTTTTTTTTCGACTTTAGTGCATATGAAATAAAATCGAAAAATGTAAAATGAATTAAAGTCGAAAAAAAATTTCAATTTTTTTTCGACTTTAATTCATTTACCGTTTTCGACTTTAATGTTTTTCGACCTTAATTCATGCAACCGTAGTAGATATGGAAATTATATTACTCATATACAAATCTCATATACTTTATAATTCCAAAAAGGTTAAATATATATGTGTATACAATAAAAGAAATAGTTATTTAAAAAAATGAAACTCTTTCATTAATTAGTTTTCTATGCAAATATTTTTTTTTATTAATAAATTTTGTTAGAGAAAAAAAAATGCATGCAACCATAAACTATTTAACGGCTTTACAAACAATTTCATCTATATATAATAATGGGTTTTCAAAATTCATTTTTCATATACATTTAAAATTAAATAGGAATTTTTATTATTTTAATTTTTTTTTTTTTTTTCTCAATGACTGATTTTTTAATTTGTTTTATTTCATTGAATTTAATTTTGACTTATTAAATATTAAAAAATATGTATCTGTAAGTATTTTATTAAAAATTCACCGATTTATGAAAATTCAAAAAAAAAATTAAGAAATTTACTTATAATTATGACACTTTCCGTCCGTCGTTCAGCCTTTTCCACCGTCTTTTTAAAAAAAATTCTTTAATCTTTTAATTAAATGAATAAAATTTTGGAATTATAAGTTGAACCAATCAAAAGCATAAAAGGTTAGAGAAGAAGGTTTTTTTAAGGAAGCCTTGCCAGATTCGGGCAATAACCATCTTAAGGTCATATATTTTAATGGTTATATTGCATGTTTTATATTGTTCTTAAAATGCCAAATAATCTTAGAACTCATTATTACAACTCACTGCACAACTCATCTCGAACAGTGGTACGACTTTCGCAAACCTAGCCAAGGAAACCCCTATACCTGCTAGACTATCAAATATAGACACTTAAGATTTGGTAACGGGAGTTATTGTCATCATATAATATTAATCAGATTATTTAACACAAACAACAACTAACAAAATTGTCAGTCGCGGCTCATATTTGTTTATAAATAATAATTTGATTACGTATTTAATTGTTGATTATTAATCGGCTTATTCGGTTAAAAAATTGCCGGTCGCGGCTCAATTATTTTTTTAAAGATATTAATAATAAATTGATATGTGACGTATATATGTGCATTATTATTCGGCTTATTCGGTCAAAAAATCGGGGGTCGCGGCTCAATTATTTGTTTATAAATAATAATTTGATTGCGTATACTAGTTCATTATTAATCGGCTGATTTGGTTACAAAATTGTCGGTCGCGGCTCAATTATTCGTGACTCGAGCTATTTATTATCTGAATGAATATTAGTAATATGGAATGAATTAATTTTAGAATAATTCATAAGAATAACCTTCAACTAATTCAGACTTCCCAGACCTCCACACCTTTTGAGCATATTATAAATGTACTCCTTTAAAAACCTTAAAATTCACACACTATATTTTTAAAGTCGGAAATCAAAATTATTCATTTATCAGTTAAAAATATTTTTCACCCTTAAAGCAAAAAAACTTTTATTATTTTACAATGGAAGAAACAATTTGAAATGTATTTTTTATTCAAATTTAAAAAAAAAAAAAAAAAATTATAGGTATAAATAAAAAAAAAAAAAAACAAAAATATGACAAAAGTTTAATTTGTAAAAAAACTGTCATCAATATCCCATTTCAATCCAAGTGTACATAATAAAGAATAATTAATTCTAACTTGTAAAATGATAATGAAAAAAAAAAAAAACTGAGGTAACAATTCAAAAATTCAAAAAAAAAAAAAACAGGATGCAAAATAATAAAGGATACAAGAAGTATCTATAAAGGATATAACTTAAATATTCATTCATCTATTATTTGTATATTGAAACGATTTATTGATCAAGAAATGATTAAAGGATAATAAAATGAAAATAACTGTTATGATAATTATTGTTATAATTTTTAACAATTCTATATTCTATGAGAACAATTTTTTTTTTAATGTATCTATTACTTACTTCTAAATGTGGCAATTTTTTTTTTGTATTTTTTAACAATGAATTAAAACGCTTTAAACAAAAGCGAAGTGATTTCGTTCATTGTAGCTTAATGGTTTTTTTTTTTTAATAAATTCTGACATGTAAGTTGAAATTATTTGCTAAAGTGGTAATTGATCTTTAAACAATTTAAATAAACTTTTTGAAAAAGACCAATCTCTACTCTGAAGTGGTTCCACTGTTTTTAGTGCTCAATTATCACCAGATTGCGTCATTTTAATCCCACTGTACTCTTGTGGCGCACATTTTTATTTCAGTTTTATATCCAACTTATTCAGATATGAAATCAATTATTTGATTTTGTGTTTGGAAGCATGTTTAAGTTCTGGAAGAACAAGAGATCGAGTGAGAGAAGTCTAGCTATGGCTAGGGTCGAACATCTGAATAGAAAGGAATCGTTATTTTCACTTTTCAGGTTTTGTGACGAATTACCAATTTTAATGCATAGACGCCTACTGGCAAGTGGCCTATGGTTGTTGCCACTAATCTAACGATATTCATACGAGATTTAGAAATCAATTCAGGTTGGGTAGGTTGGCCATTAAATGATACAGTTAAACAATTGAAAAAAAAAAAGGTTAATATTAAATGATAAATTTAAATGACAACATTTAAACATATCAACGTTCAAGATATGTGCAATTGTTTAAATTTAGATTTTACCATTTTTGTTGTGATTTTGCTGTATACAAGCAGAGAACGCGCTGCCTCATGGCACTAATTAGACAACCAGCCTTCACAGGAAAGTTAGTGTTCAAACTGACTCATTTCTTTGCTAAATTATCTGATCTTTCGTTGTTTTCGATATTGCTATACCCTCATCCATGGCCAATTAATTTGTCTATTTTTAATTATTGTATCAATCTTCTATTAACTATTAACTAATTAAAAAAAAATGAAATCATTTGTATAAAACAAATTACTATTTATATTTATATGGCAAAATTTAATTTTAATTTCTTTTGTTTTTAAATTCATGTCGCGTATATTTTTATTTTTTTTTCGTAATAGATTTAGATTTACTTAAATAAAGTAACAGATTAAATTACGATTAAACGATAAAGATAGATTTTTATAATATTAGTTTTTATTTTTAATCAAAAAGGTAGGACGTTTTTTTGTAGTTTTTTTTTTCCGAAAAATTTTATTTTTTTTTATTTTTTTCAATTTTCTTGTTATTTAATTTGATTTTTTATATTTTTGGTTTCTTTGTTGTCAACGATGTCATAAAAACGCCATCTATCAAATTTTTATATCTACTAAATCAAAATGGTTTGTTTTAACTAAAATATCTTGTATTATTTAATTTTTTTTTTTTATCTTAAGATACAATTTTTTTTTTTTTGTTTTTACTAATATCTTTATAGTTTATTTACATTGAAATGTACAGGTATTTTTGTTTTGTATAAATATATTTATATATATTTTATGTAGAATTCGTGTATCTATTCGTCAAATTTTATAGCTGAGCTATATTGTATCTATGATTTATTTTTTTTAGAAAAAAATAAAAAATATCTTTTTCGTGGTTTAATTTTTATTTTTTTTTATTTAGATGAATTTTAAATTTTTTATTTTACCTAAAGATAAAAATGATGTATCTATAGTATCTAGAGTAAAAGATATAAGTAGTATCTAATATACTTACTATGACTTATATACTATATTTATTGGGTATTACTGTACGTGTATATTGTTTTAATGTCTTTATGTACTCATATGTATGTTTTAATAGATATTAAAATAAAGTATATATGTATAAATATTTTGATTTAAAATTCACTTAAATGTTTTTTTTTTATTTTTATTTAATTTTAATTTTTGGTAAATATTTTTATTTCATATTTAAATAAATAATTTTTTTTTTAATTTTTATTTTATGATTTTTTAACTAAAAAGAAAAATATTTTTTCATATGAATTTCATCTGAATAAAAGAAAAATACATAAAACTGTGATATTTTTATATTATTAATTTTTTTTATTAGGTAGGTATATATGTATACAAAGTTCAAAGTTGCGTTGGAGTAATTTCTTTTGAAAAATATTAATATAATTTTTTTAATTGCTTCTGATTAAATATAAATGATTTTCTTTAATATGCTATGTATTAAAACATTTTTTAAATATTAGTAAATATTTTTTTTAAAAATAAATTGGAAATGAAAGAGTCGATAATAGTCATTATTATTGTACGCCAATTACGCTTACGGAAATCAGCTTAACTAATCAAATTTGAATTTATTTATTTTCTGTATACTCATTTTCATAAGTGGTGTGAAGCGTATTTTCTGAAAGCTATATTACACTTCTTCTTTAGTTTCCTAATTTGCCAAATGTTGTATTGGTTTTGGAACCATACTGTAGTATCCAAGATTACAAACGGGAAAGAATATAATAAAAAGTATGTAAAATGAATTAGAGGTCGTCTACTACTAATATTAATAGTAAAGATATATTTCAAAATTCTAAAGTTTAAATAATAAAAACAAAATGGTAAACGGTTTTGAATGAAAACAAGACCCATTTGATTTGGGTTGTAAGAAGTACTTTTTTAGGATCTGCTGATTTCGTATTTACATAGATAAGATGATAGAAGTAAGATAAGATGATTCTTCCTGAGATTATAAAATTCAATTTACAATAGACGATACAATCAATTTCCAATGTCATCATCATAAAATTTAAACAACTTTTAACTTTATCCTTACCTAAACATCTTCAAAAGTCAAAATTTCAAATTCAAAATAGAAAATAAATAAGAAGCGTACCCATTATTTCAAGGTAAGTATATTATTTTTTTTTGACATACATTTAAAATAAAAAATTAAATTAATAATATTAAAATATATATTTATTTTAAAAAATATTAAAAAATTGAATATTTAATATATTATTGAGAGTTTAAATGAAATGTATATAAAAGATATAAAAAAACCGAGTAGTTTCCTTTTAATTTCACTAAAATTATTTAATTTTACAAACACCAGTAGTGTTAAAATTAGCATTTTGTTGCTCTTTTCCTCACCACCCAGCGGTAGGACAAAAGTTTTTTTAAAGAGTGAGGTTACCTCTATATTATTTTAAAAGTCTCATTGATGAATATAAAAGTGTTACAAAAGAACTTCCTTATAAACTAAATGTTTAGTCACTGTTCCTTCCCAAGTATGTTTCTGTTTTGGGTCCTGTAAAAACCTGAATTTGTAAATCAGAAAAAAAATAGTTGTTCAAGAAATGTTTTATAAATGTTTGACCTTGTTTAATAAATTAAAAAAAAATATATCATAATTAAATGTTATTTAATAAATTTAAAAAATATTATGTATATTAAAAATTGTCAACAGATATATAAATGATTTAAGAACTTTAATGCATATTTTGACATCCAGACTTCTTCAAGGCTAGTAATCAGTTCTGATCTATTTTAGATTAAAAATTTTTAATATGTCAAATTAGTAAACAAAACAATGTCAAAAAACACTGTAATTTATATTTCAGTGTGGACACTCTTTTTATAGACTACATGTCGTGAGAACAGAGCGTCACGAGTGAGTCAAAAGTGCGTTCATTATAGATAGAGCATAAATCAATCTTCAAAAACTAATTGATGTATTGAAAACTTAAAAAAATTAAAAAAAAAACTGTAATGAATTTTGGTATTAATATAATTATCAAATAAATACCATTAATATATTTTTGAACTTTCCGACACAAATACATTTAATATGTTTTCCATTGCTTTACTACATAAACAATTTTTCGAAATTAAAAAAACAAAAGAAAAAAAACCATATGAAAAAAACTGTTAAGTTCGACACTTTGAAATATAATTGAAAATTTCCACAAAACCTCATCATAAATATTTTTATATTAACTTTATCTTCATTCAACTAACACAAAAATCTTTAATAAACCATCTGACAGATACATTTTATAATATAAAAGAGATCAAAAGATGAGCGACTTATTAAAAATAAAAAAATTTTAGTTTAAGAAAAAAAAAACCGAAATTATGTTTTGTTTTTACTTGTGTAACGGTAATATTGACATGTTCAATTGGTATTTAAAAATATGTATTCGTCTTTAAATTTTAACTAATATTAATTTAATGAAATATTCAAAAAAAAAACCGTCAAGTGAAACTTCAAAGTGAATAAAAAAAAAAAACAAAAAACCAAAGAATCTAAATCAATATTTGTTTAATATTGCTTTAAGGATTTTAATTTTTTCTTGTTGTTGTTTTTTTTTTCTTATTACGGATTTTATTTTTTAAAGGAATGTAAACATAATTTTAAAGAGGGATTCAAAACTATTAAAATAATTTTTTAAATTTAAAATGAGTAAAAATGGTCTATAAGATTAATTTTGAAAATTAGTTTGTCCGGAATGTTGTTTTAATTCGAATATTCTATTATTGAGGTAAAGTGATTATAAAAGCTTGATTCACTCAATTTTGACTTTTGAGCTTTAGCACTTAACTTTTCTCATTTACAAATGCACTTATGCACCTTCCCTTCTTTTACGAATACTTGAGACTATTCTGAATATGTTATTAACTGTATTTCTTAGTTAGCCATAACAAATTCTATTATCTATAACATATTGAATAAGGATCACCTTCCCATTAATAAAAAAAAAAAATTAATTTATAATTATTATAGGGAATTGGATAGAGAGTCTTTGGGTGTACGATCACTGACGTAGACATACATTCATTTCTTAAAATCTCGCAACTATAATCAATAATAAATTTGATGTATCGTTGGTAAAGTTTGCGCGCTTATAATAAGACGCTTAAAACTTATTTCACTTAATAATCTCTAAAACTTCATAAATGTGCTATTCTTCCCAACTTTAATTTGAATACAAACTTATATATTTATTGTAAGGTAGATAATCGCAACGAAAATTAAGACGGTTGTCAATACAAGCACAAGCACTTGATTTTGACATGATATTTTTGAAATGAATTTTTTGACATCAAGACAAGCGTGTCGTATAACAGATTATAAAAAAACAAAATACAAAGAAAAAAGATGAAAACAAAGTTTAATATTTATTGCCTTGTTTCACTTTGTTTAAAAAATAATTTAATTTGAAAATATAATTTGGAATTAAAATTGGGAATTTTTTTTTCTTGTTTTTAATATTTCAACAACGTTTCTGAATCAATAGTTCAAATGAATTTTGGATTAAATAAGAATCTGCCCTAAGGATAAAAAAACGAAAATAAAAAAGTAAAACTGATGTATAAATATTAAAAAATATTTGCAAAATTTTCCAATCATTTTTATTAGTTCTTAAGTAGTAAAGTACACGGAGATAAATGAATTTTTTTTCATTTTGTAAAAAACTGTTTAAAACCTCACTATTTGCATGTTAGACCCACGCTTCCAACGATTGATTAAAATACAGACATATATTTGTTTAATTTAATTGACAGAATAGATTTAACAGTTAGATGGAAATTTATAAATAGCGCAATGAAAGAGAACAAGGTGACATTTCTTTTAATTATTTTGTGATAATAGTCTACATAATGTAGCAAATTTTTTAAATAACTTCTACTTTGTGTAGGAACATAATACCGCAATATGTTTGCTTTTATAAATCTTATAAAATCGTATCTTTAAAATCAGTTTTTAGACCAGGCAACCAGGAATGGAGTTTTTAAGAAGGCAAAATTCAATATATTAAAAATTAGAAAATTTAAAAGCCAAATCACAACAAAAAAACAAAGTTCTGTCAATTTTTATAATGTTTTTAAGTTTCAAAATGAATTTTTATACCAGGCGACCAGGAATGAAATTTTTCAGAAGGCAAATTCAATAAATTAAAAATTAGAAAATTTAAATGCCAAATCACTACAAAAAAGAAATTTCTGTCAATTTTTATCACTTTTTAAGTTTTAAAATGAGTTTTTATACCAGGCAACCAGGAATGAAATTTTTCAGAAGGCAAATTCAATAAATTAAAAATTAGAAAATTTAAATGCCAAATTACAACAAAAAAACAAATTTCTGTCAATTTTTATCATTTTTTAAGTTTTAAAATGAGTTTTTATACCAGGCAACCAGAAATGATATTTTTCAGAAGGCAAATTCAATAAATTAAAAAATTAGAAAATTTAAATGCCAAATCACTACAAAAAAGAAATTTCTGTCAATTTTTATCATTTTTTAAGTTTTAAAATGAGGTTTTATACAAGGCAACCAGGAATGATATTTTTCAGAAGGCAAATTCAATAAATAAAAAATTAGAAAATTTAAATGCCAAATTACAACAAAAAAACAAATTTCTGTCAATTTTTATCATTTTTTAAGTTTTAAAATGAGTTTTTATACCAGGCAACCAGAAATGATATTTTTCAGAAGGCAAATTCCATAAATTAAAAATTGAAAAATCTCAAATCACAACAAAAAACAAATTTCTGTCAATTTTTTTATGTTTTAAAATGAGTTTTTATACCAGGCAACCAGGAATGTTATTTTTCAGAAGGCAAAATTCAATAAATTAAAAATTAGAAAATTTAAATGCCAAATTACAACAAAAAAAACAAATTTCTGTCAATTTTTATCATTTTTTAAGTTTTAAAATGAGTTTTTATACCAGGCAACCAGAAATGATATTTTTCAGAAGGCAAATTCAATAAATAAAAAATTAGAAAATTTAAATGCCAAATTACAACAAAAAAACAAATTTCTGTCAATTTTTATCATTTTTTAAGTTTTAAAATGAGTTTTTATACCAGGCAACCAGAAATGATATTTTTCAGAAGGCAAATTCCATAAATTAAAAATTGAAAAATCTCAAATCACAACAAAAAACAAATTTCTGTCAATTTTTTTATGTTTTAAAATGAGTTTTTATACCAGGCAACCAGGAATGTTATTTTTCAGAAGGCAAATTCAATAAATTAAAAATTGAAAAATTTAAATTCCAAATCAAAACAAAAAAACAACTTTCTTTAATTTTTACAATTTTTGTAAGTTTTAAAATGAGTTCTAATACCAGGCAAACAGGATGTTATTTTTCAGAAGGCAAATACAATAAATTAAAAAAAAAAATTTAAATCTCAAGTCATAA
>OY720445.1:71881164-72115217 GCA_963082915.1 Dolichopus griseipennis
GAAAAATTAAAATCTCAAATCACAACAAAAAACAAATTTCTGTCAATTTTTACAATTTTTGTAAGTTTTAAAATGAGTTTTTATACCAGGCAACTAGGAATAAAATTTTTCAGAAGGCAAATTCAATAAAATAAAAATTAAAAAATATAAATGCCAAATCACAACAAAAAAACAAATTGCTGTCAATTTTCACAATTTTGTTTAAGTTTAAAATGAGTTTTTATACCAGGCAACCAGGAATGAAATTTTTCAGAAGGCAAATTCAAATTAAAAATTATAAAATTTTAATCTCAAATCACAACAAAAAAACAAATTTCTGTCAATTTTTACAATTTTATTAAATTTTAAAATGAGTTTTTATACCAGGCAACCAGGGCCCCATTTCATAAAACTATTAGTCTAATATTATTAGTGAATTTACTAATATTTTTTTAGTTATTAGTAAAATTCTGTTTCATAAAGGCTAATATTTTATTAGTGCTACACTAATAATTATTAGTGAATTTTATTACTGCAAAGCGCGTTCTGTTTCATAAAACTATTAGACTAATAATTATTTGTCGCTACACTAATAGTTATTAGTAAATTTTTATTAGTTTAGAAAGACCAATAAATTCATTATTAGTCTTTTAAATGTTATGATATTTATATATGATAGAGGTCAAACTTTATATTGTATGCCATAAACTTATTTTTTTTAGTAAATTATCTTAAATATTTTGTACAAAATAAATAAATAATAAAATCTAAAAAAAAATTATGCGTTATTATACATACTTTACATTAATCAACAACATTTTATTTTGGTTACAACTTAAACATAATTCAGTATAAATTTGATCATGTTAAGCTCTGATAGTGAGAGTGGTTTTGAAGATTATTTTATAATTATACTAGTTGATACCCGGTGCGCGTTGCTGCGTTTCTCAATGGAGGTTTAATTGAAGTTGATGTTACTGCAAAAAGTTAACACAAAAATTACATACGGTTTACACATGTAAATTTTAAAATGTATGAAAGCAATCTTTTTAAAACGATTTTTCTAGGATTATTCTATTCGGCCCGCTATGGGTTAACAAATTCCAAAACTGTTAATAGTGTCTACTCAATTCTCAAAGAGCATCACGTATACAAAATTTGAAGTTAATCGTTCAAACCGATCAAATTTTAGAACAAAGAAGTTTAAATACTTGCACCACAGCCCCAACTTGGCGGTCCCGTTAGAGCAAAATTTGGGCCACGTTTTTTTTCCGTACCCAAAAACTTCCATATACAAATTTTGCTGAGCAGTTTAGGAGTCTATTCGCTACAAACAAACAAACAATCAAACAAATAAACAAACTTTCGCTTTTATATATATAGATTGCATTATATAAACTAAATAATTGAATATTCAAATAATAATTATTAGTGACGAGTCTCTACTAATAATTTATGATTTGCAGTAATAATTTATTAGTAAAATTTTATTAGTTGCAGAAAAGTTTTATGAAACAAAAAAGTATTACTCCATATTTATTAGTTCTAATAATTATTAGTTTATTAGTATTAGACTAATAGTTTTATGAAATAGGGCCCAGGAATGATATTTTTCAGAAGGCAAATTCAATAAATTAAAAATTGAAAAATTAAAATCTCAAATCACAACAAAAAGCAAATTTCTGTCAATTTTTACAATTTTTGTAAGTTTTAAAATGAGTTTTTATACCAGGCAACTAGGAATTATATTTTTCAGAAGGCAAATTCCATAAATTAAAAATTGAAAAATTAAAATCTCAAATCACAACAAAAAACAAATTTCTGTCAATTTTTACAATTTTTGTAAGTTTTAAAATGAGTTTTTATACCAGGCAACTAGGAATAAAATTTTTCAGAAGGCTAATTCAATAAAATAAAAATTAAAAAATATAAATGCCAAATCACAACAAAAAAACAAATTGCTGTCAATTTTCACAATTTTTTAAGTTTTAAAATGAGTTTTTATACCAGGCAACCAGGAATGAAATTTTTCAGAAGCCAAATTCAAATTAAAAATTATAAAATTTTAATCTCAAATCACAACAAAAAAACAAATTTCTTTCAATTTTTACAATTTTATTAAGTTTTAAAATGAGTTTTTATACCAGGCAACCAGGAATGATATTTTTCAGAAGGCAAATTCAATAAATTAAAAATTGAAAAATTAAAATCTCAAATCACAACAAAAAGCAAATTTCTGTCAATTTTTACAATTTTTGTAAGTTTTAAAATGAGTTTTTATACCAGGCAACTAGGAATGTTATTTTTCAGAAGGCAAATTCCATAAATTAAAAATTGAAAAATTTAAATCCCAAATCACAACAAAAAAATAAATTTCGGTCAATTTTTATAATTTTTTTAAGTTTTAAAATCAGTTTTTATACCAGGCAACCAGGAATGTTATTTTTCAGAAGGCAAATTCAATAAATTAAAAATTGAAAAATTCAATAAAAATAAATTTTGATTTCAAATCAAATTTATTAGTTCTAATGTAGTATGAACTAAGGGCGAAATAAGTGTCTTATAAGAGCGTATTCATTTCTAATATATTGTACTTATAAATTTTTAGTAAGAGTACAACGCTACGTTGGTACTCTTACTAAATTTAAAGCTTTAATGTACTAAAGAACACTCTTGTGTTCAAAACTTTAAAATACAGCGCTTATAAACTAACAATGTAGACGAATACAGTACAGATGTTCAGACACATTCACTTACATTTAAAAGTTTACTTAAAATGTGGCATATTATTTTTATTACAACACTGTATATGAACTAAACTTAAATAAATCATATAAAAAAAAATGAAATTATAAGAAAAACGTTAAAAAACAGTTAATAATTGGAAAAAAAAAACAAAACAAACAATTGAAAAATTTTATAAAAGGGTTATTAGATGACTATATTGGTGAAAATGTTCAAAATATAGTAAGAGAATAAGAAGATTCTGCAATTAAATAATTGTAATATTTGTTAAAAGGTGTTCGTTTTTTTAACTTTTGAAAAAGACTTTTCTTACATAATGGTTTCTTTTGGGAATATTATGGAGAAAAAGTTGAAAGTAACAATGCTTGTAACAATTATAATTATTATTTTTTTTGTTATGCATTACCTTCCTCTTGTTAAATTCTGTACTGTTGTTATAAAAAATTGGTTATAATTACAATGGAAAGTCTATTAAAGTGCATACAATCGTTTAAGTTTGGTATGAAAAAAATTGTCAAATTTTTTTACATTAAAATAAATTCATTGAGTAGTAAGGGGAATATTAAGAAGATATTATAGAAGGAGGTTAAAAATAAAAGTTATGTTGCAAGGCAATTTATTGCTTCGATGACAACATATTACATAAAATTTCGTTTAAGAAATTATCAAAGTTAGTTTGCGTCTTTTGTTTGTTTTTTTAAGATTGCGAGGAAAACTTTTAATATATATAAGTTGAATGAGTATAGATATAATAATTATTTATAGTAATTTATATAAAATAATATTTTATAAATATACACAGATGTACTATCTAATATTTAATTTATTTAATACAATTTGTATCTTTTAACATTAAATTTCAAATTAACGGCTGTATGGCACTGTGGTTAGAGTGTCGAACTTTTATTCGGCAGATGCACTGTGTTATTCCTGGTAACTGTGAAAAAACCTCTTATCTGGTTTTCGAACTTAACTTAGGTACCATTCGCCATTGGGTTCAAATTAATGCAATGAGTTTAATAATATAACTCACAGATACAGAAATACTTTAATTCAGATATAAAATTATTTTACATACTTATAACAAAAATAAAACTGTATCTATTGGAAGTCTAAGACGTTTTTTGATATTACAAGGTGTTGAAGTACTTTCGCATGTTTAAGTATTATGGGCATATAGGTAGATGTATTCTGACAAAATTTTCCGAACCCGAGGTTTTATATTATGGTAAGTCTTAAAACAACATATAAACATTAAGACTTGTCTACATATCTCATGGTTAAATTGTATGCGAAATGCATTAAGACCAATCCTATTACTAAGAATAAATATAGTCCCTAATAAGTACATTCTTGGGTATACTTTATACACAATTTTTTTTATAATTTGTGAAAATATTTTAATTCCAAACTACGATATTTTGGATTCGGTGCGGGTTTTATCCAGCAATTCTAAAATTTGCCAGAATTGTAATTTAAGCAGAAGTTTTAAAATTTCTCGTCTATCTATTAGAAGAAATTTTGTAATTGCAAAAATTCTAAACCTTAAATAAAACTTGTCATATTTCCATACTCTAAGACGATTTAACTGAAAATGGAGTTAATGCAGACTGACTTTAAAGAAATTCCAAAAAGGTTTTTAATAGAAAATAAAATTGTTTTTTATATGTGTCTTATTAAATCACATATTCATTAACTCTTACTACTAAATTATATATTTATTACAAAATATGTTTCAAAAAGCAGACTAAAACCTCTATAATGTATTTCAATATTTTTTTTTTCAGCAGTAATAAAACATATAGAAAAGAAAAACAGAACATATATATATATATATAAATGTATCTGTATATATATGTATAATATTATTATTTAATGAAAAAGGCCAGATAATTCCATTTAATAAATTCACATTGCATCATATTATACTTTCATATTATTGAAAAAAATAGAAATAACCGAATCTAATTATTTTTCTTATATTATATTGACCTTTTGGACTACAAAGGGGATTTTTATTCCTTATTTTTCCTTTCATTTTTAATGGTATTCCCAAAAATTTTCAAAAAAAAAAAATCAAAAAAAAAATCAAAAAACCAAAGTTCATTATCGCCACATTTTATTTGTTATACGTTTATTTTCCATAATCTCAATCCCAAAAATACAATATTAATACAATAAATAGATATTTTCAGATACAAAATTTTTTGTATATGCAATAATGTTGCAAGTCTTACATATTTAATATTCTATATACATAAAAGATGGAATATTCTGCGACAAAAATTAAGTATTAAAAATTTAGAGAAAAGTAGTAACAAAAAAAAAAGGACAATTTAATTTTTGCAAAAAAAAAAAGTATTGTTGGAAACCAAAAAAAAAAATTAAAAAAAAAATAAAATAAAAAAAAACAATAAAAGTGTCCTTTATTTATTATATGGTACATATAGATACAATATATCTAACTAGTCATTAAACATGCTTTTACTAAAAGAAAATCATGTAAAGTTTGGTTTTTATTAGTGTCGGGAAAATTTTTACATTCAAAATATTTTTACATATATATATACATATATTTGCCCTTCATTATCTTTTTTCTATTTTATTTGATTGTTTTTTTTTTGTGCATTATCATGCCTTCTTCTTAAATGTAATAAAATATTTCTTAGTTGTTTATTTAAAAATATTGCGAGTCATTGTGTCTTCTAATACAATTTGTCAGTCCGTTTGTTGATTGGAGTCTTGGTAATTTAATCAAAAGTAAACACTAATTTGATTTTATTTGTAGTGGTAGTTCAGTACAATAATCAAGTAGAAAAAGGTGTTATAGAGCGGCACTAGAAATCGATAAGCTTTCCTTGCCACTTAATTTTAAAAGCTAGTACAATAATTTACAATAGTTCTTTTATGTTTTAACTAAAAATGTGGAATTTTTATAATAGTTGACTTTTTGAAGAATTAATCCCAGTCTTTTTTAGATATGTTTCTTCCATAATACTATTGCATCTGAATTTATTCTAAGCCTTACGGCTTTTTATTCTAAATGAATGTTTCTTGGTATTAGGTGTATTTTCAACTGGAAGCTTATATTAAAGCGGCATTGAGGATTAAAATAAGTTGAATTGTTACAGTATCACAATAATTGAGAGTTGAAAGATCTTCATCCAGTTTATTTTGTTTATCAGTTTGTAGAGCAAAAACAATAAAACAAGGTTTTTCAAGTTGTGAGGTTGTCTTAATATTCCAAATATGATGTGTAGTTCCTGCTCATCAATTGTTAGGATCTAAAATTTATTTTCATTTATTTAATTGAAAATTCAAAAATATACTTTTGATTCAATAGCATACTATTTGTTACGAAACTTTAAAATCACAGGTTGAATTAATTAAACTCAGCTTTAACTCAAATTTTAATTTTTTTTTTAACAAAAACCATTCCTGAACTCTCTTAGCTCTTTTTTGAAGAAGTATATTTGAGAACAAGCTTGGGCTTATCCATCGGAACTCCTATCAATTACCTTACATTTTTTATTAGAATTAGGTCTTCCCTTATATTGTTTTCCGATCTTCTAATACTTTCATTAATTCTCGACGGCTCTTTTAATTCTTTGTCTTAAGAACTTGCAAAACCAGGGAATGACATAAATCAGGGAGTTCTAATGATTATGAATATAATTTTTCAATATACCTAACTTTTGGTGGACTTAAACTTAGTCCTCTTAAGTTCTTTTAGACTTTTAAAAAAACATTTAAAACTTCAAACTAATTTAATTTCTTGAAAATAGAATAAAATATGACAATAGCTGGATCCTGCAGTTTAATGCAAATACGGACTCTTAAACTCTGAAACTTTCTTGTTTTTAATGCATTAAGAAAACACCAAATTTCCGTTGACAATTGCGAAAGAATATTGAAATATTTATTATTGTATTAAGTGTATTGATTTCGCAATAAGAATTTATGATTTTCGATCCCTTTTTTGGGAAAAACAAAAACAAACCCAAATGACACAAGGAATAAGGAATTACCAAAAACACATTAACGCACAAAAGAAGAAAAAGGAAAAAGAAAAAAAATTAATAATATATTGTACATATGTTAACTAGAATATAGACTTGAAAGTAATTAAAAAGAAATAAGTAACTAAGAAGAAAGGAAAAGTAAAAAAAAATTGCTGTTATTCTAATGAAATACGGAAAGAGGATAAAAGGATTTCTTAAATAAATATATATATATATATATATATTAAGAATTAAATAGGATAACAAAAAAAAATGTTTTTTAATGGTAATATAATCGAACATTTTTTTTTGCTTTTTCATATGGGATATAAAAAAAATAAAAAGCACTAAATGGAAAATTAATGGATATGCAATTAATAAAATATTTTATTCTATTATTTTATTTTGAAATCGTATATAAGATTGAAGTTTAAAAAAGTATTTGATATTATTTTATTTAAAGAGATAATATTTAACATTTAAATTTAATAGCTATTTATTAACAGTGTTATAGTTTAAAATACTTTAAAACTTCAATCTTTGGATACAAAATTTTTCACAATCCAACAATCCTCACAAAATCCAACAATCTCAAATATCTCAAACTCACATTTAGATTTTTCTTTTATTTCCCTATCCTGATAATCAAACTATGCATTTGTATCACAGGTCCTATCCTGTAAGTTTAGTTCAAAAACGGTTCTAGTTTTGGTGTGCTAAAGTCGCACACGCGGAACTGTCGGAACCCGACACAGTTATAATAGGTGGCTTTCCAGCTTTCCACTGTCCTTCATAAGAAACAAAAAAAAAAATTCCAACATATTTTACTGAATTAACATTAATATTTTACTGTATATCCGTCGCTATATCCAGCGATTATTCTATATTTGGAAAAATATATCAATCTCAGAAATAAGTTGTAATTAAAAAATATTTATCTCTCATTTGAGGGCTCCTAATAATAAATAAACAAATAATTTAATTCAATAATATAACTCACAGATAAAATACAAATTATTATACAATGTATAGCAAATTACATTGTACCTATTAAAATCTAATATGTTTCTACATATTATAAGGTCTGGTACTACTTCATGTGGTAACTTTTCCCCCGATCCAACATGACCTATTGTACAGACATGATTGTTAACCTAATAGTTAGGTAGTTAGCATCTTACGAATTTTGGAGTTTAACATAACACAATATAAGTAAAGACTAAAGAAATTTGAGGGCTGGTATACAACTTTTTAGGATTAGTCTCTATTTATTAATAACAAAAGAGTACATTAAAATGTGGAGGAAGGTTATTATCAAATTAGGCAGACGAAAAGCGTTGTTTAATTTTTTCAATAAAAACTCTATTGTATTTTAAAATCAACTAATATCATCAAGAATAAATCAAGGTATTTTCAAGGTGATTTATAAATTAGTAAACAAAAAAGCATATTAAATGATATTTTTTTAGATTAATTTATAATCATAATTTTAATTCATTCAAATTTCAATTTTCCCGGATATAATATTAAGTCATGATACAATTTTTTTTTATTTCATTAACTCTCAATAATAACACTTTTTTATTATCATTTAAAAAATTCTAAAAAAACTCAAATCCTCTTGTCATTAACGAAACCAAATGTTATTATGATTTCCAATAATTAGGGATATATTTTGTTTTTTTTTTTTTTATTATATTGTATTTAATTTGTATTTATAGATATTTTTACAGATACAGGTAACTATAAATGAATCCACATTTTATTGAAATAATAATAATATATATATATATATATTTTTTTTTCTTACAAATTTTTTTTTGAGACAAAATACTGCCGCCAACTTAATATGTTCTCTTGAAATATATCTATATATATATACATGTATGTATGTACATTTTACATTCATATATAAATATGAAAAATAATCAAAAGTTATAGATATAAAAATAACTATATAATAAAAACAATTTAATCTAAATGATTGGTATATTATGATGGTATAAAATCTGATTGATGAGTATCAATTCATCAAAAGCGGATGCAATGTTAGGTTTCATCCTATATATATATATATATATATATATATTTATATTGCATTTTTATATTTAATATTTTCTTTTATTTATTTTGTTTTGTTTTAATTCCTTTAATGCTGCACGCAATTCCCTTTTTATATTTTAATGTTGTATAGTTATTGCTGCTCTTGTTGCTTTAATTTTATTGTAGAATATACGAACGCTTCATATGAAAGACTGCTTTATTGGATTGGTTTTATTATATTATGATATTTATATTTTATTTACAACAGATTTTTTTTTAATCATTTAATATTGTCTTTTATTTTTAATATTATTTTACATACATATATTTATAATATATATACATATATTTAGTAATGATTTCTACAAAAGTTTTCAATATTGATTGTACTTAAATTTTTAAAAATTGATGAAATTTGAAATTGATTCAAAAAATCTTAAATTTTCCTAAATTCATCAAATTTGCTATAATAAATTTAGTAATAAACTTTATAACTTTCCTTCAATTTTTAAGAAATTTGACTTTGAAATTAAAAGTTTCATTAATGAGGGAGCGTTACTACATATTTTTTTTAAACGTTATTATGATTGCAGTAGTCATTTAGTCGTCTTATTTTATTCAACTATTTTTAATACCCAAATTTTTCCAAATTTAATAAATTCTTGAGGTAATGCAATTTAACCCAAGATCGTTTAAAGAGTATTATACTAAGCCTTAGTTTCCCAAACCTAATTATTAAAGTTTAAATTCATATTAAAAAATTACATTTACAATATTAGTTAAATTATAACTAGTTGAAAATTAGTCTTAGCAGATCTGTAAAATGTCTGACCTTGAAAATATCTACAACTATCAGTTGTATTCTAACTCTGTATATTGTAGTTGTTGTTGTTTTAAAAACTTTGGTAAAATCAGAAATAACAAATTAAGGACACACATAAGTGCATATAGTAATATAGTTTGATCAAAAAATCAAGAAGTCAACAAATTTGTAAAATTAAACCAAGCATTGGGCGTCAGATTCTGCATATTTATTAATAATACCTAATTGTAAAACTAATTAGTAAAGTTATTAATAGCAAAATATTTATTATAAAAATTTGTAGTAGTACAAAAATTACTTAATAATTTAGCCACTAAGTAAAATTCTTGTAATTCTGATCAATGGTGTATGCTTAAGAGTAGGTCTTTGAAGTGGAGGATCTTGCGTTCAACCCTCGCTCCGATAATATCTAATTTAAAAATATCCAATAATTGTATAATTATATCGCAATATAAAATAAGATTAAATTAAACCATAAACATTATGTTATAATAACTCTTGTTGAAGATAATAGATGGCGCACAAAAATTACATTTATAAATTTATAATCCTTTGCAACAGCTACAGAAGAGTAATCAGCGGCTTAGTGAATATTACGATTAAAGATACTAAGGCCTGGTCTGGATGACTTTGTGAATGCCCTATTCTTCTTCAAGAATTGTAAAATGGATTAAAAATTTCTAAACTTATGACTTTTAACGACGATAGCCCATAATTTTTTTCAATCTCTCTACACTAAGGCCTAGTTCAGATGACTTTGCGAATGCCCTATACTTCTTCAAGGATTGAAAAAGGGATAAAAAAAATACTGCACTAACAACTCTATCCTACGATATCCCACAATTTTCTTCAATCTCCCTAATTAATGAAATCTCCTTATATTATTGTTCAAAGCTTTGATTTGTCAGTCTTCAAAGTCAAAAACTTATTTTAATTTTCAGTATATTTAAAAATAAATTTCATGAATTGACACGTAATTTAAAACTTAACAACCCCGTAAAATTTGAGAATAAAAAATTTTTCAGAACGCCAAAATATATCGATTATAGGTAATAAAAAAAAATTATAAAACAAAAAAAAAAAATTAATCCTTTCAAAATCACCTGAGAAATTAATAAGAAATTAGTTAAAAAAAAAAAAAAAACACCAAAACAATTTAAAGCAACTGCTCTCTGTTGAATTCACAATATTACTCGTTTGTTTTTTTTTTTGTTTTATTTTTATTTTATTGTAAAATGGGATGTTACTCATGAAACCTAAATCATCTAAATAAAATATTAAAATCCTTAAATTGAAGGTAAATGTTGTGTTACGATCATCGATATTCACGGCCCCATACATTTATTGTATTTGTAACAATTATAACTTATAACAATACATAACTATATGTAGTATATATATATATATAAAGAATATAATGATTAAGTGTTAACTCAGGGGCTCTTTTTTGAATTGAAATATGAAAAGTTATCATTATTATTGTACAGATTGACGGAATTAGAGTGTTTCTTGAGTATAAAAAGAAATAAAAGTAAAAACAAAATAAAACTGCACTTGGGAAATAAAAACATATTAACACTGATCTGCCAAAAGATGATGACAGTTCTAGTAAGAAATATATATTAATCTTAACTTTGACTATGATTTAAATCTAATAGATAAAAATACATTATAAGTTGTCATTGTGAATAAATTTCTCCGATCGATTGTGAATAAAACTCGATTTTACATTTCGCGTAATAAATACTCATGATCTTAACATGTTACCGTTTACTTAGAATGTTAAAATAAACAGTTCATAAAAAAAAACTTAAGAGAATAAGAAAGAGAAAATTTTATACAGAACTCAATTCAGAAGATTTTTGTGAGAGCTTTAAAGAGAGTGTCATAATGTCAATTGCTACAGTTAATTTAACTGACATTATTTAATATTTAATTTATAAATAGGTGCAACTAATTTTAAAACACCTCAGTGTACATCCACATTAAATACATATGTATACATATATCAGAAATAAATATATATACATATATATATACATTTAGGGTAACAGAAAAATGTAAAATAAAAAACAATATAATATATAGAGTATAAAGTATATTTGAGGTTATTGTATTGAAAGTATAATTAACCAATGGACTCTAAATTGAAAGCTAATAATTAAAAAGCCATCATTTTATGATAACATACCTTTAGAATCAATTCGTCAAAGTCATAAAAATCAACAAAAATAATAATAAAAACAAAAAAATCAAAAATAAAAACACATTGAAAATAAAAATAAAGTATTTAAAGATGATTTCTCCAAGAATTGAACAGGGGAAAAAACAAAAACACACAGTAAAAACAAAACTTAAGGAATAATAATCGAGCATGTCATTATAAACAAATTTAAATCGAATCTGTTATTGACCAGGACCAAAAAAGGATGGAACCAAATTAAAGATAAAAAAACAAAAAACAAAAAAACAATCTTAAGAATATAAAAAAAATACTGGAAATTGAACCGGCAAACGCTGATTTAACCAAATGTTTTTTTTTTTTTTTTTTATTTTGACGGTTTGGAATATAAAAAAAAAATAAAAAAAAACATTTTAATATTCCTTTACTTTTTCTTTTAATTTTATTTTTTCACAAAAATGGTAATTGTAAAGTTCTTGAGAGTATCTATAAAAAAAAAAAATATGATTGCGCCATTGATGTGATTGACTGTTCGTATGGAAAAAAGTTCGATACTTACATAATTGCTTCAGGCATTTCTGGAGTATTTTATATATATACATTTTATTTCGTTTTTATTTTTTTTTAAATTCATAAATTTACACATATACATTTTTATATATATACAAAAATATGAATTTATGGAATGTATCTTGAAATAATTACCCAGATTAATAATCATAATTTAGAAAACAAAAAAAAAAAAAAGAAATAATTCCGATTATTTAATAGGGCAGTAGCAACAAATGAATAATTTTGGTCTTGGCTTTTTTTTTATTTCTTGAATTAAAGAATCTTAAGATAATTGCACTTATTTTTCATTTTGTCTTATGAATTAAAACAAAAAAAAAAACTATAAGAAAAACTGGAAAAAAAAAACTGAATAATATTTTATTGCAGTCGGTAACAATTACTTTTGGATTTTAAGTCATTGGAAAGCCTATATATACCTAAGTACTAATTGTTCCATCAAAGTCCAGTTTTTGTTTTTAAATTAATCAACTAAATATATAGAACTGATGAATTTTGTTTTTTAATGACTTGTACTCTTTATAAATTTTGAAGATTTGATAATGAAAAAAAAAAACAAAATAAATAAATTTTGCGAATAATTTATTAAAAGATGAAGTTGCGAATATTCAATATAAAAGATTATTTTTGTATTTTATATTTTCGCAAATAGCAGGGAAAAGAAAAGCTAAGAATATTCCAAGCATGTATAAGATCCGTTTTCTAAAGTAGTAATTAATAAGAGAAAGTGCAGATGGATAGGTCACATTCCTAATAAAAGATCTCCGAACTGCATAGTAAAACGGGCACTGGAATGGAATCCTCAAAAAAGGAGAAATGTTGCAATATCTAAAAATACATGGCGGAAAGCAATAGAGAGAGAAAGGACACAAAGGTCCCAAACGAAAATCATTGCACAAATTTGAAGTATAAGGAAAGACTTTGTGGAAGCACAGTGCTCCAAAAGGGAGTAGTAACGGAAAAAAAAATATATTACACAAGTTCAGGTATTATTATTTTACAACTTATAATATGTATTAGAAAATGAGTATTATTAAATTTTGGACTGTAATTGAATTAATTTTCGGAGACTATATAGATGATCGTTGCAAATGAAGGCAATTTCTTTTGAAAATTTAAATTTCCTCTATATTATAGTAAAGCAGAACCTGTTTACGTAGCCTTACTCCAATGTTTTATTATACCATTAAAATTAATTGAACTTAATTGAATTTACAATTAGGTCATATTGCTTTGTAATTAATAATTAACAGACAGTCAAAATTTGATTTTCAATTTGAAAATATTTAGTATAACATTATTCACATCTGGATTATCCCTCTAATAAAAAGTCTTCAATCTTACTCGACTTCACTCGACTGTGTCTACGAGGGGTTCATAACTTTCATTTTATAATAGTACCTTAAAATAAGAGCTTCCGGATTATCCCAAATTATTAAAATATTTACTACCATATTCTATTTTATCTGAATTAAAATTGTCCCATTCGTTAATTTGTTCGTTAAATCTATCTTCGACTGATTCATTTTAATTTCTTTCTTAACCAAGTTGTTTAATTTCTAATCTAAGCGTTCTATTCTCACATTCAAACATAAGAAAATGCAACAACAAAAGGTAATTGTCCATTTTTACATAAATAGGTGTTAAGGCTTATTAGCAATTTGATTAATAGAATTGTCTGGTTACTTCAACTACGCAAATTCTTGTATTTTTTTTTTTATTTCCAGAATAAGTACATATTTTTAAACTATAACCATATATGTTAGTATATTGTTATCTTATCTACACAGTAATAATAAGTATTTGATAGATATTTTTAAAAATTTTGCTTTAGGTAATTTTTTGATTTATAAAAAAAAATTATATTTTTCCATACATAAGATTTAGAGAAAATTACTTTTGCATGCAAATTGTTTATGGGACTTTTATTTTGTTTTTTAGTTCTTTTTTTTTATTTTTGGTTCTTGAGATCATAAAAAGTGGTCAAGGTGTAGCTTCTCTTTACCTCGAAGCAGCTTACCATCATCTATATTAATATACATAATATATCATATTATAAAGAAAAATAATGAAAGATTCTAAAGTTAAGAATTATATTTACTAAATATATATTAAATATATATTTGTCTATATATATATATATATATATATATATATATATATATATATATATATGTACCAAACTAATACCTAATACCTATGATTATCGTTCGATTTACTCCTTTTATTTTTATTTCATTTATAGAAATGTTGAGTATCTGATTGAGATAAACTATAGTATTAAAATTAAATGTTAAATGTATTGTTGTAAGTATTGAATTGAATTCTAGGTAAATTATAAAGATCGTGAATTACTGAATGATTTTTTTTAGTTATATTCTTATATAATATGTACTGTTGTGTGATACAATACTTTGAATATATTAAAGAATATAATAAGAAAGTTTTTTTTGCAATATGATTCTTTATCCACGTCTCATGACAACGTGGGTGGTTAATAATGTTCTTTTTGATAAAAAAATTATTTTGATTAAATTTAACAATAATATTTAATATATTATTAACAAAATTTTACTAAATATGTTTTCTAAAACGTTTCTCTCTTTTATTTGTAATTTATTATTTCAATAATCTTAAACAGCTATATAAACAATTTTGTATGTAAAGATTTAATTCTTAAAATTATTTTTTAAAAGTATCTAACAGATTTTTCGATCCCTTTAATATTAATTCAGTACATATTGTGAGCATAAAAATTAGGTTAATAAATGTTTAAATGCAGATAAAAAGGAGTGTTTAAAAAGCTTTTTGGTGAATATTACTTTCTAAAAGTTCAATTCCATGAACTATAAATTTTAATAAATTTAAATGTATGTAGATCGGACATTTAGATCTTAATTTTAGAAAACCAAATTGGATGAAAAAAATTTATTTGATTTTTCAAATATCATTTTTTAGATCAAGTGATAATATTTTGATCTGTGATAAGATCTGGTCAAAAACTTGATCTGATCTTTTAAAGATCACTTTTTGAATCAAACGATCTATTTTGAATTCTTCCAAAACCCAATGCTATTAGATAGCATTAAAAAAAAGAATTATAGCATTAGTCTGGGGTTTCTTGGTGAAATCGTGCACCGATCAGAAACTTAAATATTTTGGGTCTAAAACTTAACCAAAATATAATGTGGAATGATCATATATTTGCTGCCAAATGATTGGGTTTTCTCTTTAGGTGTAAGTCGTATTTTTCTTGAAGGGACCTATCCAAAACCAAGCTTATATAAGACCTATATGCCTCATCTACTTCCTTAAACTTTCTCCATCGAATTAAAAAACCGCGCTATTCGTCTAATTAATGACCCCAAATAGTGAGTAATACTATATCTTCGCTTGATATCCGTTGTAATATTGGAGTTCTTTCTCTTTTGTAAAGATATATTGTAGGTAATGAAACCTGTTCAGTTGAAATAAAATCACTGACGGCTTCACTCAAAGAATTCCAACGTACCACCAGGGGCAACAAAGGCGCATTCCTACTATGTAGGACTACCTAACTGGTTCTCTACTGACTATAGTAATTCGTTTGTTGTAAGAACTGCAAAAATATGGAATTTATTACCTCCTTTATTTTCTAAAGTTGGCAATTTTCATATTTATAATCTTAATGGATTCTTCACGAATTTGCCTTCTAACTTGTCCTCATTTTTTCCTTCCCTTTCCTATTACATTTAATCTCAACTATGTTAAGTACAAAGGATTATATTCCTAGTTTGTGATTTTAGATAAAACGAGGAAGAGTGTATTAGAGTAGACTGTGTCAACTCTGGGATACCCGTATGACCGTAACATATACATTATAATATCATCCGGTTAATTACTTTTGGCTTTATTAAGTGTAGTGGAATGCTCATATAAAATAAAGAGTTGTATGGCAGGCACTCGAACCCTCTGTCGTAGACCAACCAAATTTTGCAGAAACTTTGGCCATTACACTAAACAATTTTTGGCAAAAATTCAGACACCCACCTTCATTAGGTGGAGAGTAATGCTCATATAAAATAAGGAGTTGTATGGCAGCTACTCGAACCCTCTGCAGCAGACCAACCAAATTTTGCAGAAACTTTGGCCATAACACTAAACAATTGTTGGCAAAAATTCAGACACCCAGCTTTATTAGGTGGAGAGTAATGCTCATATAAAATAAGAAGTTGTATGGCAGCTACCACATAACCAAATTTTGCAAAAACTTTGGCCATAAAACTTAACTACTTTTGGCAAAATTTCAGACACGCAGCTGTAATAAGTGCAGAGTAATGCTCATATAAAAAAAGAAGTTGTATGGCCGCTACCCGAACGCATGGACCAAAATGGCTGGATTTAAATAGCGATGACGGCTATTGCAAAAAAACGAATTTGCGAAAATTTCAAGATCCTAGCTCCTTTAGTTTTTGAGTTATCGTGCGGACGGACAGACGGACAGACGGACGGACAGACGGACGGACATACATAGCTAAATCGATTTATTTTTCGATTCTGATCCGATCCATACACTTGAG
The DNA here is from genome assembly GCA_963082915.1 of Dolichopus griseipennis. Lineage (NCBI taxonomy): Eukaryota > Metazoa > Arthropoda > Insecta > Diptera > Dolichopodidae > Dolichopus > Dolichopus griseipennis. The sequence continues at coordinate 71,898,067 of OY720445.1, forward strand.
TCTATATCTACCCCCCCTCCTTCTCTGCGTCACAAACGTAATGGCAAATTTATTATACCCTTTGACTATATAGTCATACGGGTATAAAAAAAAAAAAATAAATATTTATAAGTAGGTATTGGGTCTTTTGGGGCTGGGAAAAAATTATGCCACACTCAATACCTTTATGATCTAATCTTATTTTTTTTCTTCTAGATCAGATCTTTGACACTCAAGTCAATTGTTGATTATTACTGCTCATATGGATTAAATTTACATGTTTGATCGGTTTTATAAAAAAAACCTTAATAACTACTTTATATGTAATTAAACTAGAATTGTAGATGGGTTTTAGATATCTTGTTAAATAAAATCTTAATACTTTAAATCATTGCTATAAGATAAAAATCATTATCAAATTATCATTTAGGATTGGTTAATTTTTTTGAATATTATTTTCACATATAAATCTATAAGAACTTTACTATTATTTATCATTAATTATTATTATACTAATGTTGGCTACCTTTTATTTTATTAATTTTTTTTTTGATTCCTGTTGGTTGAAACCTAGACCAATATATTATTTTATTTATATGTCATTTAAAGACCAACCACTGGTCAATTAAATATTATTAACATAATGATACAAGTAAAAGATATCATTTTTATATGTTTTATGTGATTATTGTGTTTTGATTCTTCTCGCTTCTTTCTGAATTCTTTTTTTTGTTTTATGAATTTTTAATCGGTGCATATTCAATTTCAAATTAATACGCGATGTCATGTAACAGCATGTTAAACAAAAAGATTTAGGAGATCGTTTTTAAGTTTAAAAACAAATATTAGAGGGAAATAAAAACAAATACTAAAAATATTTAGAATTTATGAATACATATGAATAGGTGTATAAATAATTTACAATATAAAATTAAAGATTTTTAAAAAAAAATACATGGAAGTGTGGTGAAGATTCAGTGACTTTTATAGCTTCTGATAAGAGAATAATAACAGAACTTGGTTTTATTATAAAATTATTAAACATAAAATAAAGTAATTAATTATGATAATATAAAATTAGTTAATTAATAACAATATAGAAAAGAATACAAAATGTTTTGATGAAGCTTTTCGATAGATCTTGTTTGCTGCATAATTGGTGACCCCTGAAATACGCAAAAAATTAACACTTGTAAGTTAATAACATTAGGCTAATAAATGTCAATTTTAGTTGTTCTTATATCAAGATGGTCTAATGTGCAGAAGCTATGGGTTACTAAAGCAATCCGTGGATCCATTATATTTTATGGAAGGGGGAAATAAAGCTTAGAGCAATAACCCACAATAGGTCTTATTTTACTTTGGAAAGAGAAATTTGGCCTAAGTCTAAATGGCGATATTTCGTTGTCAGCGCGTATCATGCGTGAGATTAGTTGCCAAAGATTAGCTTCCATTACTTTCAGGCAATGACGAAAGGAATTGTGATAGAATGGGCAAAAGCAGCAACGAAGAGTGGCTCAAAGGTTGAGGGGATGAAATCCACGAAACTAACAAGAATATATATAATTGTCAAAAAAGCAGGAAAGCAGTCGCAATGGAAAAGTCTTTATAGGCTTTAATTCTTTTTAAAATGTGAAATAAGATCTACCACGAGATTTCGCGAATTACGTTTTATTTTTCAACTTAATTGTGAAATAAGGTCTAAGCGCTTGCGCAATCTAGGACTGTTTGAATTTCGCAAATAAGTATTTTCATGCAGTGGTTCGATGGATATTATAGCCATCTATATATCCATATATTTAATAACTAATATTCATGAATTACCCAAGAATTAAAAGGAAAATTATTAAAATATAATAATATAATAAAACATAATTTAAACAATTTCCTCGTAAAATATCAGTAAGTAGGTATATTATATATTAGACTTCTTCAATATTACATACAACATATAATTTACTACTTAGTTAACTACCTAATTACCAGAAATGTGAAGAAAAAAATATTCTCCTAATAAACAATTGCCGCTTTAGTAGTAAATATTAACAAGATACAGATTTATTCATATAATTTATCATATCTTCTAATATTCCTTATTGAACTATGAATATGAACCTGGAAATTTTCTTTTTATAAGGTATATAACATTAGTCTAAAATTAAAATACGAAACTGAAAACTCATCATTCTTTTGTCCAATCATCACATTTATATATTGTAAAAAATACATTAATTTCATCATCTCTAACTTGTAATATAAATACTTACAATTTTAACAATGGTTTATTAATGTTGCAAGCCATTTTATGAACACTTTTTTATTCTCAACTCTTTTAAACGAATCGAATTTCAACACTAGTTTGAAAAAACAAAAACACTACTAATAACAAAACTTTTCAAATAATTGCTGTAATGGTCCGATAATATATTGAACCTTTTCTTTTTGCTTAAAGCTATTTTTTGAGAGGAAAAAACATAAAAACAAAATGGTTATGCAAAAGTTTTTTAAATATAAAAATAAAATCGTTTAGTAGTTATAATATGAATAGCCAAACAAATTACGATTGAATTGCTGTTGTAAACTGGTAATAATAATGGTAATTCATTTCTTGAATACAAAAAAAAAAACAGGCTTTTCAATGTTTATTGCATTAGTATTTGACGAGATTTGTATTTAAACCATTATTCGGTTAAATACGAGTACATTAATGTAATTCTATATATATATATATAAATGTAATTTTTATCTAAAAGTAGCAATAGTAAAAATGAATTAAAATGATAACTATAAAATCTAGTCAGTATAATATCAGTTAAAAATTGTCAAATACAAAATGGTTATTGGTAAAAATAATAAAGTTTCAATATTCATGGGGACACGTGCATTTACTTTGATAATAGACATTCACGAGAATTGAATAAGGGATAGGAGAATAGAAACTAGGTCTACATAATCATCTACCCAATAAAATAAAATACCGTTTCTAAGATTGTGGAAAAATACAATATTTTAATTTTCTTATAATTTAAATTACTCCAGTTCTTCTAATTCTATGGTTTCTGCCACATTTCAGTCAAAGGATTCTGCAGCAATTGGGACGGAGGATTTTTGAAAATTTTCCCATTTCTATTTTAAATTTGGAACAATTTTGGTACTTTATCTTCTTCTGCTGATGCCTGTCCACTGCTGAATGTTGGAGTTTTTCAATTTTGTGGAAAACAGTCCATTCCCTAATTTTTCGTAGTCATGATAATTGCTCTCTACTTAATCCTCGTCTTCCTTCTATTGCAGCTTCGAGAATAAGCTGTAGTAATTAATATTTTGTTCTAATAGGCTTCTTCACGTTTTTTAATTACAAGAAGTAAAATAATGTAGAGTATCTACGATGGAAACGTGATCCCCCCAAGATATCTCTTTTAAGATATTTATGGGCCTACATCTTAAATGCTTCCAATTTTCATATAATAGTTACATCGAGTGTTCCGGTCTCTATTTTATTTAATAAAATTGAGCAAAAAAATATTTAAGAAATTGTAATATCAAGTTAGTGTTAACATCTCGCATTTTCAACGATTTCTATTCTGAATTAAATTTCTTTATTAAAACTCTAGTCTTCATTTAACCAGGAGGTGAGACATTACTTAATAAGAGAATTTAATTTTCTATTTTAGAAAACCTCTATAGTCCTGTTTCATTCAAAATCTTATAATCTATACTTTTTATGCTAAGGTATATAATTATTTATTATTAATTACAGGTAACTCAAATATGATTTTTTTTAAATTTTTAGTTGTTTGGAATTCTTTGTGAGGAACCACGTGCTTTAAAAGTCACATTTACCGATAAATTATAATTTAAAGCTTTCAACTAGTTTTGCTTGATTATGAAATTTTTTTAAATTTAAATTAGCATTTTTTGGGTTTCGAAGATAATGTCAATTCTTCCTGCACACTCGATTGACTATCAAATTGTTAGTTTATTATTTAAATGTTACAAAGTGGCGCGGTAAATGACAGGAAAGTTGCTTTTCACGGTTAGATAATACCACTTCTCTCAAAGAAATTGTGAGATGTTAAAAATACCTGTCAATATTAATTAAGCCGATTAACAGAAGAGGCAAAAAAAATTTTTTTAAGCTCTCTCGTTTTTCCAATAACATTTTAATGATTATAAAAATATCACCTTATATACCTCAACTGTTATTTTGTTTTTTTTTTTTCAATATTTGAAGGATTAATGTTTTAGCACATAGTAATTTAAGTTTAACTAAATAAAAGCAAAACGTCGGTAAATATTCCTTTGATTTTAGATTAAATAAAAAATTACCAAAGCGAAAATAAAACAAGCAATCTAAAAAAAACGTGGTTTTTTAAAAAAGCATATTTTCAAGATTATATAGTGTTTCATACCGAGTTTAATTTTTGGAATATATTCTGGTGAGTAACTTACTGATTTGTGCTGCAAAATAGCAAATTTTCAATTTTCGACCCTTTACAGGTCCTAAGCAGGGGATGTTTCAAAAAAATTTCATGTCTCTAGCTTGAGCCGTTTAGAATATATGAGAAGTTAAAAATTTTGCAAAAACTGAGTTCCACATAACGGTAAATTTTGTTACTGTATGGCAACACTTTAAATTTTGGCGATATATTTTATAAAGCTTTTAAAAGCAGCTATTTTACGATTTTCAGATTTAAAATCAATTTAATAAGACTCTTGTTATAACTACTTAAATATAGGACTTATTCCGATTTTGGAGGGGTATAGCTTCGTAACAGGGCTACACCAAAAATTTTCTGCAATAACTACCGGTAGTTAAAATTTCTTCACTTTTTTTCTAACGATTTTAAAAGTTTTTGTAAGCATACAGACCACAAGACGGACGGGCAGACAGAATTAAACTATATAGTCACATTTATAAAAAAACCTTTTGAAAATGTGCTAAAAATGAAATAATGACTTGTGTAACAAAGTAAGAAGAAAATAATTTTGAAATTCTTAAATTGTTGAGTTGTCAATTTTTGGTTTTTCGTTTTTATTATTTCATTCCTTCGGTTTTTCTTTCTGTCTACTCTTAATTATTTTTGGTATATGATGTATAAGTTTAATCGAACATAAATTGTCAGATTTTCCAATGAATTTATAATAAATTTTCATTTAAATAAAAAAAAAAACAAAGTAAAAAAACTCAGTATCTATAATACTTATTTATAATGTGCTTTTTATTTGATACTTATGCTGATATTGCACATTATTATTGAATTTTATAATAATTGAGAATCTATATATTCAATATAAAAATTTGTAAGATTTTATACATTAGTATGAGATTCTATAAGGTAATCTTTAGTAATTTAGAAAACTTTAATATAATATTTCAGAGACATGAGTGTAAAATCTATAAACCCAAATATGGAGGGTCAATTTTTGGAATGGTCAGTTACACTAGTGGCCTTTTCATTCTGTATTCAGACGACTTCAAGTCTTTTTCAGTCACCAACTCGGTTCGTAAAGTGAATAGTCATCAAAATTGTAAATATTTACGAGAATATTTACGAGATCGGGTGAGAAAAGTCTACTTCTAAATAAGGTCGGACATCTGGAAAGAAAGTCCTCTATACTTTTACTTTTATTTGCTTCTTTACAACTCCTCCAGATGTTGTAAGGAATTTCCAAATTGGCGGCTATAGTGCCTATCCATAGATGTGTGATAGTTGTCACTAACATGGCGATATATATACGCTAGTTTATCGGCTCTTTCGTTGTCTTTCGGTATTTTTATGCCCGGCCCACACTAAAGTTATCTTTATGTTTTGACTTGTTTAGGCGAACTACTCCAGACACTGCTTCACAAGCTTTGAGGTTGTAATGGTCACATAAAAAACCTCAATAGCGGATTGACTTTTTCCCATAGATGGCGACATTTCCTTCTTGTATATTATTTTGGTTTAAAATTCGAGCATTTCTAACAGTATCGTTGATTACTAGCATTTTCGGGTGGAAGATGCTACCTTTTTCGAATAGTCTGTTATATTGAGTTTTCTGCTGACATTATCTTGAATCCGTCGGTGTAAATATATATCATATTTACACCGACGGATTCAAGAAGATTCAAGATATCATGCTTTGTTATATTACCGTGCTTTCATTCTACTCTGGATTGAAACTCGACAGGAAAGATGTTCCTAAATTTTAGTTTGTTGTGATATATTTGATAAATAATTTCTGGCGTTGCAGGTATAGAAGATTCAGGCTTGACCACATTGCCCTGCCTATTCCTGCTGAGACTGAATCTCTGTATTTTCTTGATGTACTTAAACGTGTTGAATGCATTTTTAGAATTTCCATATTTACAATATTTCTGTGGCCCTATCTAAACTATTGCAACATTTACAAAAAAAAAACCCCCAATAAATAAAAATTTAAAAAAAAATATCAATTATTTCTTAAATTCTTATTATTATTTATACAATACGGGTGCATATACACATAATTATGCTACACTTTATAAAATTTATTTATTTTCTTATTTACTACCCACCAGAATATTATCACCAAGGCATAATTATTTCAAGAAGCAAACAAGTAATCAAGAATTGCAACATTTTCAAGTTTATCTTGTTGAAATTTTTTTATATAATTTTTTATCGTTGTTTTTTTCTTTTTGTTCTTTTGTATTTATTTATTGGAAAATACTCAAATAATAACAAAATTTTTTTTATTTTCTTTTCTAGTTTTTTTTTTTTTGTTCAGCATCATGTTTTCTTCATAATTTTATGAGAATTATTAAACATTTATGAAGATTTAGGAGGTGCTGTTTGTTCATTATAAATATATTTTGGCTAACTTCTGTGTTTTTTTTTTTGTTGTTTTTTTTTTTAACCACTCCAACCAACATAAACCAACATGAATTCATAATCGATCTTCTCTCATTTCAATGAGTCTTTCTTTACAGTTTTTTTTTTTTCGTTTTATGTTTGATGGCATTCTTTTCATTGTACCAAAATACAATTGAATTGATCTGAACACAAATGAGAAGAAGACGACAAATAAAAAAAAAAAAAAAAAAACAAATCTTTAAAAGGCTCGTTTAAGTACTAAAAACTTACTTTTGTATAAGAGGGAATAATTCTTTTTAGACTCTTAATAGTCTGGCGGGATTAAATTAAAAAAACAAAAAATAAGAATAAAATGAAAAAATTATTATATTATGTCTATTAAAAGATGACCTGATAATGAATTCACGCAATATAATAACTTAAATATGGTAGTAGCTTAATATGTCTATAGCTGCTGATCATTTAACAATAAAAGAAAACAAAAAAAAAAGAAACAAAAAATGAGATAAGTAAATTATTTTAACGTGTTGTTAATAGCAATTATTTATTTAAAATCATAATGTATTTTAATGTTTTATTAAAAACGGTTTTTGAATATTTATTATAGATTGATTACGGTAAATGCTAATAGATAAATACACATGTGCGCCTGAGCAATATTCACTTTGGTCATTATGATGTCAGATTTGTGCGGAATGACCATCGTGTTCGTCGACTGAAGAAGTGTTAAAATTCAATAAGTAAACCAATGTGTTACATTATACTGGCAGCGGGAAAAAAGGTAAGAGCTTTAAGGTCTATTAGGCCTTATTACACAATTGTTTTGTGAAGAAAGGCTTAGTTAGCGAAATTTAGGTCTTTTTTCTCATTCCGAAGAGAATTAAAGCTTATAGGCTTATTTTGCACTTTCGAAATTTTATATTATTTTAATTTTTAATTTGAAGGCGATTGAATAGTTTCCACATTTTTCTAACAATTTTCTATATTGTAGTCAGCCCATGGCTAGTCCTTATATTTCGTGCCCTCCTCTTCCAGTCACTCCTCGCCCCTGATTTAATCTTTCCTTTACAACTATCTTCCTTTACAACTCTTGTGGCACTTTCCTTAGTGAAATGAGAACTACCTCCTCTGATACCGCACGATTTGTAATTTAGACTTTTTTCGCTTTTAAAGTGAAATAAAGGCTATAAGGCTTTATTTTCACCTGCCAATTTACATTTCAACCAAAGGAGGATAGATGTTTAAAAATCAAAGAAAACCTTCGTATTCTGGTTAAATGTATGATTTTTCCGGGAACTCATTTCATTAAATGATTTTCATTTATGTACAGTCGTTGCTAAAACACGAATTAAGTTCGTTGGTTAATTTAATAAGTGATTTTTGTATAAGAATAGATTGCGTCTAATAAGTGGGTTGCAATATAAGTACAAAAACACGATTCAAGGAGCTTAGGTTTATTACGAAAAGTGTGAGTCACTTAAGAGAAAACTGCGTGTAATAAATAGGTTTCAATAGGTACTAAAACATGAATTAAGTAACCTTCCTTTGTTTAGTAAGTGGGTGGTGGGCATTTAAGATCACACTGCGTCTAAAAAATAGGATTAAATACGATTCACATTGTTTAATAACCGGTGATCACTTAAGAGAAGACTGCGCCTATTAAATAGGTTTCAATATCCACAAAGTAAAGAATAGTCACCTATGCGATGACTGCTTCTAATAAAAAATAATTTTATAATCCAATAATTGATCACTCATATTAAACAACTCGTAGTGGTCCGTTATAAGATTGGACAGCCAGATATACGATGCGCAATACTTAGTTTAACTAACTATGTACTTTTCTTTATATTAAAAGAAATTTATAATAAAAAGTTCATTCACAAAATATCATTGATATAAGCTTTACTTCTTGTACTTAATCTTATAACTCTAAGGATTTTGAAGAGTAAATGGAAAATAAAAACAACAACAATAACAAAAACAAAAAATCAAAGAATTAACAATGCATAATGAATCATTAATTTTGATTCAGTCAAGGTGTCAATGAAAGTGGTCTCCAAATAAATAGGGTTTTTTTTTTTTCATTTTTAGTTTGGCTTGTGTGAAAAAAAAAACTATATGTATTTACGTTTAATAAATTTTGTGTAGGTGCCACCTGAATTTTATTAAAAATTAAAATTATAATAATAATAATAATAATAATAAAAATAATAATAATAGTTTTTCTTAACTTTTAAATATTATTTATTATTGAAGATGTAAAAATGAATAAAATGTATTTTATACAAATTTATCTGTAGGTTGAACTCGCCTGTCCATTGAATAGAGTAAAATTACTATATGCATTTGTGTATGCATATATATATTATATATTTAATTCACTTATTTCGTAGAATATATGAGAGTTGAATAAAGAATATATATATGTATATAAATTTAAAAGGAAACTTTAGTTGCTTTGATTGTTTGTTAACCAGAGTCCAGACAATGAAAAGGACACAATTCTGATAGACTTTTTAAATAATAATATAAATTCCTATGAATATAATAATAATAGTATACAACATTTTATTCATTCAAAATTTTCTTTTGCTTTTTATAATTAAAGAACTTCATCCTACTTTAAAGTGATTATCGTATTTTGATTGAAATTTTAGTTAAAAAAAAAAAATTGTAGGATACTTAAATAATAATTCCTAGAAGTTTTTTTTGAATAAAATTTTTGAAGAATGAATTGTCCTCCTACCAGTTTTTTTTTTTAAATATAAAATTTAACTTTAATATTGTTCAAATTTCAATTAAGTACAAGTAATTGAATACAGTAAGTATAAGTATAGTTTGTGTATGAATCAAGAGGTGTTCAAAAAAAAATTATGAAGTGTTTTTCAATTGGTTCTAATATAATTATAATATTATGAATTGTGATCTGATTTATATCAAACTTAAGGGGACGGCTCAAAGTAGTCTGTGACTTCTGTAGTCTTCGTTGACTTCCTTTGCTGCATAAAAGTAAAGTTGAACGAAGCAAAGTAAACAAAGTCAGCGTAGACTAAATGAAACTATGTGAAGTTACTTGAAATTTGTCAAAGTATAACCGTTAAAACTGTCAAGGTAAACTGACATTGAAATTAGAATTCGTTACTTTGTTTTCTTTGATTACTTTGAATACTTCATCCATTTAAAGTAAAGTGCCATATGAAATAGTGTTTTTCATTTCAAGTGTCAAAGTTTTGCCAATTTCTTAGTTAGCTCCACTATTAAAATACATTGAACTCTTAGAGTTACAATGCATACTATATAAATACTCATATTGATTTTTTCTGAAAACAATGATTCAAAAACCTATTGTTCTCTTTAATCTTTTAATTTTTGCCTGATCCAATTTAAAAAATTTAAGGTAACATTAGTGAATTTTATGTGTCCTCATTTTAATGGCACCATTGTAAATTTAAAAATTAAAATTTTCTCCCCATTAATTGAACCCAGAATCTCTGTATTAAGTGTTCTTTTATTAATTTTTATTTTGTAATAAAAATTTATCTTTAGAATATTTTAGTCAATATATAAGATAACAATTTTTAACTCTTATATTTATATACTATTTAAATCTTAACTTTCAATCTTTCTAAATGTATTAAAATGGCAAAACAAAACAATAAGAATTTTGTTAAATAGTACGTTTTAATGGTAGTTAAAAATGACGACAAAGGACGACTACAAGATAAATGAACAAAAGAATATAATCATCCATGGAGTAATTCATTAAAGATATTCTTTGAGATATTTAAAAATTTTTACTATTAATTAAATAATGGTTATTTTGAAATCGTTTAAAATATATAAATTGATATTAATTAATTGGAGTAACTATACTAAAGAATTTATAATATACAATTTCTTGTAATAAATATTATTGTAGGTAGATAGTATAATTATGAGATGATAAGTAATTATGAAATGATGCATTGTACAAATATCTTGCAGATATTTCAAAACTTTTAAAATCGATTGGTGCGGGTTTTTTTTAACTACAGTCTATTAGTCATAATATTGCAGAAATTAAAAGTATTCCAATTCGGATTCTGGTTTAGTTTGAAAGGGAAATTTATAAAATTCCAACGAGATTTTTTTCACTCAATATTATGAGAATAAGGATTTGGAAAATCTTTGTTTGAAAATGAATTTATCTTTCCTTTCCTGATATAATATTAGTTCCCACAATTTATTTGAGGTATTCTTTAAATGGTTTTATAATTCTTATTTATTACGTAACTATAAAAATATTTTGAATTGTATTGATTTTTAAATAATTAAGAAATTTTTATTTAAAAGCTATTTTTAATGAATTGGTAATGGACTCAAATTATAAAAGAATTTAGTTTTATACGCCCTGATATTAAATATAATTCCGTGATTTAAATTCAGGTACTACATTAAGGATAGGTACCTGGATTTATAGTCTTTTATTCATTAGTTTATTTTGGAAGCTTTTGCGATTCATCATTTCCAAAAAAGGACACATTAACAGAACAGTTAAATCAAGCACATCTAAAAATTAAAACACCAACTTTTTTACGTCACAATACACTTAAAATAATTGAATTTTAATATATTAATATAAAAACCAATTTAAACTTTTTTAAAAATTATATTTAACTTTCAATTATTAAACCACACATTCTCTTCTAGAAAACGTGCTTTATATTATAAATATTTTATAAACCCCCAATCAATATGATGTATTTAATTAGGGTACGTGTACCACAATTTAATAATTTTGGTTTAAGAAAATTTACGCAAATTGAGTAAAATTATAATAAATTTTAAAATACCTATAAAAACCATTAAATACATAGAATATAATCATGTGGGGAAACTCCTTTTTAGAACATAAATTTTTTCTACATACTTATGTGTATAAATAATGAGTCATTATTTCACCGTTTTTATAAACTTTTTTTTAAACAGGTTTTGGTATAAGAGAAAATTATGAATATTTTGGAAAATTGAAATCATAAAATATGTGACAATTTTTGAAGATCTTTCGATAAATGTAGTAAGCATATTTAATTAGTACTTTGAGAATAATTCTTTAAACATTTGTAAACTTTTAGTTTAATAGTTGTAAATATTTTCTTTTAATTTATATTTTAAATTTTTCTTAATATAGAAAAAGATACAACTAAATGTACAACTATGATATGTGGCTGCTTGGCTATTCTATGAATATATATTAGGTAATACTTCAGAAGAATTTTAAAATATTAGGTATGGCAAATATTCAACCATACCTTCGTAATGCATATTTAGCAGTTCAGTCACATTCATACGCTGGATCTTTTTGAACCAGAAGTCTGAAATATAGGAATTCTTTTGCAAGTAACACCTCCAAAATGTGGAACACATTAACCCCGTATGTGTTTTCCAATACCTAAGATTTAGATAAATTAAAGAAAGGAGTCACTTAAGACCTTCTGTTTTTCCCATTAAACCCTTGATCGACATTATATCACATCATTGCCCATCAGCTATTATACTACACAAGCATGTTAGGTACTTATTCCATTATTTTGCCCTTGGGGAATCTCCTATTTCGCTTTGGAGCATGACATTCTGATTTCATTTACTTAATAGTTTTCTTTGAATGCAGACATCGAACCAGAACTCCCTTTGTTAATAAGTAGTGTTCTTAAACATTTCACCATCGATACCCCTTCCAATTTCACAAAAGTCTAAAAATCAAATCACTTAAAATATCTTAAAAATATAATATAAGTTTCTTCAAAAATTCAAAACTACTATTTTAAATAAATTCTTACCGTACAAATATAACTTTCTTCTCAACTTCACGTTCCCAAAAAAAAAACAAAAAAAAAAAATACACACAAGAACAAAAAAAAAAACCAACAAATTAATACCTACTTTTTTTTATTTTATTTTATTGTTTATTTGATTAAAATGATCTTATAAATCTATTGAAAATCAACATAATTTTGTTGACTATTAATTAGCATAATCAGATAACGATCCATAATCCATAGTTTTGTTTTGTTTTTATTGTATTTTGGCGTTTCTCATTTATTTAAAAGAAAAAAAACATTTATTTTTTTCCTTTTTTGGATTAAAATTTTTTTTTTTTATTTTATGTGTCGATTTCCTCAATGTGAGTTTTATTTATAAAGCAATAAAATTTTATTTATAACATTTATAAATATTCCCATTAAATGTCTTTTAAATCATAATCTTAATTCTAATTTTATGGTCGATAGTTTATTGATTTTTTTGTTAGGGAATTATTATGATTTTGAAAATTAGTTTGTAATACCTTTTTTTCTTAAAAAACCATTTTTATTTAGTTCTTTTAATTACAAAAAACTCAACTTAAATTTTTGGGGTACTGTTGTAAGAAATGCTGCTGGCAATGTTTTTATACTACTAGGAAAGGTTCTTGAAATCTATTTGTTTGCAGTTCGCTTTTTATCGGTATACATTTTACTTATAGTTCGGTTTCCTTCGGCAAAGCAAATTGCTTCACAAATTAAGCAATTAAAAATGAAGCATAACATGGCTTGCCTTAATGCTTTGAGGCTTGAGTGGTTATAGTGATTTATCTTCTCAGTTTCTATATTTTTTGAATTTTCTTTTTAAGGATTTAAAATTTTTTAAACTTATTAAGTATTTTACATTCTTCGGATATATCTTACTTTGATAACTTTTAAAACGTAATACCCAGCTATGAAAGAAAAAGCATATCAGCAGAGCTGGAGTTTAACTAGTACCAGTACAAGTCAAATATCAGTCCTGATATCAGCTTCAACCAGTATCAATTCTGGTTTTAGTGTACCAAATTGTGTATCAATACTAGATGATACTTTTTGTTTTGGTAAGTACTTGTAAATACTGGTAAGTAATAGAAATATACTGGTTGTTACTGGTATGTATTGAAAAGTACTGGTAAATACTGGTAAATACTGGAGGAACTGGATAAATACTGGTAAGTAATAGAAATATACTGGTTGTTACTGGTAAATACTGGTAAGCTCTGGTATGTATTGACAAGTACTGGAAAGTACTAATAGAGCAATGGTAGCTTCCAGTACGAGTATTACTACAGGTACTTGTATTTTTTCCACTATCTGTAACAATACTTAAATTGTACTGAGTATTTTTTCCAGTAATACTACTGGTACTGTCTTTTTAACTTAATTACCAATGTACTGAAATTTCGTCAGCTCTACATGTGATTACATTCAAAACGCTATTAGAGTAATCCGAGATTCATATTATATATACCAAAGGATTTAAATTTATTACGAAAGTTTTAAATTTAAAAAATTACCTTAGGGTTACCAGGCTAAACGTAATCTATTACAAATAATTTAGCTAAACTTATAGATTATAAATGAATGGCCTTCAAATCTTATAGAAATACTAATTCAAAAAATGATTTAAAAACATCGAAATTGAATATTTTGATTATTTTCTTCTTTTTTTTTTATAGAAAAAAAAAACATCAGAATTTTCCTTTTCTTCTATCTATAATAAAAATAAAAAAAAAAACAAAGCAAAATAGTAATGAGCCAAACAAAATAAAAAACTGGTAGAGAATTCTTTTACAAAAAAAAAAAAACAAATACCAACGATCTGATAAAAATTCCACTGCGGTTGGTATACTGTTGAGAGCGTGAGTGTAGGTTGTAACAAATATAAAAACAAATCATAAAGAACATAAGATACTCTGAAGATCGTGAATATTTATATGTAAATATATATTTTTTGGTATGTATATCAGAATATGTAAGAAAGTTAATATTTAACAGCCAATGCTTAAAAGAAAATCAATCAATAATATTTAACCCAAGTGGACATTTAATGTCGTTTTGAAACAAATTGCCACATGAATGAGATTTATTTTCGACAAGCTGATTATTTTTTGTTTTTGTTTTTTTTTAAGACACTTTTTTTCTGTGTGTTATTAAAAGGTATATAAATTAAGTCTGGGAAACATCTTAAGAAATACCAGATTATATTATAGTCGCATAATAATATATTTTACGAATATTGGGTTTATATAGTGTAAAGAGAGAGAGAAAGAGAGAGAGATTGAAAATTATTCAAAACAGTGAAGTCATGAAATATGGCCACGCGAAGTAAAGCCATCGGGATGTTATTTCTCTTTCAATAAGAAATAGCACTACATCATCTTGTTTCTCATATGTAACAACACAAAATTTGATAAATAAGACCCCGGCGGGGGTATTAATTCTCCTTCAATTTAATTTCCGACTTGTTCAAAAAAACGCCAGAAAAAGTATTTCTCAAGAATTCGAAGATTGCATTGGAAATGAAATAACGGCCCGAAATCCTATGTATTATACCTTTGTTTAATAAAGGTTTTAAATTTTAAAGAATTTTGGAATTTCAAAATCATAGTGTTCCTCTTTTCGATATAAGTGTTGGTGAGATTCTTAAGTTACATTCCAAAATTTGGAAAAAGAAGCCATGTACCCCCATCTCTAAAACCCCTCCAAAATATCCACACCAGATGAGAATAAGCACTATTTAGGGGCTTTATTTCTCAAGAAGTTTAATATTAAACTAATAGAGAATTAAAACCCCGGAGTGTCAATCAATGACAAACAACTTTCTGGGAACTTTTTTTCTCAATTACTATGACAAATAACATCCCGTAGTCTTATTTCACAGGGCCTTATATCATTGCTCCGAAAAAAATAACACTATAAGAAATAGTAGAAGATTAAATCAAGTATAAGTCACCTGCAATAAAGGTAATATTTGAATATATATGAATGTTTATATATATAGGGATCTTCACACCCAACATAAATCAGATATTGTGGACAATAATTTATCAATATTGAACATTCTTTTCATTTTCTTTAGATTTATGAGGTTATATAAAGAGCAGTGTACAATTTGAATGTCACAGAATACTTTTTTTTTTTTCTTAATTTCGATAGTTATTAAGAAATTATTCGATTTGTGGAGCGTTGTTAAGTTTAAAAAAATTTCAATATTATAATTTTAGTTGTTCATTTTTTTTTTGTGATTTTTAAAACTTGGAATTCAATTTCTAATCGATTTATATTGTCATTGTCGGTTTTAAATTTTTTTTTTCAGTATAGTTTCCGGTTTTCTATAGATGACAATTTCTGAGTATTCGAATCTTCGTTCAAAAATATTATTTATATTTATTTTTAATGGTCGATATACTATATGGATTGTAAATGAGTTCTTATATGTTTAGAATAAGTATGTATATGTATAAATTAATGTTATATTTAAGGTGATTTAATGATTTGTAGAGATAACATTTGATATGCCTGTATATATGATAATAATCGAAATTATGCTGGTTAGTTTTTAAGATTAAAAAAAGTTTGTCTTTCTTTAAAATCAAAAAAAAAATTATTTAATACTTTGGAAAGAATTTAGTTCTATATTATAAGCTATAATACATCATGATGTATTGATGTTTTAAAGGTATATATAATGTTTTTTTAATGGTATTCTATATCATTTTAAAAAATATTTCTTTTTATTTTAAATATATTAACTTTAAGAATTTAAGATTAATTAGAAATGGTTTTTCGTTTTTTTTTAATTTGTATTTTATTTAATTTTTTAATTTATTACAATTTTAGTAATTTAAAGTGTTAATATGTGATTTATTTATTTATTTTTCAAAATGTTTTATTGTTATTTAATGCATTTATTTTTTATATTGAAGTATTTTGGGGTGTTATTATATTGGTAGGTATTTTTGATTTTCCAGATAATTTATGAGTTTTAAAAATGAGTCAACTTTAGTATTGTAGTCAGCTTTAAGGTAAAAAATTCAATATATAAATTTTATGTGGGCAAATGTGACTAATAAGTTGAATGTGCCATTCAAAATATTTATTTAAACGGTTATTTTTTAGCCATCGACTTAAAACAATTTTTTAAAATTTAAAAAGACTTTTTGTACTAGGCAACCAGAAGGTAAATTTTCCGAAGAAACTTAAATTTTAAATCAAAAAATTTAAATGCCAAATTACAACCAAAAATATGATTTTTTGCCATTTTTTCGCGATTTTTTGGGGCTAAAAATGGATTTTTGTACCAGACAACCAGGAACACAAATTTTCAGAAAGCAAATTCAATAAATTTAAAATCAAAAATTTAAATGCCAGATTCCAACCAAAAAATTATTTTTTGTCAATTTTCCTCAAATTTTTGGTGTTCAAAATGGGTTTTTGTACCAGGCAACCGGGAACGCAAATTTTCGGAAAGCAAATTCAATAAATTTAAAATCAATAATTTAAATGCCAGATTCCAACTAAAAATGACTTTTTGTCAATTTTTCTAGAATTTTTTGTGTTAAAAATGGCTTTTTGTACCAGGCAACCAGGAACGCAAATTTTCAGAGAGCAAATTCAATAAATTTAAAATCAAAAATTTAAATGCCAAATTCCATCCAAAAAATTATTTTTTGTCAATTTTGCTCGAATTTTTGGTGGTAAAAATGGGTTTTTGTACCAGGCAACCAGGAACGCAAATTTTCAGAGAGCAAATTCAATAAATTTAAAATCAAAAATTTAAATGCCAGATTCCAACCAAAAAATAATTTTTTGTTAATTTTTCTTTATTGTTTGGTGTTAAAAATGGATTTTTGTACCAGGCAACCAGGAACACAAATTTTCAGAAAGCAAATTCAATAAATTTAAAATCAAAAATTTAAATGCCAAATTCCATCCAAAAAATGATTTTTTGTCAATTTTGCTCGAATTTTTGGAGGTAAAAATTGGTTTTTGTACCAGGCAACCAGGAACGCAAATTTTCAGAGAGCAAATTCAATAAATTTAAAATCAAAAATTTATATGCCAAATTCCAACCAAAAAATGATTTTTTGTCAATTTTGCTCGAATTTTTGGTGGTAAAAATGGGTTTTTGTACCAGGCAACCAGGAACGCAAATTTTCAGAGAGCAAATTCAATAAATTTAAAATCAAAAATTTAAATGCCAAATTCCAACCAAAAAATGATTTTTTGTCAATTTTTCTCGAATTTTTCGTGGTAAAAATGGGTTTTTGTACCAGGCAACCAGGAACGCAAATTTTCAGAAAGCAAATTCAATAAATTTAAAATCAAAAATTTAAAGGCAGAATTCCAATCAAAATGTGATTTGTTGTCAATTTTTCTCGAATTTTTGATGTTAAAAATGGGTTTTGTACCAGGCAACCAGGAACGCATATTTTCAGAAAGCAAATTCAATAATTTTAAAATCAAAAATTTAAATGCCAGATTCCAACCAAAAAATAATTTTTTGTCAATTTTCCTTTATTGTTTGGTGTTAAAAATGGATTTTTGTACCAGGCAACCAGGAACACAAATTTTCAGAAAGCAAATTCAATAAATTGAAAATCAAAAATTTAAATGCCAGATTCCAACCAAAAAATTATTTTTTGTCAATTTTCCTTTATTTTTTGGTGTTAAAAATGGATTTTTGTACCAGGCAACCAGTAACGCAAATTTTCAGAAAGCAAATTCAATAAATTTAAAATCAAAAATTTAAATGCCAGATTCCAACCAAAAAATGATTTTTTGTCAATTTTCCTCAAATTTTTGGTGTTAAAAATGGATTTTTGTACCAGGCAACCAGGAACGCAAATTTTCAGAGAGCAATTTTTTGGAGTTAAAACTTGATTTTTGTAGCAGGCAACCAGGAACGCAAATTTTCAGAAAGTTAATTCAATAAATTTAAAATCAAAAATTTAAATGCCAGATTCCAACCAAAAAATGATTTTTTGTCAATTTTGCTCGAAATTTTAGTGTTAAAAATGGGATTTTGTACCGGGCAACCAGGAACGCAGATTTTCAGAAAGCAAATTCAATAAATTCAAAATCAAAAAATTATATGCCAAATTCCAAATAAAAATTATTTTTTGTCTATTTTTCTTGAATTTTTGGTGTTAAAAATGGATTTTTGTACCAGGCAACCAGGAACGCAAATTTTCAGAAAGCAAATTCAATAAATTTAAAATCAAAAATTTAAAGGCAGAATTCCAACCAAAAAATGATTTTTTGTTAATTTTTCTCGAATTCTTGATATTAAAAATGGATTTTTGAACCAGGCAACCAGGAACGCAAGTTTTCTGAAAACAAATTCAATAAATTTAAAATCAAATATTTAAATTCCAAATTCCAACCATAAAATCATTTTTTGTTATTTTTTCTCGAATTTTTGGTGTTAAAAATGGGTTTTTGTACCAGGCAACCAGGAACGCAAATTTTCAGAAAGCAAATTCATTAAATTTAAAATCAAAAATTTAAATGCAGAATTCCAACCAAAAAATGATTTTTTGTCAATTTTGCTCGAAATTTTAGTGTTAAAAATGGGATTTTGTACCGGGCAACCAGGAACGCAAATTTTCAAAAAGCAAATTCAATAAATTCAAAATCAAAAAATTAAATGCCAAATTTCAACTAAAAATTATTTTTTGTCTATTTTTCTTGAATTTTTGGTGTTAAAAAAGGATTTTTGTACCAGGCAACCAGGAACGCAAATTTTCAGAAAGCAAATTCAATAAATTTATAATCAAAAATTTAAATGCCTGATTCCAACCAAAAAATGATTTTTTGTTAATTTTTCTCGAATTCTTGATATTAAAAATGGATTTTTGTACCAGGCAACCAGGAACGCAAGTTTTCTGAAAACAAATTCAATAAATTTAAAATCAAATATTTAAATTCCAAATTCCAACCATAAAATAATTTTTTGTCATGTTTCTCGTCTTCTTGGTATTAAAAATGGATTTTTGTACCAGGCAACCAGGAACGCAAGTTTTCTGAAAACAAATTCAAAGAATTTAAAATCAACAATTTAAATGCAGAATTCCAACCAAAAACTTATTTTTTGTAAATTTTCCTTTATTTTTTGGTGTTAAAAATGGATTTTTGTACCAGGCAACCAGGAACGCAAATTTTCAGAAAGCAAATTCAATAAATTTATAATCAAAAATTTAAATGCCAGATTCCAACCAAAAAATGATTTTTTGTCAATTTTCATCAAATTTTTGGTGTTAAAAATGGGTTTTTGTACCAGGCAACCAGGAACGCAAATTTTCAGAAAGCAAATTCATTAAATTTAAAATCAAAAATTTAAATGCAGAATTCCAACCAAAAAATGATTTTTTGTTAATTTTTCTCGAATTCTTGATATTAAAAATGGGTTTTTGTACCATGCAGCCAGGAACGCAAATTTTCAGAAAGCGAATTCAATAAATTTAAAATCAAAAATTTAAATGCCAAATTCCAACCAAAAAATGTTTTTTTGTCAATTTTCTCGATTTCTTGGTGTTAAAAATGGATTTTTATACCAGGCAACCAGGAACGTTAATTTCCAGAAAGCAAATTCAATCAATTTTAAATCAAAAATTTAAATACCAAATTCTATAATAGTCAAATAGGCAACCAGAAATGCAAATTTTCGGAAAGCTGTTTCAAATTCAATACAATAAAAATGAAAAAAATCGAACATAAAATTCAAATCACAAAAACAAATTCGTTGTTATTTGAGATATCATGCATTCTTAGTTAATTCTTTTTGCAAATATAGAAGTTGTTCAGTTTTCCTTATGTAAGAATATCCACAGGATTCTAAAATTCTTATTTTCCTTCAAAGTTGTAAGGTTTTATTGTACTGTATTTTTATATTTCTAAACAAAATCTTATTTCATCATCTACTTCAAATGAATCTTGTAGTACAATCTAATTTTCTTACTCTATCTTATATCAAAAGTTTAAAAATTACAAATCTGATATTTAAGTATTGATAGAATAATTGTTTTTTTTTCAATTTATAAATATATGTATTTTGCATTTCATTTTTAACCCGCAAAGGTGTGATTTTCAAATGAATTTTGTTTTTTTTTAGGAAAAGAAATTATAGAAAATGTAGGATATTTTGAAACAAGATATATTTTTAACCCTTTTTTTTTACATTACACCTTGCTAACCGCCAATAATATTTTTAAAATGTATTCCTTCTTCAACGAAAACAAAACAAATTATCTAATTTATTGTTTTACTTAAATACATTTAACTCTAGTATTAAGTATCTATGATGCTACCCTTCAAAGTAATATTAGATATATAAGTATACTTACTTATATTAGAAAAAAAAAATTAACATAACATTTTTGTACAAAAAAAGAAAAACTAAAATAAACAAATAAAATAAAATAAAAAAAAAATGAAACCCTGTTTTATGCTCGATTTATGATTCTAATTAAATTTTATCAGGAAAATATACCACCATCTAAATAAATGTTTGAAAAACGTAAGAAAGAAAAATCATTTTTCCACGCCGATTTTTAATCACCACCTTTTCCCATCATTATACCAACCACCATTTTTTTTTTGTTTTTTTTTGCTTTCATTTAATTTCTTAGGTGGGAGGAAGTTAGAAACCGAACAGGAATACTTACTGAAGGAAAGGGTTAATAAAAGTAAAAATCGTGTTTTATCTTGTAGATTTTAATATTACCTACACCCATTTTTTTTTATTTTAATTTTTTTTTTTATTCTATGATATTTCTTCTTTTAATCCTTAGCTATTTTTATCTATATCTATTGTATCTATAGATATATTGTATATATATTATATCTATAGATATAAATGCATAATTTTTATTTATTTTTGTTTGAGAAATTAAAACGGTTAAAAAAAATTTTTTTTTTTTTTCTAAATATTTTATGTTGTATCTGTTGCGGGTGTAAATATTCCCATATTTTTAAAATAAAAGAAAGTATTTTATGTCTAGAATACATTTAAAAAAAATAGAAAAAATAAAATAAAATAATCAAATTTAAAAGAATCGAACAGGATGGCGTCTTATATAATGATATTGACTCTTTAATCTTTTATTCTAAATGGTATTAATGTTATAACAGAAAAAACACTTTCTGATAGTATATAGAAAAGTTGACTTAATTTTTTTTTTTATTTTATTTGATTTTATTTTGCATATTATAAAAATTGTGTTGTGTGGTGAAGTATTTTATCGTAGTAGGAGTTGCAGGGATCGCAAAGGTGTTTGGAAATCATTGAATAATAGAGAAACATATCATCGAAATTCTTTGAGACTTAAAAGAACTGTTGTTTTAGCAGTAACTTTATTCGAAAATGATGCTATTAGCTGTAATTCTTTTCAAAAATTTCAAAATCTTAATTAATGGAACACTGGCTATTATAATATATTGACAATAGGACTGCATACCACTGAGTTCAATTTTACTTTTTAAAATTAAATCTATGAATATTTAATATATTATTGAGCAATTGTGAAATCGACAAAATACTGGTATTTTCAAAAATAAGTAATTTTAGTGAAATTGGAAGGAAACGATTAATTTTTTTATTTCTTTCCTTTCTAAACCCATTGTTCAATTCGTTCAAATAAAAAAGCGAGAGTTCAATCAGTTTCAAGTCTAATTTTCATCAAAAACTCTAGACAATTACAATTTTTTTAATATTTGTAATTTTCTAAGCTTTTTTAGGCTTGCTTAGGATTGATTAGTCATTCAATGAAATTGTACAAACTCAAAAACCAACCCTTTCGACGTAATGCACGCTTAACACTCCAACCTCATACACTGTAGAGTCTTTTCGAGCTAAAACTCTAAAATAAAAAAACTTATGATTCATTAAAATTATAGAACTATATTAATTGATTACTTCTCGGTTTCCCATTCAACTCTTGATGGACTTAAAAAGTTCCTTCCTATTTTTTTCTCATCCTATCTTTTTAGCCATTATACAGTACAAATGATTTGGGTGCATGCTCCCATTATTTTGGCTACAGCGGGAGTGGTTTTTAGTCAGTTTAAATCTCTATCACATTACGCTGTGGAAATAATTTGGGTGCATATCCCATTATTTTGGCTGCAGGGTGAGTTGTTTTTAATCAGTTTGAATCTCTATCTTAATATTCTGTGCAAACGATTTGAGCGTATATCCCATTATTTTGGCTACAGGAGTATGTATTTTTAATCACTTTGTATATCAAACTACCAGATCTGTCAGTTTTCCAAGTACTTTTTAGTTCATAATTTTGTACTCCCTTGAAAAAAACATGATCTATTTAACTTTTTGACTAAAATTCTCCGCTAATACTATTTTTTAATACCGTTTTATATTGATACTAGTTTTAATTAGTTGAATAAATGCAGGTCAGCCGAAAAATCATACCTCAGCAACCGTTGCTATGCTAATTCTAATTTAAATTAAAAGAAAATTAAAAGTCAGACAGACATAAACTTAAATATTTTTAAAATACAAATTAAAAAAAAAAAATTAATATTCTATTATTAAACATTAGGTATACAATATATTTACATACATAATTCAAAAATTATACTCTTTACATACATATACTTGAAAATAAAAAAAAACTGAATAAATAACTGTACTTTTTTTCTATTTTATTTATAACAGTATATATATTATTAAAGAAAATGGTAGAAAATCGTTCCAAGGAAAAAAAAAAAAACATTGAATTACAAAAAAAAAAGGGTTATATGCGATAATAAAATAATTCATTTGTGATAAATTTTTTTAATAGCCTTACTTAAATAAGAAGAATTTTTTTTTTATTTCTTAAAAAAAAAAAAAAAATAAAATAAAATTTGAACAAGAGTTATAGAATCACATCGAATTTTAATCAATTCATTTAATTTGCATATCTCTTTGTTTTCAGTAAAAATTTTTATAGAAGTTTATTCAATGTTTCTTGTCTTTTGTAATTTACCACCCCTAACTAAAAAAAAAAACAAAATAAAAAATACAAAAATCCAAAGTAACTGTTTAACCACCTCTTTTCTTTCTCTTTTCGTTTTCACATTCTTATTGTTTTAATCGTAAAGGAGTAAAAGAGTTGGCACACTATTTGCTCTATAAAGGATATTTTTTACTTACATTTATTGTGTACTTACTTGCCAGTGACTGTTACTGTTGTGATGAGTTGGTGATGATAACATGTTTGTTTCTTTAGGAAAAAAAGGGATAGATGAAAAAAAAATAAAAATTAAAATAACAAATAAAAAGTTTTAAAATCGAATCTACATAAAAAAAGAATAAATTTGATATAATTATCCTTTTTTTTTTTTTGAGAAAACAAAAGGGAAGAAGCATACAAACTAAATTTCTGTGGTCAAAAAAAGGAGGTAAAGTTTTAACAATAGGATATAGAAAAAAAATAAGAAGCATTTCTAATCGATGGTAACACTTGAAAATTTTGAACAAAAAATTGAGTTTATATATTGTTAAAATCTTTTTTAACCAATTTTACTTGATATAATATTTTGTTAATTTAAAATATAAAGTTCTTTTATACTATTTTAATACAGGGAATAGTGTAATATAAGGTAAAAAGTAAATACAGTATATAGAGTAAGTTCAATTCAAAAGATTATTCTTCACTAGCTTTATTTTTTTTATTTGATTATTTTTTCACACATAAATCTTAAATTTGTTAAAAAGATTCCTATAACCCTTTTTAGATAATTAATTATTATTTTATGGCATTCAAATTCAGCGTAAGCGTAAAATTTGAATTCGCTTAGTTTTACTTATTTAGCGTAAAATCTAAATTCGTTTAAGTTAATTTAATATACAAACAACATTCTATTTCAAACTGTAAATTTGAGATGTAATGAAGTTTCTTAACTTTATTTAGTCGTTCGTAACTAACGAAAATATATTCGGTATTTTTTCTTTAGAAATGCTGATTTTGAGTCGATAAATGCCTTGGGAGTATGTTGGGAGTATCTAATATCCTGTTTTAAAGACCTAATTTTGCAAATCATTTTGGTTAATCAAGAATCAAAAGATGAGAAACTCTTCTCTAGCTTTAGCAACATTGTTTCTCTAGGTCTTGGATTTGAAAAAAAAAAAAAAATTTGAAATTATTATGCCCTGGGTTATATAAGGACATCATATAAATGTATATATAGATATTTGGTAAAATGAATTCCTTTGATATAAGTGTTATTTATAATTTGGGTTCAGCAATTGAAATGTATACGATGGCATAGAAATGAGTTTTTACACTATGATAGAATAAAATAACTGTCTTTGTATAGGTAATTTTAAATGCTGATTATACTGTATTGAAAAAGTACTGAATCTGTTTTGAAATTGCGTAAAATTACGTGGAAGTTATTAAATTTAAATATGAAAATGCGTAGAATCATCCTTAAAAAGACTTACTTCCATTCATTACTGAAAAGGTACTGAAGAAATTCTTAAAAAGGAAAAACTTCCATTTACCACTGAAAAGGTACCTAAAAAGTGCTAAAAAGAACTAATTCCATTCACCACTGAAATGGTACTGAACAAATCTTGAAATGAATTACTTTTATTCATCACTAAAAAGTTACTGAAAAAGTACCGAAAAGAAGAAGTTCAATTCAGCACTGAAAAAGTACTGAAAAAAGAACTACTTTCATTTGGTACTGAAAAAGTGATTAACAAATCAATAAAGAAATGAGAAGAACTTTTAATGCATTAGTGCAAAAGTGATGAAATATTTCCCATCATTTTCATTAATTTTAGTTTACAGAAGTACTTCCATTCTGCAGTGTAGAATTACTTTTAAAGTACTTCTCGGTTATTAGAGAATATGCCGTATTTAGTTGAAGCCAAAATTTTTATAAATATTCAAAAATAAATTTTACAAACAAATATATATATATTGATTTCATATTCCTATGCTTTATTCAAAATTTAACCAACAAATAAACTGACAATGCACACGAGTACCTATTATTCAAAAAAATATTTATAAATAATTATTTGTTTTTTATTTAAGGAAAAAAAAATGAATAAACATTTTTCATACATTTGTTTTTCAGTACTTTGTTTGATTGTTTATGAATTTTGAAGAACCCTTTTTTCAATATGATTATATCTTCCTTTGATGCAAAATATAATTCATATTTATTTATTGTTTATCGAAATTTAAATGGAGAAACACTTCTAATCACTTAACAAAATATTTAAAAAAAAATATATCTTTGGAATAAATCTATACGGTTGTCTTTTTTTATCAATTCATATATACTCGTATATACAATAATTATTTGGCGGTAGCATTTTACTTATTTTACTTTTTATTTTGAATTATTATTCATATGTGAGTGTAGATATATGAGTTTATAAATATGTATATATATATATATATATAAGATAAATAAAAACACTTAGTCATGCAAATATGTAAATGCATTTTTAATAACTCTTGAATTTCGAATTGATTTTTGAATTGAATATGATCATATCAAAGAAAAGTAGAATTACATATAAATGATAAATGGATGTGTATTTCAGAAGTTGAAATATGCACAACAGAAGTTGAATTACCATCAATTTTTAAAAGGAAAACAATAGACTTTACAAGAATAATAATTATAAAGATATATTGTAAGATATTTTTTTTCATCAATGCCTCTTATTCTTTAATAGTCAGTCAATCAAATTCAATACATTGTTTTTTAAAATGTATCACAGGTCATAAATGTGGAGTTAAAAGAGGTATGGAACAAGGACAATTATATGATACCTATATATCTAAATAATTTTCCATTCAGTTAATTAAAGTGTATTGAAAGATTATTATATTGAATACGCAATAACATTACCATTATCTGATAAATATTAATAGACAACGCAGAACTCTGTTCCGTCAATCGCTTATCACACTAATCATATTATTATTTAATTAATTTATAAGTGATAAGATAACTGATAAGTGGTTGGGTGAAATACAATTCAGACTTCAAGTTCAGTTAATTCGTAATTTGGACGTTCAGAATAATTTATATTACACTATAGTACTACATAATAAGACCAAATCACAGAATCCCAGTTTACAAAATGGCTAATTACAAAATCAACAAAAAATTTCTACATATTGAAAAATTCAAATAGCAACCTGTTTTTTTAAAAGCACCCCTTCCGCTAACCAAATTATTAAAATCCTGATTTTGTAACCTACTCTAAATCCTTCCTAAATTCATATTTTGTAAAAGTCATATAACTATCATTTTGAATACAAATTTGAAAACAATACCAACAATATGTCAATGGTCGCGTTCACTATCATCTAGCGCTACACTGTAGCCCATTAGTAAGGCCATAGAAATTCTATATTGTGTCCATAATTAAAGTAATTTAATTAAAATAATAATATACCAAAAGTCACTACAAATCAAATGTCATTTAATTTTGCTGTAAATAGTTCAGTACACAAGGTAATGTTAAATGCGACACCGTTGCAATCTAGTATAGCGTTAGATGCTACTGAACGCGACCAATGCTTATCGCATTTCCTATAAAAGTATTAAATTTTGATATTTATTTATGAAAAATAGTTAAAAAAAAAATGTTGACGTTTTTATGTAGAAAATCAATTTTGAAAATTAACTTTGAAATTTTTTAATTTTGGCATTTTGAAATTTGGAATAATTTGATTTGGGATTTTGATACGTTCCTTTGCAGCAAATATTTTCTTAAATCCCTTTATTTCAGTAAAGAGAACTATGTATTTGCTCTTTTTTTATAATATTTAATAATTTTCTATTTTAAAATTTGAAATCGTTACTTTTTTTATTTTATTATTATGTACATAGAGTATATACATACTTAAATATTGATATTTAATTTAAATTAACAAAAAAACCAAATTCGATAAATAATCTTCATAAATATAAAAAATTAAAGCCATTTACATACTTATCTTCCTATATATACCTATACAGTATACACATACCCATTTAAAACGATAATTAAATAAATTTACTTAAAAAAACTTCTTTATGAAAAAAAAAAATAACATAACAATTTCCAGCAACAATTTCCCCATTTTCTTATCTAATTATAAATTGTTTTCTTCTTTGCAGTTTATTTTTCTTATGACAAAGAACGCTTGAGGAATGTTTATAGGTAGATCATAACTGTATTATTCATTGTGTGTGTTTTTTTTTCAAAACATATTCAAAAAGAAAATTTATTTTTGCCTTAAACAAAATTTTACTAATATATTCGCAAATGTATCATCTATATATGCATATAAATTTTATATTCCTATATATATATAGTATATACATATATATATACCCATTCTTATAAACATATACCCTGTCAATTATTATTTGATAAAATAAAGGTTTGAAAAATTAATTTAATTTAAAAAAAGTTTCTATCATCATTCAAAACATGAATGATACCTCATTATCATCCCCCCCACATACATTCTTACAACAATGTCAAAGTTTTTAAATATTTAAGAGAAAAGATCAGGGAGGAAGAAAAATAACATACGCAAAAAAAAAATAAAACAACAACAACACAATAAGAATCACATACCTTTAGAATATTATAAAAAAAAAAAATATAACAGAAAAAAATTGTTTTTCGAACAGTTATTTTTTTCTTGATTTGTTGTTGTTGTTGTTATCCAAAATGAATCGACATCCAATTATCCTTATTTTGACTCCTTTTAAATGTATTTTTGTTTTTTTTTTTTTTTGTAAAGTGTATTATAAATTTTGTAATAGTTTTGAATACTAGTGTACAAACTTTTAAAATCTTAATAAATATTTAAGGGAGTATGATAAGATATGGGTATGAAGGAGTGTAATAGATTTGGTTTTGAAAACTTTAGACGAAAGGATCTTACATTAGTCTGGCTGTTTTTTAAGATCTCAATTGTCTTAAAATTATATTTAAAATTATTTAGAATTCCATTTAAGGAACCAAATTTTTTCTAAATATCTCTTAATTCTAAATTAATTTTTTTTAAATTTCATATTTATTTTTTATCCCCAACTATTAAAATAAGAACTGTTTTTGAAAGGTATCGAGTTTAAACCCTCAGTTCTGAGGTTGCGTAAAGTTACGCAGAAGTTATTAAGTTTAAATGAAAAAAAATTTTGAATGAGCTCTGAGAACAATTACTTGCACTTATTACTGAAAAGGTACGGAAGAAATTCTGGAAAAAAAAACACTTCCATTCCTCACTGAAATGGTACTGAAAGACCGATAAATAGAATTACTTTCACCCCTCTGAAATGCTTCCATTTTTATCCCCAATTATTTTAAATAATAACTCTTTTTGAAAGGTCTCTGGGCTTAAACCATGGTGAGATTTGACCAAATCCAGATTAACTAATATATATATAAATAAATAAGAACAGATTCATATTAACTCTATAGTTAGCAATTGTGTTAAATTGTATTGAAACTGAAATAAAAAAACAATTTCAAATATAATATGTACTTATACTCCTCCTACATACACATTATCATAACTGTCATTTGTAGAAAAAAAAAATGTTTATTTTTTTAAGAAATTTATCAGTACTTGAAAACTCTTTATAAAAAATTTTTAATTTTCTTGTAAATTTTTAATTTTGATTTTATTCAAAAAGATTTTGGTATTATTTTTATATTATATATATAATATAATGTTATTTACATACATAAATATGTGTAAATATAAATATATTTTAAAATATCGAAATTGAACAATAAGATAATTAATAAGATTCCAATATAAAATCGAATTACAATTATGGAACTCTTATAAAATCCAAATGGGTTAATTGGCCTTACAAATAAATAAATAATTATGGAACTAATTCCGAGATTAATAACTAAAAAAATTATATTTAAAATAATTATGTGTGTAAGTATGTAAAAGACAAGATAATACAAAAAGTTTTTAATATAAATCAAATCGCGAAAAAGACAAGGATATATATTTGCAAAATTGACAAAAAAAAAATCAAACACCTACATGTTAAAACTGGAAAATTTGCAAATTTAAACAAAACCAAACAGAACAATTGTATAACATTAATGTTAATTAATATTTATTCTCTTAAATTAATATACACCTTCTTTATGGTTTTTATTTTTGTTTTTTTTTTTTTTTAATATCCTCTTATTCAAAAATCAAAAAAATAGAAACTTACATAACATAACATTATCAGATTATAAAATAATTAGTTTGCAAAAAAAATGTTAATTTAATTCTGTTAATCTCAAACACTTCTTTAACAATTTTTTTTTTTGACATTTAGTTATTATTGAATGTTGCTTAAAAATATTTAAGAGATGAGAATGAAATGTCAATTAAGCACAAACAACTATTGCAAAAACAAAAAACTCATTTAATATTGACTGACCTTTAATTGTTATTGAGTAATGAGTTGAGTGATTCTATTATAAATGAGAATGAGAATTATCGATGAGAATGTCATTGAATAACAATTAAAATGTAATAAATTCGATCAGTTTCGATTTAACCGCGGTCGCGGTAGTGAGTTAATTATGATGCAATTTAAAATGCACTACAAAATTTATTAATAAAAAAAAATTGTGGTGTTTTTTTTAGGTGTTTGTATTTGATTTTATTTGATTTAAATTAAAATATATATATTTAATTGAGATAAATATATTTATACATAAATATACATATTAATATAATATAATATATAAATAAAATAAATATATTAAATTAAAAAAAATGTTTTGTAATTAATATAAATATAGTTGTATATAAAAATAACTAAATATATGTCTAAATGAATTTAGAAATTATTTTAATATAAATATATTTATTTATTATTTTAAAAATATTTTAATTTAATATTTTAATTCTATTATATATATATTATTGTAATTAATAGAATTTTATATATTTTATGAATTATATTTAAAAAAAAATTTTGAATAAAATAAAATCGATCCGATATTAAAAGAATTATTTGACACTAATTTTCATAAAGGACACTAAATTTTTGTGTAAATGTGTGTTGTGTTTAAAGGACCTTAATTTTGTTTTTTATTTTAATACGTTGATACTTCATATGTTTTTATAGTACGTAGTGGTAAACTTGTTAATTAATAAATTAATTCATATTAATTAATTTAAACTTATTAAAAAGGGTATATTTATGTAAAAAAAAATATAATTTATTTAAATTTTTTTTTTTTACTATGATCGCGCATTCTAATTTTTATTTAAAATGTTTTGTTTTTGAAATATTAAAACATATGAAGTATAAACGTTCTTTAATTTTTAAAATACTTAATTATATTTGTGTGATTGTTGTTCTTGTGTAGTGTTTATCAAAAATTTGGGGAAAAAGCTGAATATATATTGTTGGATCTTTAACTAAGGTAATTAATTATATAATTTGAAATTGATTTTAAAAAAATATTTTTGGAATTAAAGGTATTAATTTGTTAAAATCTTAATTATATATTTATATATATATTTGTGTATATAAATACATATATTGAATATTTATGAAATTCAAATTAAGTTAATTATTAAGCTGTATTCTTAAAAACATTATTTAACATTAAATTAAATATAATGTTGAATATACGATTAATATTAAAAAAACAGTATAGATATATAAAGTGTATTATAAACATTATGTCTGTCGAATATCCTTAGAAGGATTTTATTTTAATTGGAACTGCTGAAATTTAAAATTAAATATAATAAGTTGGATTGAATATTATTAAATTTTTAGATTTTCTTGTAGCATTCTTTTATTTATTAGTTTATTTATTTATAAGCATTTAAAATATCTGACTAATGTGGTTTTTTTTTTTTATTTTCAGGTAAGTGTTTTAATCAATCATCTGTTAAGCTGTAAATGCATAATATCGGTAAGGTATTTTACGAATATTTTATTATATTATTTTATTATATTTTTTTTATTATTAAATTATATTAGTATTTTTAAATTTTTATACATTTTATTTAAATGCAATATATTGATTTATTAAATTACATTTTATAAGTTCTTAAATTATATAACAATTTTTATATAAATACATAAGTAGATCTGAAAATTTAAATAAATTAAAATGTGAAATTTCCAGAATTGGGTTGAGGATTAAGAAAGCATTTTTAACTATTTATTAAAAATTGCTTATATAAATTAAATAAAGAACGCTTTAAAGAAGACTGAATTGTGCAGCTTTAAGACTAAAATTTGAAATGGTTCAAGTCCTTTTTGCATCTTAATTTTATGTTTAATATCAAACGGAGTATTTTTGAATTAATTTAGTATAATTTAAAACTGGAATTAATTTAATTAAATAAAATGAGTAATGTTTTTAGTATTGTAAATGGGAAATTTAGTTTTGTAGCTTTTTTATTTAGTTTAAAACAAGTTTTAGAGCCTTTGTTATACCATAGAAACTAGTGAGTTATTATATATCTTAAAAACTAGTGATATTTTAGTTCAATACCTCCTAATTTCCCTCTAACATCCTATTTTCCTTCCCTTTCCAACTAAACCTACATATTATGTATACACAAATTCGTTCCTATCGTTTAGTTAGCGTGTAAAAAAAAATCAACTAATTAAGTTGTTTGGTTTTTAAATTAATATCGGTTTCTCATTGCACCATTTAATATTTAAAACTTAGTGTTTCATAGTATCAGGTCTTCCCTTAATGTGTAAAAAACTATTTGGTATATTGGATTTAATTTGCTTCCTTGATTTAATTTTTAAATCCCGTACTTATTTCAATATTAATTTTTGGCTAGGTTTCTTTCCTGCTAGTACTGGTTTTTGGTTAAATTACCCTGGAACTCCTCTACGTTCCAGGTCAATTAACATTGCTATCTTTTCAATGTATTAGATATACTATTATCATAACATTACCTTACTCGCTTTTGTTTCAAAAATTTCGGATTTGTTATAATATTCTCCCGTCTGCGATAATGACAAGTTCTATCTACCTCTAACCTATAACCTGTATTATGACAATAATAAGAAAATTAAAAAATCTTCCTAGGTTTTGTTTTTTCATTCAAATTCTAATTGAATAGAATTATTTACGTTCATTTTTGGCGGGGAAAGGTAAAAATAAAATAATATTTCATTCCTTACAATTTCTTTACTCAATAATTATTTCCATTCCCACTTAACAAAATAATTTAAATCATCCCGTTTCGAAATTGTCTTTGTTTTTATTAAAAAACAAAAAAAAGAATGTTTGAATGCCGCAAGCGAATTAAAAAAAAATTTATAAAATCACTAATAAGAGTTACAGACGGATAATAAAATAATAAACAACAAAACAAAAATACATACATATTAATAAAAATCGCAAATGTTTTTAAATTACACACCCATATCAAAATAAAATACATGTACATATCCTTGCATTAACACAGGTTATGACTGATAAAATTTCAAATAATATTCATATTTAAATAAAATTGAAAAACATCCCTTATTTTCTAATTTTGTTTAATTTCTAAATACATATACATATTCATTAATTTTAATATGTACTAATGTAACAGTATTGAAAAAAATATTAAACATTGGACTATATTTTAAAATATTTTTATTAAGTAAAAAGCACTGTAATAACTGAACAGAGCTATATACTAAAAGTCTGAAAGTCTAATTTTAAGGTAGTTTAAGGTGAGCTAGATACTAAAATACGGTATTTAAAAGTTATAATATTAATATATATATATATATAAAAGGAAGCTCTAAAGAATCCTTATACCAACATTTTTATAATCAACTTGAAATGTCAAGGGATTATATATGCTATAGATTCTTTATACACTTGAAGTTGAAGCTCTGTAGATATTATGCCCAAACTTCCTTATACAAAGAGATGTCTGTGGATGTTTGTGAAAACTTGTGGACTTAAAAGCTTAATTGTTAATGCATTCTTATATTTTCATTACAAATCAAATTCGAAATATTTTTAATTATTGTAATTTGAATTCTAGTATTAAGTTGAGATACCTTTAAATTACTATAGAGGGCAACAAAAGCTTTGCATTTGGAAAAGTTAAATATCAAATTCCGATCACATGCTCTTATTCAAGTTTGTACCCAAAATTGGTAAAAATTATGAAGTCTTAAACCCAATTATAATAATTTTTTCATTTAAAAATCGTAAACAATTTAGAAGGCTGTCATTTAATATTTATAAAACTTCTTACATGCATTGAGTATTTGCTCCTTAAAATTTTAATTTAATTAAATTTTACCTGGTCTTTTAGTGAAAGATTCATTCAGATACCGAAAAATTGTTTAAGATTTAAAGTTGTATATGTTATATATTTTACATTTGCATAACAATTTAGGTCTTCTTCAAATATCTTAAGACACGTTGCTTTTACGCCTAATAGATAATTATTGTAAATACCTTTGATTGAATTGAGTTGTTATTCATGTATTTTAACAGCTGATAAGTTACAAATGATAAGTAATAGTTAGAATATAGCACTGAAAACAAGGAGCTTTGACTCGACCTCATATTAATTTAATCCCAAAGAAATTAAGACATGGATTTGCAGGACATCATTTTATTATTTCAGATGTAGATCAGCCATCATTTATTTTTAAAAAGAAATCATTAGATTATATCAGTGGAAAAGTGAATATTTAGTGGGAAGGATTGGAATATCAAATAAAAGATTGAATTTTTCATATGATGTTATCAAATTGATTAAAATATGTTAATGAATTTGCCTTCGAACTGCAGAGGGGAGGAAACGTAGGAGAGGTACAATTTAAAAGAACAAGCATGGAAATGAGTGGCAGTTATGTTACATTAGATAGAATTCTTCTTATTGGTATTTCCATTGGACATTCTAAAGATTGTGCACCATTTATAACACTAGCTTCAAAAACTTTGCCCAAGTCCTTCTTGAAGATATTTTTTTTTGAATAAGAACTGTAATTAAGTTTTTCTAATAAATAACCTGAAATAAATATATATATGTATACTACTTATTATGCATATATATATATATATATCTCAAATATCATATACTACATATTTTCTAAGACAAAACAGTTGTTTTATAAAATCCCCTTAATGTTCAATTATTTTAAGATACATACATAGATAGATAAAGGATACTTGTATGATATATACATATATATATATATATATATATATACAAGTTGATAAATAAAACAAAATTAAAAAAGTATAAAACATATGCAAATGATTTCGACATATGAAAGACACAATTATTATAAAGAACAAAAAAACAAAAAAAAAAGACGCATAACAATAAGAAAAAATTCAATTTTGATTACATTAATCACACAACATGGAATCTACGATCAATTTTTGTTTTTATTAATTTTTGTTTAAAAAGGAATTTAAAATTTTTTATATATATATAAATAAAATTATATATATATATATATTTGTATGTGTATATGTATTCAAATATTTTTGTACATTTATATTTTATGACAACAAATATATTACGTACACACATATACCTAATTCAATTTTTTCATAAACAAAATAAAAAAGAACAATAAGAATTTTAAGTAGATGATGAAAATATAAAGGAGGTATTATATTGGTATTTTCCTCCTTGTTTTTGATTGTTTTTTATTTTTTTTTTATTTTTCTACTCAAATTGTCTTTTTCTTACCGCATCATTTCAAAAAAAAGATTCAATCAATAGTTAAAAAAATGTAATAGGTATTTTCGTTTATTTTTAATTGAAAAAAAAGTAGGTAATGAAAAAACCAAGGGTTTTTTAAAAAAGCACATTTTCAGAATTTAGTAATTTTCCATAAAAAGCTTTGGATAAAGTGTGTACTGAAAAAAAGCAAGCCCATTTAGAATAGAAAAATGTTGACAGGACAGGTGTTGGACGGACAGGACAAAAAGGAGAAATTATATTCAACTTAGATTTATTTAGCAATTAGAAATTTTGGAACCCCTTTCAGTTTTTACACAAATGTCCTTCCTCAGAAATTTTCTATTTATGGGGGATTATTATTTTTTAAGATCCAAGTGCACTCAAAATTTCAAGTTCCTTAGTTGAACGACTTAGAAGATATAAGGGGTCAAAAATTGTTTTTCACATAACGGTAAATTAAAGTATCGCATATGGCTAAATCTATGTTACTTATATAAAGTTACATAAAAACAGCTACATCGTTCGACGTTCCGAGATCAAAATAATATTCCTTATAGAGCTTTGTTGTTTTTGTTTCAATATTGAGCTTTTTCGGCTTAACGGGGTTAATTCAACAAAAAAAACTTTCTTCCATGGAATTAATTAAAATTTTATTTTTACAATACCTAATCGTAGTTAAAATTTATGTTTTATGTAAACATATATGGACGACCGAACAAAGCGACATTATAGCGATATTTTAAATTTTTTTTGAAAAAGAATCTTATATTTTCAAAATTTTTGAATATTTTTTTACCTTACATATTTCATGTTTTACAATTAGGAAGTATAGAATTACTGTAAAATTTCTTGATTGCTTATAAACTCGTAAATAATATTAGAAAAGTTGTGAATTTTTTGTCATTGTTATTGAATATTCTTCATTATTATTTCGAAATTTCGAAAAAAAATAATCTGTAATTAGAAGTTACTCAAAAATTTTCGGACGATCTATCCGTCAAACAAATTACTTTTTGGTGGGGATGGTACGATATTTGCAAGATTTAGTTGAGGCTGGTACGATATTTAATTTACAAGATTTAAAAAACCGATATTTTGTTCCCAACTCGGTTTTTGTGACAAAAAGGCAACTACTTATATCTTTGATCCTATATGAATAGGAAAATTCTTACAGTTCTTATAAATAATGTTATACCATGGTATTATTATTTGCATAATCTACTTTGCGCATCATTTATTCTTCCTTGCATTTATTTTCTTGTAGAGTCGTTAGAACTAATTAATTTGTATTAGAAAAGCATTGAATAAAATCTGTTAGTAATTTAGACAGTCTTAATTGAAGAATTAGCAAAAACTCTACTGAACCTGCAATTATATTAAATTAAATCGATTAAAGAATTTGATTAATATAAATTTGAACTTAATTCAAACTTCAAGCTCAAATTCTTAACATAATTCTTATCCTAAGCTTTATATAGGGTTCATAAATGTTAGAAAACAAAGAAAACAATAAGTATCTTCAGAATTCTAAAGGTGAACCTTCTAAATTACATTTCATTTGTTTTTTTTGAAATAATTAAAAACTTTGCATATTTCGTTGTTTTCAAAATAAAAATCTGATTTCCAAAGATAAAACTTTGAAAATAAGAGAAGAATATGTTGTACATCCCTTGTCTATACTTTCTATACACTAAAATATTTTCTTGTGTGGTTTTTTTTTTTTGTTTTTCTTATGTTTATAATTATTTTACTACGCATAATAATTTAATTGCCCAAAGATATGTTTATTCTTCATAATGTTAAAAAAAAAGAAAAAAATTCCAATTACTTGCATGTATGGGGAAAATACATGATAAAATACATTTATCCACACTCACGTGTATTTTTTAATTTCATTGAAAAATAAGGAAATTATGGAAAATTTTATATTATTATTTTTCTTATAATTGAATTATGAGGTTGAAAACAAGAAAAACAAACAAAAAATAACGAAAAAAAAAAGACAAAAGAAAAAACAAGAAGTCGTAATATTTTAAAAGAAAGGCGAACACAATTCCTTTCTTTCAAAGTTTAAAAAAATACAAGATTGTGCAATTTTTTTGTTGGTTTATGGTGGTTGTTACAAACAAATATAATTATAATATTAACATTGATTGAAAATTTTTGAAATTTTTGGAATAATACAAAAAAAATAACAAAAAAAAATTTTTTTTATATTAAAAATATGATAGAATGATGTTGATGATGTAAAGTTTTACATGTTAGAGACTTGTGTACTTTTTTGTCTTTTTTAAAATTTTAATCAGAATGTAAGAATGTAAATTTAT
Source organism: Dolichopus griseipennis (assembly GCA_963082915.1). NCBI lineage: Eukaryota > Metazoa > Arthropoda > Insecta > Diptera > Dolichopodidae > Dolichopus > Dolichopus griseipennis. The sequence goes on from OY720445.1 coordinate 71,935,728, forward strand.
TGGGGTTTTTTTTTTTTTGAATTAATGTTTGATACAAAAACTGTGATGGTTTTTGAATGATATTTCATTGAAAATAGAGTTGACGTAAGTAACACTTGATAAGTTTTTCGAGTACTTTATCCCATTTGGGTACTTTTCATATAACCTTATTTCTAAATTAATTATTTATAAACAAAGTCACAAACTACAGATAAAAAATGACAGATTCGATACTAATCAATTACATTCTGTAATTAATTACGGATTGAATTACAATTGAAAGTATTTTGTAATTGAAAATCTATCAATTACAAATTACTTGTTATGAATTAATTAAAATTACAATTAGAAACTAATCAATAACATTCTGTAATAAATTACGTATTCAATTACAATTAAAAGTACTTTGTAATTAAAAATTTCTGAATTACAATTACTTGTTATCAATTAATTAATATTACAATTAATATTAGTTAAAAAAAAATTCAATTACAATGACATGTAATTTTAATAAATTAATTGAAATTAGAGTAATTATAAAAAAATCAAGGAATCACAAAATTTGTAGTAATTTAATTATTTGAAATGTATTTAATTACAATATTATACAAAAAAATGTATAATTAAATTAACATCATTATACCCTCCCTGCACTTAAGTATAGAAGAATACTAACTTAAGATATAGTGTTTGTCACCACCAAAGGGTGTAAATTAGACATGCGTCAGTTTGTAACTTTTAAACTTGTACAAACGTGCAATTGTAAAATTTTCAATTACCTTTTCAATTATTGTAATAGTAATTGAAATTTCTGTAATTGAGTTTTACCATTTTACCTAAGCCTCGACAATGGAAACAAAACATTGACTTAGACGATGATTAATTTTATACATCAAAAACCAATTATAGTACTGAATGCATAAAACCAAGCTTTAAATATCTGTTTTTTTAAAACTAAACTGTACTTCAGCTTGTACTTTTTACTTGAAAGATTGAATATTGATTTTAAGATCAGGTTTATGTATTCGATCATTATTGAGCTTAAGATTAAGTAGTAAACTTTCACAGTAACTTATTACTTTAATAATATGCACTTTTACAGTAAATAATCTTTAATTTATATTATATTTCAATTATTTCAATTTAATTATTTAAATAAAACTAAACCTTCAATGTAATTATTTTAAATATTTTGAAAAGTAATGTAATATAACATGTGAAAGTTTCTTAAAATATAATTGGTTAAATAATTCTATAATTAAAATATCAAATTTTATCTGTTATAAAATAATATAATAATTTTCTATTCAAATAATTGTATATTATATAATTATCTTTAAAAATCATTAATATTGATTATTTATCTCATTAAGTTTATAACATTTGTTTTAATGATACTTAAATGGGTGTCAATATACATTAATATTATATATATATATATATACAATCAAACCATATTTATAAATTTTGAAACTTCTTTTATGAAAAATTACTGAAAGACAATAAATGTAATATAAACTTTTGATAATACATACTACAGTACAGTACCCTGTTTACAATATATCTTAAGTTTAAATTATTATATTTATACAATATAATATATATAAATTTTACTTCAATTATATCTAGAAATTTTCCAACACTATAACTAATAAATTTTCATTAACATCATTATTTCATTACAACAAACCAAAATTTTCATCAAATATAATAATAGAAAACATACATGTGAAAATCAATAGTTATGACCGAAAATTATGACATTAAGTGATAAAATATATAAAAATTAAGAAAAAGGACCAAATACAAACAACAAATGAAAATGATGTAAGGGGGATGATGTTTTTATTAGATTAAATCTTAAGATATTTTATAGTAGCTATATTCAATATATAATATAAATAAAATATGAAAACTATTCAATATAATAAACATGCCATGCAATGATACAATAATGATGGGTTTCAAAATACATGTAGGTATTAGATGTATATATATATAAATCTAATGTAATATACATGAAAAACTATCTGTACCTCAAAATTTTTTTTGATATTTTTCAAAACATAAAAATCAAAAATCTTTTATCAAAAATCTTGAAAAAGTTTTTAATAGCAAATATTTATAAACAATTTTCTTGTATCTAAGTTGTATCTAAGTTGTCTAAGTAAGTTGTTTTATATTTGGTATTTCTTTTTAATATTTTTTTGGGGGTTGTATTTCTTCTTTTGTTAAAACCTCAAAAAAATTTAATATAAATATAATGTTGTGTACTGTATATCATATATAATATTATTAATATCCATTTTTATGATCAAGCTTTTATGGATTATGTTATTATAGTTTATTTGTTCAATAAGTTGTTGCATATCTATATATATAAAAGGGAAAGTTTGTTTATTTGTTTGTTTGTTTGTTTGTTTGTTTGTTTGTTTGTTTGTATGTTTGTTTGTTTGTAGCGAATAGACTCCTAAACTGCCCAGCCGATTTTCATGAAAATTTGTATATAGAGGTTTTTGGGTACGGAAAGAAATCGTGGCCCAAAAATTTTGCTCTAACGGACCGCCAAGTTGGGGCTGTGGTGCAAGTATTTAAACTTCTTTGTTCTAAAATGAAAACGGTTTGACCGATTGACTTCAAATTTTGTATACGTGATGCTCTTTGAGAATTGAGTTGACCCTATTAACAGTTTTGGAATTTGTTAACCCATGTCGGGCCGACGGGTGGTCAAAAAAAATTTTGGGTCCAAATTTTGTCCGATTTTACAAAATTCAGGTTTGGCTAAAAAGAAAGCCCCAAAAAAAATTTTGTTGAGTTCCATTAACCCATTGCGGCCCAACAGCTTTTTATAGGTTTTTTCAATACTTTACTCTAAATTCAAAACGGTTTGACCAATTGACTTCAAATTTGGTATACGTGATGCTCCTTGAGAATTGAGTTGACAGTATTAACAGTTTTGGAATTTGTTAACCCATGTCGGGCCGATGGGTGGTCAAAAAAAATTTTGGGTCCAAATTTTGTCCGATTTTATAAAATTCTGTTTTGGCTAAAAAGAAAACCCCAAAAAAAAATTTTATTGAGTTGCATTGCGGCCCAACAGCTTTTTATAGGTTTTTTCAATACTTAACTCTAAATTAGAAACGGTTTGACCGATTTTCTTCAAATTTTGTATACGTGCTCCCCTGAGAGAATTGAGTTGACATTATTAACAGTTTTCGAATTTGTAAACTCATGTCGGGCCGACGAGTGGTCAAAAAAAATTTTGGGTCCAAATTTTGTCCGATTTTACGAAATTCTGCTTTGGCTAAAAAGAAAACCCCAAAAAAAATTTTGTTGAGTTCCATTAACACATTGCCGCCCAACAGCTTTTTATAGGCTTTTTTAATACTTTACTCTAAATTCGAAATGGTTTGGCCAATTGACTTAAAATTTTATAAGTGATGCTCCTTGAGAATTGAGTTGACAGTATTAAAAGTTTTGGAATTTGTTAACCCATGTCGGGCCGACGGGTGGTCAAAAAAAATTTTGGGTCCAAATTTTGTCCGGTTTTATGAAATTCTGCTTTGGCTAAAAAGAAAACCCCAAAACAAATTTTGTTGAGTTCCATTAACCCATTGCGGCCCAACAGCTTTTTATAGGTTTTTTCAATACTTTACTCTAAATTCAAAACGGTTTGACCAATTGACTTCAAATTTGGTATACGTGATGCTCCTTGAGAATTGAGTTGACAGTATTAACAGTTTTGGAATTTGTTAACCCATGTCGGGCCGATGGGTGGTCAAAAAAAATTTTGGGTCCAAATTTTGTCCGATTTTATAAAATTCTGTTTTGGCTAAAAAGAAAACCCCAAAAAAAAATTTTATTGAGTTGCATTGCGGCCCAACAGCTTTTTATAGGTTTTTTCAATACTTAACTCTAAATTAGAAACGGTTTGACCGATTTTCTTCAAATTTTGTATACGTGCTCCCCTGAGAGAATTGAGTTGACATTATTAACAGTTTTGGAATTTGTAAACCCATGTCGGGCCGACGAGTGGTCAAAAAAAATTTTGGGTCCAAATTTTGTCCGATTTTACAAAATTCAGGTTTGGCTAAAAAGAAAGTCCCAAAAAAAATTTTGTTGAGTTCCATTAACCCATTGCGGCCCAACAGCTTTTTATAGGTTTTTTCAATACTTAACTCTAAATTAGAAACGGATTGACCGATTTTCTTCAAATTTTGTATACGTGCTCCCCTGTGAGAATCGAGTTGACACTATTAACAGTTTTGGAATTTGTAAACAGACGTCGGGCCGACGGGTGGTCAAAAAAAATTTTGGGTCCAAATTTTGTCCGGTTTTTCGAAATTCTGCTTTGGCTTAAAAGAAAGCCCTAAAAAAAATGTTGTTGAGTTCCATTAACAACCCATTGCGGCCCAACAGCTTTTTATTAATTTTTTGGTTATTTTACTCTAAATTAGAAACGGTTTGACCGGTTGACCTCAAATTTTATATGTGTGAAGCAACTTGAAAATGGAGTTGAGTCTGTTAACAGTTGGTTCTACGTTTGGTCAAAAAAAATTTTTTGGAAGTAAATTACGTCAAATTTTGGAAAATAGTTTGTACTGCTTTGAATTACAGAAAGTTTCAAAAATTACTAGAATAATCCTAGAAAAATCGTTTTAAAAAGATTGCTTTCATACATTTTTAAATTTACGTGTGTAAACCGTGTGTAATTTTTGTGTTAACTTTTTACAGTAACATCAAATTCAATTAAACCTCCATTGAAAGGCGCAGCAACGCGCACCGGGTATTAGCTAGTATATATATAAAAGGGAATGTTTGTTTGTTTGTTTGTTTGTTTGTTTGTTTGTATGAAGCGAATAGACTCCTAAACTGCCCAGCCGATTTTCATGAAAATTTGTATATAAGGGTTTTTGGGTACGGAAAGAAATCGTGGCCCAAAAATTTTGCTCTAACGGACCGCCAAGTTGGGGCTGTGGTGCAAGTATTTAAACTTCTTTGTTCTAAAATGAAAACGGTTTGATTGATTGACTTCAAATTTTGTATACGTGATGCTCTTTGAGAATTGAGTAGACACTATTAACAGTTTTGGAATTTGTTAACCCATGTCGGGCCGACGGGTGGTCAAAAAAAATTTTGGGTCCAAACTTTGTCCGATTTTACGAAATTCTGCTTTGTTTTAAAAGAAAGCCCCAAAAAAAATTTTGTTGAGTTCCATTAACCCATTGCGGCCCAACAGCTTTTTATAGGTTTTTTCAATACTTTACTCTAACTGCGAAACGGTTTGACCGATTGACTTCAAATTTTGTATACGTGATGCTCTTTGAGAATTGAGTAGACACTATTGACAGTTTTGGAATTTGTTAACCCATGTCGGGCCGACGGGTGGTCAAAAAAAATTTTGGGTCCAAATTTTGTCCGATTTTACGAAATTCAGCTTTGGCTTAAAAGAAAGCTCCAAACAAAATTTTGTTGAGTTCCATTAACACATTGCGGCCCAACAGCTTTTTATAGCTTTTTTCAATATTTTACTCTAAATTCGAAACGGTTTGACCGATTGACTTCAAATTTTGTATACGTGATTCTCCTTGAGAATTGAGTTGATACTATTAACAGTTTTGGAATTTGTTGACCCATGTCGGGCCGACGAGTGTCAAAAAAAATGTTGGGTCCAAATTTTGTCCGATTTTACGAAATTCTGCTTTACCTTTAAAGAAATCCCCAAAAAAAATTTTATTGAGTTCCATTAACCCATTGCGGCCCAAAAGCTTTTTATAGGTTTTTTCAATACTTTACTCTAAATTCGAAACGGTTCGACCAATTGACTTCAAATTTTGTATACGTGATGCTCCTTGAGAATTGAGTTGACACTATTAACAGTTTGGGAATTTATTAACCCATGTTGGGCCGACGGGGTGTCAAAAAAAATGTTGGGTCCGAATTTTGTCCGATTTTATGAAATTCTGCTTTGGCTAAAAAGAAAACCCAGAAAAAAATTTTATTGACTTGCATTAACCCATTGGGGCCAACAGCTTTTTATAGGTTTTTTCAATACTTAACTCTAAATTAAAAACGTTTGACCGATTTTCTTTAAATTTTGTATACGTGCTCCCCTGTGAGAATTGAGTTGACACTATTAACAGATATGGAATTTGTTAACCCATGTCGGCCCGACGGTTGGTCAAAATAATTTTGGAAGCTAATATTGTCAAAATTTGCGAAGTACTGCTTTGGCTAAAAAGAAAGCCCCAAAAAAATTTTGTTGAGTGATTTGGAAGCAAATTACGTCCAATTTTGCGCAATACTGCTTTGCCCAAAGAGAAAGTGTAGTTCCGTTAACCCAGTGGGGCACAGTGGCTTTTAATAGATTTTTGCGTTACTTAACTCTAAAGTAGAAACGATTTGACCGGTTTACCTCAAATTTTATATGTGTGAAGCAACTTGAAAATGGAGTTGAGTCTGTTAACAGTCGGTCTTGCGATTTTTCAAAAAAAATTTTTGGAAGTAAATTACGTCAAAATTTGGAAAGTAGTTCGTACTGCTTTGAATTACAGAAAGTTTCAAAAATTACTAGAATAATCCTAGAAAAATCGTTTTAAAAAGATTGCTTTCACACATTTTAAAATTTACATGTGTAAACCGTGTGAAGTTTTGTGTTAACTTTTTGCAGTAACATCAAATTCAATTAAACCTCCATTGAGAGGCGCAGCAACGCGCACCGGGTATTAGCTAGTATATATATATTTTCTATTTAATTCTACTTCAAAGTGAAAACTAAAACTTTTTTATAAACTAAATCTGTCGGTTTGCTATGACAGTTTGTCTTATGTTGGTCCTTCTAATTATACATGATCTTAATTTTCTCACAGATCATGAATTGTGAAAGCTATTAAAAAGTTCGTAATAAATAACTGCCTTCAAAGTAATTTTGTAAAATTTTTTAAATAATTAACACTATCAGGCCCCTGTACAGAGGTGACGTTTTTCAAGTACCAGTATAAGTCAAGTACTAGTACCGGTAGTACTGTTAGTACTGATAAATACGATAGTGCCGGTTAAGAACTGGTAAGTACTGGTAATTGGCAAGTACTGGTTAATACGGTTAATACTGGCAAGTACTACTTAAGTAATCGTAGGACCCACTATTACACAGTATTTTAACTGGTAGTTGTATTTTTTCAAGTATCAATAACAATTTTTAAATTTTACTGAATATTTTTCAAGTAATAGTACAGGTGCTGGTCTGTTTACTTTAGTACCAAAGTCCTGCAGTTGAGCCAGTTATGCCTCTGTATATAACATAAAAGATTCATCTAAGAGTCAGCATCTATAATCTGAAATAATTAACTGTCATAATAATATTCAAACATTTTTATTATTTCTCATAGGAATAATTTTTACATAAAAAAACGTTATGAATGTACAAGTTTTATTTAATTTTTCAAGTCTCCTATTTAAAGTCACCTCTGCTTCAATTTTAACCCTCCTATTTCTATATTATCTTTTACTGTTTTCAAGCTAAAGCTCGGATATATTGTTTTTTGTTTTCAAAAGTTTACGAAATTACTTTTAAGCTAGTTATCTGGGATAACGTTAGAAATAGAACTTCCCCTTCACAACAATTTTTTGTTCGTTATGAACTCTCTGTCATCTCCATTCTTTGTCACCTACGAGGGGTTCCCGAAATCCTGTATATGTATTAGATACCGATACTTATTTTATATTCTTCAAATAGATCTTCTACAAATTTTGTATTATAGTTGCATATTTTTTTCATAATATTTTCCGGGGTACACATATCAGAAAATCCGCACACATCTATATTATTTCGAAATGTGTTAATAACAAATTCCAAATTCATAACTACTTCCTTAAAATATAATTTCCAACTTTTTATTAAACCTACGCCTTTTTTAAATAAAAAAAAACATTTCCTATATAGAATATTAGAAAAACCTAAAATTACAAAAATGTATCGCTAAAATGAAAAGTAATGATTCAATAAATACATTGAGTCATAAAAATAAGAAATAAATGAAAAAACAAATACCAGAAACAAAAGTGCAAAAAATGATTTGATCCTGTTTTTCAAATAAATTTTTTTTTATTCTGGACTTTTCTTAAAAAAAAAACAAGCACATAAAATGCGAACTAATATGAGGGTTTACTTTATTTTTTTCAAAGAACATTCTTTTGACCATCACAAATTATACCCCAAAAAAATATATTAAGATGGTCTTACATTTACTATATCCTGTATATATATATATATATATATATATATATATTATATACATATATATCATCATCATAAATGAGTTATAAAATTAAAATCAATGTCCTGTTTTTTCTTTTTCATCTTTTTATGTTTAATTAACACTATATAGGCATATACTGACATACATATTGTATTATTTTTATATTTATATGTTTACACGGTCAATGTCTTAACGTGTATAATATATGTTATATATATACATACTTATATGTATATATATATATATATATATTATGTGGAAGGTAATTGTAGTAATAAAATATTATAAAATATTCTGATTGTATCATCAAACACATAAACTTCAATAATTTAAAAGAAATGAAAATGTCTAAAATATTGGACATCACATTATTAATAATATATATATAATCTTCAAATACGCTGACTATTGTTACTGTAGATTTGTTATATATAAAATTTCAAAATTAAATAAAAACGAAGTTCGAAAAATAAAAAATTGTTAGTATAGGTTTGAGACTTAGATGTCAGTTTAAATTAATATTTTTTAAAGTAAGATATTAACGAATTTTTTTAAGAGTAATGTATGGGGATGGAATTAATAATATTTATTTAAGCTCTTTTAAATGAAAATATATTTGAACTTTCTTTGTATTAAACTCTTTCTTTGTATTTAATCGGTTTTCTCTGTTTTTATACACTACACCTAACATAAGTATAGGGGAATTAGCTTTGGTATGTGTTTGTAAACAGCGAAGGGGCAACTTAAATATGGAGAAGTATACATATTTTTGATCAGCGTCACCTCCTGAGTGGATTAAGGGATTTCAGACCATTCGTCCGTTTACCGAGTATTTCAAAAACTAATAATGCTATATCTTGATGAAATTTAAACAGTATGGTTCTAATAACAAAAGAATAGCGGGGACTGCCAATCGGCGAAATCGGATAATGGGTTCGAATTCTGGAAGATTTTGCGCAAACCAAGGTCAGGGATATCCCCTGAAACAAATAAAGACAGAAATTAGTAAAAGGTTATTCCTTCTAACTGACCTTGTGTCCCTAGAATTTGAGATGAATTAGAGTAGGTTCGGGTATATCCCACACACCTTCCTAGATTTAAAAGCATATCTTCAAAATTCTTACAGATAAAAAAAAACTTGAATTTTTTACAAAAGTGTTTTAACATATTTCTTAATGTTAATGAAATATTTGAGAGGAGTTGACGGTTTGTGTAACTCCCATGCGCCTCACAATAATATTAAAAAATTTGATGTTTCCGTTTTATCTTAATTAAAGTAATCTAAGGATTTAAATTTTCATTGAATATCACAGATCTAGGGTATTACTAAGTTGATTAAATCGACTTACTGTTGTACAATTTTTGAATTGACTTTATTAGATTTCTTATAAGAGAATGGCAAACTTTAATTGAACGGTAAATATTGGAAGCCTTAAATAAAAACTTAAAAGTGTGTCCTACGTGATATACTAAATGCAATAATCTACGCCACTTTATTTTTACAGTTCCTGAACTTAAAAAAAAATCAATTTGTCCAAATAAATTTCAAATATTATTGGAAAAATTACTTTTGTCGCAAGAAGATTCGCGAAGGCATTGGAGGGATATTTATACACCACATACACATATTAAATATGCAATTACAAAAACAAAACTTTTATATGAGCACTTAGGTTTAATATTATACTTAGTTTCATCTAATATTAAAGAAATATCGTACAGATTTTTTAACAACCACCTTTAAAACTGAAAAGTAAACATTATACGGATTCTAACCTTTTAAAGATAACGAAAATTGAATTGATGTTGATGGTCAATAATAACCATTAATTCTAATTTAGAATTTATATATATATATATATAAATATATATATTTATATTAACTTTCTAAGGGTGTTGATTGCAATATTCTTTTATTTTTCATAGATTAAATATTATACATATATACTTTGACAATTTTTTGTTTGATATCTTAGTGGCAAGCATCAAGACATGTTGAAAACTTATTGAAGGTCAATAAAAAATTGAACTTTACTGCTTAGAACATTTTTTTTCATTAATGGAATTGTTATTATTGTTAAAATAATCATCTGATATAATGGAAGTACGAAAAAAAAAAAAAAAATACCATTTACAATTATTATCTTTAACAGGATGTTTGCTATATTTTCAAATAAAAAAGGGAGATTATATAATATTTAATATCTATTATTATATTATTTGGTATCCTATATATGATATCCATTATATCAAAGATATTTATTACATAATGCTGTCTTTTTAAATAAAGTAAAAATATTAATATAAAAATATATATTTTTTGTTTGGAATTAAGATGAAATCCAATTACAGATTTTTTTTATTATCCAATTTTTATTATTTTACTTTTTAATGTAAAAGTAAGTCTTTTAATATTGATCCTCCTGTATATTGGAAAATTATAGAATTAAACTATATACTGAAATTAAGATATCTACAACGTATTTATTATATTACATATTTAATAATTTTTAAACTAAGAAAATAGTTTAATATAAGTGGTAAGTGAAAATTACAAAGATTATCGAAGATTGTTTAAAATAATACTAGTATTAGCCTCCAGGTGCCTCAACAGATGAAAATTACATAAAAAAAACTTATTATACTTAAGTAGATACCTTTAATTAAAGAATATATTACTATCATTATGTATTTTTTAAATTTTAAAACTTAGAGAAATTTTAAGGACGATGTACACTTATTATTTGTGAAAATACTAAATAGTCTGAAATTCTACTTAAATTTTTATTTTTTGAGAAATTGAAATGAAAATAGGATATATAAAGTTTCTATACATAGGTGTTAATAGAGCTAACGAATTGTCTAGTCTGAAGATTAACACATAATAAATATTAAATAAAAATTTTATAACATTGTATTAAACGAATATTTAGGCAAATAGTTACAGTTTTCCGCATTTACAAAGGTCTATTACATACTTACACACATATTGTATTGTAGAACCTACAAAAATTTTACCAACAACGCTGCCAAATGTTTCGGTTTTCTCTCTCTCGCTGGAAAGGATAATTTTTTTCCCAGCGATCTAGCTTTCTAATATCTATGACCCTACATGTGACCTAAGATGAATATAAGTATAAGATAAGTTTACTTATAAGACAAGTATTAGTATAATTCGCGATTTCTTTGTCCAGACTAGCATTATTGGAAATATTGGGGCGTTAACTCTGTTTTATTGATATCTGTTAGGTATAGGCACTAGCTCTATTGAATTAAAATCGATAATATACCTTTTAAAAAATTCCAGCGTAACACCAGAGAAGCCTCAATTACTTTTTCTCATAGCCAAGCCAACATAGGTATTCACATAGCTATTTATAAAAAAAATCGTTCTTAGAGTTTGACTAGCGTGTAAGAAAAAAATGGGTTTCTAATTCTAATTCTGGAACACTTTCTATCTTCAAAATTCAAATACCAATTTCCACAATTGAGTCTTTAGTACTGAGAAAATGATCCTTCAATATAAAAATAATATAATTATATGTGTTATAATATAAAAATAAACTAATATTACTATAAATTACAAAAATATATATGGGTCCCGTCCTAATTCAACTTTCATTTTTACAATCAAACACTTTAGTAATTAAGTAATATGAAAAATATTTCATTAAAAACAATAATACTTACTAATTTATTAAAAATTTATTAAATTTAAAAAAAAGACATACCAAAGAAAATATCAACACTTTTACTAAAGCTATAAACCATCACTATCAGTAAGTTTCAATACTCACACACTAAATAAGAAAAGTCAATTTTGATTGAAAAGCTTAATTATAAAAAAAAAAAACTTTATATTTTTCTGTTCAATTTCATGACAAATTTCTTAGGAGAGGATAAAAGTCACATCAAAGATATGCGTACGAAAGAATTTTGGTGGAATACACCAACAAAAAAAAAAAACAGAGGTAAAGAAGGAGATAAAAGATACCTAAAAATCAGCTAAGTGATTAAAATTGCAATAAAGATCAAATATACCGCCACAAAAAAAAACAAAACATTATTGAAATACCACAATTCTGTGTTATTGGATTCCTTTGTGACTTTTGTATTTTTTTTTTATTGTATCTTGTAAATTTTTTCAATTCAATTGATTATTACAGGTCGATCGATTTTTATACAATAAATTTGGTATATAGAAAATAAGTTCTCACGCTTTTATATTAAATAAAATATAATTGTTTAACAGAGACACAAAGTTTTAATTATAATTGTGTCTGTTATTTTGTCTGTTAAAGTATAACATTTGTAATACTTGTAATATCTCTCATGTAAACCATTCAATTTCAATTTTAGTACCCACAGATTCAAAATGTAAAGGTTAGTAAACGATTTTAACGGTTTCTGCCAGACACTCTGTACATGTAAAAAATTTACATAGTTTTGCAAAACAAAAATGTAAGTGGCAAATACAAAAAAAAGGGAATTTGGTTGTTTGTAACAAAAAGGAGAAAAACCGATTATTGAGATAACAGTTTTGAAGTTTTCTTATTCGCCTTTTTTTACGTAAGATATTTTGTTGTTATTTTTTTTGTAGAGTTTAGAGTTCGGAATGTTGGTCTAATTAACCCAGAAATTCCTTAATTATTGACAATTTTTTTATGCTAGCGGTAATATTTGAAAATCGAAAGTGATGACAATTTTTTAAAGTTCATGTATTAGGATCTTTCAAGAAATAAATTAACTTGGAGATTATTAAATTAAAACAATAACGAGTTACTAAATTTTAAATAAATAGCATTAAATTGGCTCGAACTTACCGTGTGAGCTGTTAAAGAGCTCGACCGATCTTAAATTATTCAAATTTTCCCTAAACCTCATTTGCTCACGAATAAAAGGGGAATTAATTTCACCACGAATAATAATTTGAATAGAACACGAATAGAATTCATATTAATAAGAAGAAGTCTTATAGCGCACCAGAAGACGTATTGGATCTGCCCAAGCAAGAACTTAAGATAAAGTTTCTTTTAAGTTTTAAATATATGTTAGTCTTATATATAGTATCTTATTTTCAATTCCAGGAGCCTTTATAGTTATTATTTCAAATTTTTAGAACTTATTATAACACTTATAAAAAAACAAAAAACCTTCCTTATTAATTTCTAATGGCTACTGTTTTGCTACTGTAAACTGAATGATATTCTTAAAAAATATTACAACATAGGCAAGTTTTTTTTTAAATGATGTCATTAAATCTTCATTCTAAAACAAGTAAAAAGTAAAATAAGTAAAGAAAAAATTACAACAATTATTAATAGAATAAAAGTTAATTAATGATCTAACATTTATAAACGTGTAATATGTAGTTTTTGCCTAGTATATACAACCAAAACATGTAGACTTAGAATATACATGTTTATTTCTACTGAGATATTCTAATGATAATGAAATTATTCACTTGGTACTCATTTATCCCATCAATTATATAGTTAGTTAATTTCTCTAACATTTAAATTTCCCCATTTTTATCTCAATGTTTGCATACGTATTTACATCAAACAATTTACAAATTGCGTATCAGATTAATAATGATTCATTCTCTCTGATTTAAATTTCCATTTACCAAATGTTCAAATCAAATTTAAAGCAACGCATGACTCAATATATATGTACACAAAAAAGAAATAAAAACCTCACTTTTTTTTTTAATTCATATATAAATTAAAAAGGTGCATTAACTTCTAAAGAAGTACCTACTGAACCCATCATTTAATTTGTTTTTATTTTTTTTAAATAACCATTTAAGGATAAATTGAGTTTACGCAAAAATATTATCCAATTTCTTGATTGGCAATTTTTACATCAATCATAATAAGAAAAAAAAACAAAAAAAAAAAAAACGCAAATGTTATTCCAATCTTTAATTTGTTTTTTTTTTTTTACCTTAAGAATAAATCTCCACTCTCCACTGTCATGAGATTTATTTTGTACACATTGTAATTTTACAGAATAAAAAAAATAAAAAAAAAAAAAACACCAATCAAAAAACACTTCTTCATCTTCTCATCAACAACCCATCAAATTGAAGGATTTTCATTATACTTATATATTATATTTTAACTTTATTTCTTTGCTACCTGTCCAAAATGTATCTACAGATGTTTGAAGTTTTATGTTTTGTTTTTCTTTTTTAAAAGTACATCATGAAAATATCATATGATTTGTTTTTGTTTATTGAGATTCGATTTAAATTAAAGTTTGTTTTTGTTTTTTTTTTTTTTTTTTTTTTTTTAAACTCCAACCTACATAATTTGTAAATAAACGGCCACCGATCATCAAGCGAAATATATTCTAATCAACTTCTTGAACGCATCTATAAATTATATATCTGGAAATTTAACTGGTTATTTATTTATTATTTTACTTTTTTTTTAATTTTCTTTTGAGATTTATTTGAGAGCTGAGAGAATTTTAAAATCAATTCATATTTATATTTATTTTATTTTTTAGATTATTTTGGTTTTTTTTGTACCTGTACTTTATATTCATCTGCCTTCTTATTTTATTTAATATTATATGGATAAATGTTAATAAGATCAAATATAAAAAAAAAAAAAAAAAACCAGGAATAATTTTCACATATCAAGCCCAAGCCGCTATAAAAATTGCATCGACCCCATTATTTAAAGATATTATATATTATGTTTGGAATATGCCTATCAAATACTTTTCTTGATTTTTTTAAGATTTTTGATTTTTTTTTTTATATTTTTTTAATTTTTAATTAAAAAGCAGTCAATAAAGGCGGATTTTTTTTTTTTTTTAATTTCTGAAGGGGTATATAATATCTTCAATTGCACAAACATTCTAATATATAATATTTAAATACAAATATAAAATACTTGTGCATATATAAATATAAAATTAATATGTAAGTAACAAAGGTTTGAAAACAAAATAACATTTCATGGTTTCGCTTTTCAATCAAATGTCATTTGAAAATACATATCTTGAGATACTTTTTTATTTTTTATTTTGTTTTTTTTTTATAATCCAAGCAAAAATGTATAAAAAAATTAAATATAGCTTGAGGTACATAAAATCAAAGTTAAAGAAAATGTTACTTTATTAGTTTATTCGATTTAAAATAACAAACCAACAAATTGTGGTATTGGTTATAAAATAATTTTTTTTTTTTTTTTTAGTTTTTTTTTTTGTAATATTGTAGATACTCAAATTTTGTTTTGTACCTATATAAAAATTTTATTATCAATAATTTCAAAAAAAAAAAAAACAAGTGATGAAAAAAAACCAAGGGTTTTTAAAAAAGCACATTTTCAAAATTATATTGTATTACATACTGAGTTTAACTTTGGAAATATTTACTTGGAAATAGTTACTACTGACTTATAAAATTTACTGCTAACAGTAAATTTTTTATTTAAAAGTTGTTATAGTCCTTCAATGGGAAAGGTTGCCAAATTTCTTAAGAATCTAACTTCAACTTCTCCCCCCTCCCCCCCCCCCCCCTCATTCTCCATTTTTTTAGGTTCTAGGAATTAAATTGTGAATTACACAAAAATTTGGAATTTTACTTAGAATTTTATTATCTAAGCAAAAATGGGTAAAACTGAGAGACACTTTCTTCAATTTAAGGGACCCCTTTTATATTTAAGAAAAACTTTTAACATATGTTAAAATATAATGTTAGACCTTTAAATTTTGTATATTAATAAAAAAAAATTGGACAGGTATTCAAGTTACAGGTGCTTAAAAATAGCATAATTTCAATTTTCGGGCCGTTATAGTTCCTAAACAGGGGGCTTGACAAAAAAATTTTGTTAACTGACTCCTACTATTTTTTTAGGATCTAACTTCTCCTAAAATTTCAAGATCCTAGCTTGAACCGTTTAGAAGATATGTGGGGCTAAAAATTTTGCAAAAATTGAGTTTTATATAATGGTGAATTTTAGTATTGCTTGGCAACCCTATACATTTAAGCGACATATTTTTGTAAAGTCTATAAAAGCAGCTCTCTAATACCGTTTTTTGATTGAAAATAAACCTAACAGAACCCTTGTTATATCAATTTAAATATAGGGCTTTTTTGGAATTTTCAGGGGCTGTAACTTCGTCACCCTTCAAAATTAAGAAAAACCTTTGACACATGCTGAAATATAATTATAGGGCTTTGAATTTTGTCTATTACTAAAAAAAAATTTGGACAGGTATTCAAGTTACAGGTGTTTAAAAATAGCAAAATTTCAATTTTCGAGCCCTTATAGCTCCTAAATAGGGGGCTTGACAAAAAAATTTTGTTAACCGACTCCTACTAATTTCTGAGTATCTAACTTGTCCCAAAATTTCAAGACCCTAGCTTGAACCGTTCAGAAGATATGTGTGGCCAAAAATTTTGCGAAAATTGAGTTTTGCGTAATGTTAAATTTTAGTACCGTATGGCAACCCTAAACACTTGCCTTGTAAAAATTTATAAAGTCTATGAAACCAGCTATCATTTGCCGTTTTCAGATTGAAAATATATGTTACAGAACTCTTGTTATAACAATTTAAATATAGGGCTTTTTCCAACTTTGGGGGGCTGTAGCCCCGTAACAGGCGGGGCTACAGAAAAAAATTCTTCTACGAATTTTTTTTGCAAAAACTACCCATGGTTAAAATTTCTTTTCTCTATTTCAAACGGTGTAAAAGTTTTTGTAAACATACGGACGGACGGACGGACGGACGGACGGACGGACGGACGGACAGAGTGAAGCTATATAGGCACATTTTTACAAAATTTTTTGAAAATGTGCTAAAAATGGAGGTTTTCAAAAAGTTTTAATTATATTTCAAAATAATATTTAAAAGTAAAAAAAAGAAATATCTTTGATATGTTCAAAAATACTTAATTACTATTTAGAATTAAACCAAGCTGAAAGCTAAATAAGAATATCTGAATATTAAATTTCGTAAGTTGGGATATTGATTCTAAAAGGTTGGATACGAAATCTTATTTTTTAAAATCTTAATAACAAAGTCGCCAAACACAAAATCTTGATTCACAAAGTCACGAATTTTAAAATCCCACAATCTTACTTATACTGAGTGTAGTATTAAAGTAACCTTAGTCAAACTGTCATTTTGAAAACTAAAGAACTACTAGTAAAACTAAAGAACTACTAGATTTTTAATTTCATTTCTTAATCGGTTTTTCATATACGCTTTTTTAGTTGTATGAGTAATATTCTGTTATTTAGAAACTTAAGTGAAATAAATTGGATCCTTTAGTTTGATCTATAAGAGGTGGTATCTTTTTTATAGATTCCTCAAGATATAGATTTTTCAAACTTTTGTTCTAAGGTAAACAGAACTCTTTGTCTAGACTAGGCGTAGTGGTCGATAATTCAAGTAGAAGGTCGTGGGTTCAATCCCCGATCTCATCATATCTAATAAAAAAATATCGTAAAGTTGTATAATTATATCGTAATAGTTTGTATCGTAATATAAAATAAGATTATATAAAAATATACATCGCACTTATGTAAGATGATAAGTGCTACACTTCTACAAAAGCTACAGCCTAGTAATCAACGGCTTATTATATATTGGGACTTAAGAAACTGAAGTGATTCTCTGTGACTTAGTGAATACCCTATACTCCTTAAAGGAGTATAAAAGGAATAGTAGTAGTTACAGAAGAAAGTCATTTATGAAACTTAGGGTGCATTTGTATTGGTACTACGATACGTGATAAGAGCGTTGATAATAGCATAGCGGGAAAAGTTACATATTGATTGTCGCTCAAATATTAAATTTGTTTTATAATTTTCTACGCTATGCTGTTATCAATTGTCTTATCACTGATCGCACCTCCAAATCAAATGCACCCTTAGTTATCAACGCTAACTTAATCTTTTGTTCTTTAATATTTATATGAAATAATTTTAAATTGAAAATATTTTTATTCATTTCTTCTACTTGGAAATATATTGGTCTACTCAAAAAACTTAACATTTTTTTAATTTAGTAATTTAATTTTGGAGACAAGTACAAAAATGGTTTGGTTTTTTTTGTTTTTGTCTTTTGAAAAATAATTAGCCAAGTATAATTTTATTAACAGTTCAAAAGTTTGAATAACTGGCGTAAAACTGTACACTTCATCAAAGAAATTTGTCAACTTTTTTTTTTCCATTTCTTTTTTTTAATTTTTTTTTTGTTTGATTTTTTAATTATTTTTTTTTTGTTTTTTTTTTTATTGACATCCATACAACAAAAACCTTTGAAACTTTTTTCAACTTTATATACCAATTCTTTCAACCGGTTCACTATAATAATTCTATGGTTTAATAAAAAAGTTTCTTTTTTTAATGAGAAACAGAAATAAAAAAAAAAAAAAAAATACTTATAAATTTTGCAATGCTATGATTCTCCAAGGCCTAATAAATAAAACAAAAAAAAAAATGTATAATTAAATACATACACAAATACAAAAAAATTTAAAAAAAAAGGAAGGGTAAGGGAAAATGTTGGCATCAAACATTTATTTATATATAAATAGTAAAGATCAAGAAGTTAAAAAAAAAGGGTTGAAAAGTATTAATTAATTAGATTCACATCGTGTGATTCTTATTGAAAAAAAAAAATACTTTGGTTAATATAATTTTAAGGAGAGAAGTTACTGTATAGTTATGAAGAGCTAATTTTTTCTTTTTTTTTAATTACAATTTTCAATAAAGTTGACAAAAGTGAGTTTTTATATATTTTTAAATAAGAGTTCTCAAATTATTTAAAGTTTGATTGTTTTTTCAAAATTTAACTAAAACTATTCTCATATTGAGATACAGGTTTCACAAACTCAATTTTTTACCTTCTTGTCTTATTTAATTGGTTGATAGTTCGAGAAGTAAAGAAACATTTACGTAGGCCTATACTTATCATTTTACAAAGGAGTTAAATCCACACTAATATATTATGGCAGTGAGTCATGACTACTAGCGAACTCCATCAAGAATAAGCTGCTAGTCTTCGTAAATAAACACTTCAGTATCATATGCACAATTTTCTGGCCGATAGATTCTGTAATAAGATCTGTGGGACTTATAGAGCAAAGAACCGCTTGTAGAGCAAATAACCAGAACAAGGTTGAAGTACATCAGACACACACTGAGAGAAGACGAAAAAGCCATAACTAAAATTTCACTACTTTGGAACCTACAAGGGGGTTCTAGTGTAAGAGATAGTCCCGGATTAAGAAGGAAGCGCACTACCCTAGAAAATATAAGAAGATGCAATACGTCGTGGAACATAATCCAAGAGAAAGCAACAAACAGATCAGATCGGAGACTTCAAGTGGAAGCGCTCTGCGCTTTGTGCTCTTTTTACACCAGTAAGTGGTAACGAATCTTACAAATTTACATAAGCATATAAAAAGTGCATTAAATTCACAAATGAATGGAGTTATTTATTAAATATCGAAAATGTAGAATGTTTGAACTGAACGCCTAAAAACAATATTATATGTAGTACAATTATTATTAGTTAGAAGTTATAATACCACTTCTTTTATTTTTTTAATTCATTTATATTTACACTATTTTTTTTTTCAAAATTACAACAAAATCAAAAGGACATAAAGAAAATTTTATATAATTATATATATATATATATATAAGGACATCACAATTTTATTTTGTCCCATCCATAAAACAAAACAACATTAAAGAGAAAATAAACGTGCTCTGAAAATTAAAAACAAAAAAAAAAAGAAAATCAAGGAAAAAAATCAAATCACGGGAAATATATCTGCATCCTCTCCCACGAAAGAAAAGTCGAAAATAATAAAAAAAAAATAAGTCGAAGTTTTCAAACTCTTGACCAAAAAATATATATTTTTCAATTTATTTCATTTGTATTTTTATATTTAGTGAAATTTGTTAACAATTTTAATTTTTACAAATAAATGAATACATTTACAGTGTCTGTCAAAAGTAGACAAACAAATTTTAATGTTACAAAATGTGTACGCATAAGTAAATATCGAAATATTAAACAAACCATTTTTCTTTTTTATGCCAAATTAAAATCAAAATTCAGGACGCTTGTATATTGAACTTTTACAAAATTTAGAACCCAAAATATTTAAAATTTGATTCGATCATAAAATTGTATTTACTTTTTTTGTACGTTATTGTATTTAAAATTAAATTATAGACAGTCCATGGTCTGTATAATTACCGCATTAACCCTTTTTTTCAATGAGGTAGAATTACAAAAAAAAAAAATAGTAAGGAAACCTTTGTTTTATCCTTGATGAATTTTTATTGAAGGAAAAATATATTTAAGAGAGTGCATTGGGTTGATTGGGCGGGTGGATATTTCCTACTTAACTTTTAACATTTTAATTTTTTTATTTTTTAAGAAATATTTTTTTAGTTGTTGTTTTTGCTAATTTCAAAAAAAAAAAATTCATTATTTATTGAGGTACATTCTGGACTGATTTCTTTGAGAATATTTTTATAATTTTTTCGTCTTTTAATTGTTTGGTCCTGTTGTGATAAAAAAATAAAAACAAAAATTGAGTGTATTGTCCTACAGTCATCAATGTTTTAATAAAATATTAAATAGCAGAACTAAATAAAAAAAATTTGAATAGGAAGGAGAAAAAGTTTAAAAAAAAAGGAAAATACAATAAAAATTAAAATGTAAAGTTATATGTTAACTTAAGGAATTATGAAAAGTATATTTTTAATTGAGAAGTGTAACACTATTTCGAATCCACGAGAATGAGTTGGTTATAATTTAATTCGTAGTTCTCAGGGAGTACGGTCTGCTGTTGGAACCCAAAAAAGTCATATCGATAAAACATTGGTGGTTTAGTAAAAACGTATGTTGTAACTAGATCCAAATGTAGTCCAACTGTACTCAAAAGATGATGATCACCTTTGCCTGAACAATTGTGTTTACTTTGTCACCAATGTTGAAATAATCATAAAGACTTTTACAATGTATAGTGCTTTTACATCCACTGCTAGCAATATTAAAAACCAGTAATGAAACAAATTTAGTTCACTGCAACCGACTAATTAATACTCAACATCTGGAAAATTCAACAAAAGAACAGAACATTCTTCTGCCAAATTACTAAAATCTTGATTAATTTGGGAAAAATGTTTTTAAATCTTAGAAGATAAGTTGGTAGTTCCTGAACCACAGTTTTAAGTTATCCCAAAATTCAGGTACACAATCGAAATAGAAAAAACACTTTTTTACCAAATTTGAATGTTCTATCTTTATTTCAAATTCCTTTCCATATTAATTTCGAAGATAAGCTTTGTAGTCTTGGGAGCTGTTCGGGATATATCTGAAACACACTCGGAATGAAATCAAATTACACAAGGGAACTACGAAATTTGAACGTTCTATTTTTATTGGTTATGAAGATATGCTAGTCTGGCCTTGGTGCAATCAAAATCTTCGTTAGTAACCAACTGTAAACATCTTATCAAGGTAGTATCATTAGGTTTTGAATTACCAGGCATACGGACGGATTTAGCTTAGCTGACTCAGTTGATAATGATAAATAGTATATATACTTATCCATATTTAGCTGCTTTCCTTTTGGAGGATACAAACACCGTACCAAAGTTCATATATCCGATACCTACTTTAGGTGTAGGATATAAAAAATTTGGTCTGCTTCAAGATTGCAATTATTAAAAAAAATTAAACTCCTAACCAAAAGTCACACTTTCATATGTCGGCATGTGTATTATATTATATTCAAATCCTTATGCTTTTTTAAAATAACTCGCAAGTTCCTTGCATTTAAATGAAATTTTATCTTTTTTAGGGATCTGATTGAGATTGAATAACCAGATGACAGACACTTTAATAACCTTATAACTTATAACATTTTCATTTCAACAGAGGTTTAAATTTTATTTCAAAGGAAGTTGAAAAGTCATCGTTCAATCGGCGAAACAAAAACAAAAAAAAAAAAAAAGAAGTTTTAAAAATAAATAAAATAATAATTTTTTTCTAATTAAAACTCACGGTTTTTTTTTTTTTTTTAATTTCATTTTTTTTAGCCACTGTTTGAGACTAAAGTTGATTAAAAATGAATTGAAGGAAAAAGAAAGAAGAAAAGAAAATATTATTTTTCCCAACAGGATTTATTCTAAAAACAAAAAAAAAGTATATATACAATTTATTTCATTTTTTTTCTTATTTTAATTATTTTTTATTATTTACTTTAAATAAAAAAAAGTCGCGCAATAAATTCTTGATTGGGACACCAAGTGGTACTTATAAAACTGCCATCATGTTCACCACTTGAAAGTTTATATTTATTTTTTTTTCTTTTTTGTGAAAATTTGTCTGCATTATCTTCCATTTTTTTTTCACCGTTATTCAAGAACTGTCACTTTGTTGTTCAATTATAAAAATTTTTTATTTCAAAGTTAATTTATATTTCATAGAAATAGTGGAGTGGTGAGTAACCCAATATACTTTACATGACAAAATATTTTTATTGAATTTAAGCTATTTGTTAAATAAATTTAAATTTGTTATATTTGCAACGTTCCGAAAGTCAAATTAAGAGGGGTCATAATGATCCTTCATTTGTTTTTTGAAATGTAAGGCTAAAAAAAATATTTGGTTCGTTTAATATCCCGAATTTTCTAATAAAAATCTTTGGTTTTCTCAATTAAAAAAAATTATTAGTTTGAACCCACCTTGTTAGTAGTTTTGATTTCTCAAGAAAGCTTAAAAGGAATTGGTTCAGGGAAATTGGGGTTTAAGTTCCATTATATCAGGTAACAAACTATAAGCTACAGGATATCAAAAGAAAAATTAGCTGAGCAATTGAAATCACAACAGAAATACATTTGGAAATATTAATTAAAATATACCTACCGAATGAAAAAAAAACTTAAACTAGTAAAACCAACGGGAGACAGTAAAGTCTAGAACAGTAAGGCCAAACCCGCAAAATTTTTCGATATTCGCGTCTTTAACCTCCGAAAAATTTCACGATAGACCTTATTGTTCATTTCAAAAACCTTTCCTTCGAGGTATTCTTCACCCATGCATTAAATCTGTCCGTTCAACTTTCTTTGCGCTTCCCTTGGAGGAATAAGAGCTACTATAACAACAATGGTGCCGCTTAATATAACATTCTCGTCATCGTACTCTCTTCTAAATCCCCGATAACTTTATGAATTTAAATTGTTGATTACAAAATAGATTATACTCTATATATGTATATCAATTTGGAGAGGTTTTATATTCGGTAACGAATGGTAAGCCCCTTTTTCCAGAATATTGACAAGTTTACTTTCTGCAAAATTCATATAACCTGATTTTGTAACGAACTATTATAGGCTTTATTACTGTAGGCTGTATACAATTCTTAGTTAAGCACACAAGCTATAATTATATTTTTACTAAGTTTATTGTACTCAATGTTTTACATATCAATACAATCAATAAAAGTGTCAATTTTACAGATGAAGACTTTTGTTTACAAGTTATTATATTTTATTTTGAATTATTAATTATATAACTTTTATATATACATAATAATCATTATTTGAATAATAAGTGTTTCTTGTTGAAAGAAAACACAAACACATGTAAAGCTCTAATCATTCGCTCAACTGGTTTATGTTTTTCAAATTGAATAACATTTTATAAACTTTAAAAGATTTATCATTTAGATAATTGATTAAATTTTTAATTTCAATTGATACAAAAAAAAAAATAAAGCAACGTATACCAGCGCACAGTTTTATAAAGTTTTTAGCATTGAAGTTTAGAAAATTGTACAAAAAGAGAATCTAAGAAAGAACTGAGCTAATAAAGAACATACTCAAATAAAGTTTTTATTTTCATCTTCTTTTATACTTTAACTTTTAAAATATTTAGATAAATTCACTGACTGCAAGTGCATTAAATTATAGGATATTTTTAATGTAGAATTCTCACTTTAAAAGAGGCGAAGTCGAATCCAAAAATATTTTTTCTGGAGTTACATTATAATTCCGTCTCTATATTTATTAAGTAGTATGGGACATTAATGGACCAGGTAGCTGTAACCCCTGAGGTGTTATTATGATATAAATTATATTTTTTTATTAGATATGATGTGACCGGGTTTTGAACCCGAGATTCTTAAATTCTAAGGCCGACATCCACTACTTTATCGATCGGATCCATTTACTTTATTGATCGGATCGATGATTCAAATATTGCTATTTCTTAACGGATAGAGCATAATACACTGAAAGAACTGACAAAATAAATCTTATAAGCACATTTTTTCAAAAATAAATTTAAAATGTGCTAAAATGAGATATATTACAAATACCATTCAGTAAAAATAAATATTAATTAGTTAAAGGAAACATTGACTTATTATTGTATATCTTTGAATTCAATGAATTAACAAAACTGACAATATCATTCATTTGTAATTTTTCAACAATATTTTGTTAAACAACTCCTCCTCTTATAAACCAAAACCAATTTTATTTTTTATTTTTATTTTGCCATTTTCAAAGAAAACTATTAGAATAATTATATTTAATTATACTTAGGTGTATTGTATTTTAAAACAATTATATGGTATCACCAAATACATTCGTTTTACTACTGTTTAACTGCGATTTGATTAATTGTTACGATCATCAATCAATGTTTACGGCTAATGATCTAACCAATACATAAAAACAAAAGCAAAGTAATTAAAAAATATTTTCTTATATTATATACTTATGTGTAATATATTGTATGTAATAGATTATGAATATTATATATTATATTGTATATATACATATAAAGTATAGATTTAAGATATGAGAGATCATATGTAAAGATTGTAAAGAAAATATTCTACTCACGCTATTAGATCTTTGTATGTTATCTATATATATATATAAACTTGTCATTATTATAGAAAATAAAACTTATAGTAAATTAATTTAATCTATTTCAGTAGTATTAAAAAAAAATATATTTTTTCTCAAAATCAAAAGTAATTATAAATATAAACAATGCTATCTCCATCTATATTCCATTTATCAAATGTTCGTTGTGTTTTAGTATAGATTTTTTAATAAGTACTTAAATTTAAAGTTAATTTGTTTATTTGTTATCCTCATCTGTCTGTCTCAAGCTAGAGTTTCAAGTATTTTAATATTTTTTTATTTTGACGCCTTAAAATATGCAATTTTTTGGTAATAATAATGGGAACCATATAATTTCAATAAAAAATAAAACATATAATGAACTGGCTTTAAAGTTAAGGATACGAATTCTAATTTGAGGTTGGTTGGTTTAAAACTTGCATAAGTCGTATGAGCTGAAATATAGTATAACAAGTCTATATAATAACTTTAGAATCCCATAATTAGACCAATGTTGCCTAATTCTATATAATTAAATACATATGTACTTTTTCTAAAGTCATTATATATATTCTCACTTCTTAATAATATATAATTACCATTCTCACATTATTTATATATATTATAATATACATTTTTATAACTATCATGAAATTATTAAGAATCATGAAATACTCTATTCAAAAGAACTTCTTATATAGTTACAAAAAAACAACATTTTTTTTTAAGATATTAGAACATTAAATCAAAAAATACCTGTCAAACGTATTTATAGAAAAATACAACCATAATATTATGAAAAATAATAAAGCGAGTAAAAACAATTTTCCAGTGATATTCTCATAAAACTAATAAATATAATTATACAATTGTAGGTTTGTTTTTTTTTAAAGTATTTCATAAAAAGTTATGCAGAATAATGTAAAGTAATAATATTTGTATTAAAATTTAAAGGTACTTTTACAATTTTGGTAAAAAAATATATCAATGAAAATTTGTGAAAATTATGATATAAAATTTGTTTCCATTTAAAGATTTCTTATATTTTTAAATGACTATTTTTAGGGAGGAAATAGGGCCCTGATTTAAGAAATAGGACTCCGGGGTGTTATTTGCTTTTCAATTTAATTTTTGAGATTTTCGGAAATAAGGCCCCAGGATGTTATTTCCCTTTCAATGCAATCTTCTTCAGAAATAACTCGAAGATTAAATAGGGAGAAAAATAAGACCCCGGGGAGTTTTTTCAAATGTTCAACTGTGATTTTAATGAATTCCTCATACAATTTAAATGAAAAATAACATCCCTGAGTCTTATTTCAAAGGACCTAATTTCATGCCTCCGATATGTTAATGTTTACAGTTTGATATTTTCCCATTATTTATCTTAAAATGTAATTGCTTCACAGGCTTTGAAATATAAAAATATAATGTTTCGAGAGCTAATTTTTAATTTTATCCATTGGGTATTTATCTATTGTATTTAAACCATAGTCTTGTTCAGTATAAATCTATTGTTGTTATTTTACTCATACTAGGTTTAGATAATTTATTAATTTTAGTATATATACTATAGAAGAAAAGGTTATAAGTTCGTCAGTGAAAAAAAAAATATATTCCGTCCTGACAAAAGTCATTCCATTTTGCCGGAAACGCGTAAATCTGAACTTTTTTTGTGTGGTCGTGTGTGTGTATGTAAAGTTTGTTGGAATATGTTAACCCAATTCGGCCTGACAAGCTTCCAAAACAACTTTTTTTTTCCGATTTGGGGCCAATTTTACAGGAAGAATTGGTAGTCCGAAAGAGAGGCTGGAAAAACTTTTTGTTGAGTGCAGTTAACCTGTTCAGGCATTAAGACACTATGAAGTTTTTGCCAACACAAAGAACAGCTTCGCTGATGGGCTAATTCGTACATTATTTTGTTAAAAATTCCAACAATAAATTAATTAAACCAAATACATATGATTTTAATGTTTTGTTATCTTAATTTTGCTTTTGACTGTAATTTTATATATGATTTTCATGTCAATGGTGTTTAGTAAATGATGATCAGACAATAGAAATAATTGCAACAGTGCACATACTAAACTTTGAATTTGTGGTTCAACTATTGGATAATAATCTTGATCGAAAAAACCAAAAAAAAAAAAGTCATGTAAAAACAATAAAATAACACGCACATTAAAAGTTGTTGATTTTTATAAAATTTTATAAAAAAAAAAAAAAAAATTACAACGAAAAACTATTAAATTGTTTTTTTTTTTATTTATAATTACCTATGAACAAGAAAAATTCTATCAACTCAATTTTTAATAATATCAGCTAGGTATTGGTTTTATTTTTTTTTTTTTTAATATAAATACATATAACTAACGTACAATAATAAATAATTTATATATAAATACTCACTCCTACATGTGAATATAAAGGTATGAAAAAATGGCAAATATATAATAACATGAGAAAATGACATTTTGTCATTTATATATTGTTTTTGTTTTTTTGTTTTTGTTTTTTTGTCTTTGATTTGGTGCTTAGTTGGACTAATTACTGTCATCGACAAGGAAACTAACAATTGTTTCTTTTTTTTAATATATTAATTTGTTAAAAAAGTTTAAAAATTTAAGAATTTATTTGTAATGTCAGTCTTTTGTTAACTTTGTTTGCAGTTTACCTCTTAAACGAATATAATGGTTATTTGTTACGACTGATTAATAGTTTTGGGAAATTTGGTACGTTTGAATGAGCCTAAACGAATTTGTTAAACGTTGAGCTTATCTTAAGTTTTTATTTGAAACAGGTTTCATTCAAGACGCAATTGCATTAATCACTTTTCACTAATCAAATATCACTTATCACGAAATTATAATAAGTGAGTGTTTTTTATTAATAAAACTTCATTAGTTTGTTATTAAATATCATATATTTAAACTTATATCAAAAGTGAGCACAAATTTGAGCTAACTATTTTTTTGAGTTAATAAGTTGAGTTAATTATTTCTATTGCAACTTTTAGTATATACTAATACAGCTTTATTGAGCCAGTCAATCCTAAGCTAGCTCAAATTATGAACTTATTTAATTTGCGCTCAATTTATAATTTGCGCAATTTTTATTTAGCTCAGAATGTCGGCTTATATGTGTAGCTTAAACTGTGTGCTAGCTCATTATCAATTAACAAAAGTTTGAGTTAGCTCAAATTGTAAGCTTATGTATGTAGCTCAAACTATGAGTTGGCTCGACTTTTCGTTTGAGCTTGGCATTGAATTTCGCTCTTTTGCAGCCCTGTCAAATATGGTTTGGGTTAAATAAACATTTATAAAAAACAAGATTGTTTTGATCAGTACTAAGCATTAGGTTAAATATGGCTCTAAGCCTAAAATCTTAGCAATTATAAAAGCTCAGTATAAACTTGAAATTTAAAAATTTTCAATCTTTCAAAATATAATTTAATGTTATTGTATTAACGTTAATATAATTTACAAATTCTTCATTTTTACATAATAATTACTTTAAATCAGGAATCATAGTATATCTATAATGTTTTTACAAACATATATAATAAAAACAGTTCTTCTACTTGTTTATTTTTCCCTTTCTTTTAAAGACAATAAAAAATTATTAGCAAGTTATAAGAAAATAACAATAATTTTTTTGTTGTTGTTACTTTTATCGCGGATTTTAAGGTGCCGATAAATAGATGAGCTGTGGTTGTATAATTTAAAAAATAAATGATAATTCCATCGTTCAACCATCCATGGATTTTTAATGTTTTTTTATTTATACATACAATTTTTTTTTTAATGTTGATTTTGCATTAATAACTAACTTACATTTTAATGACAAAAACATAACTATTTATATATATACATATCTTAAAGACCAAAAACATTGATAAATAAAAAAATATCACAAAGAAATGAAGAAAAACAAAGAAATAAAGAAGTCAACATAATAAATATAACAGGCGGAACTTTTTTTTTTACAATTTAATATGAAAGTAAAACAAAATTATAACATACAAATTATATATCTATAAAAAAAAAATTGTGATTTTGTCACACCAAGTTGATCAGAAAAATTCGAAATATCTTTAAGTTTAATCAATGGATTTAGATTTTAGATTATTTTAAATTTTTTCTTTTTATATTATTTTTGTTTTATTGTATTTGTATATAACTATTTATTTTCAATGAACTCACTTCACCTGTTTTTATATATATATATATTTATGCATATATATGTATACATTTTTTAAAAATACAATCTTTGTAGTTTTCACGCCATTTAACAGCATTAAAATTCCGTATATAATAATTTTATAACTTATTTTCCAATTCATTTTCTTTTTAATATCTCTGGCTTCCTTTTTTGAATTCGTTGAAGAATTTTCAAAAGTTTTTTAAAATTAAATATTTTAAAACTTAAGTTAATGCTTTAATAAATCTAATTCTAAAATTCGAAATAAACGCTTTAATAAACTTAATTCTAAAATTCGAAATAAACAAAAGAAATATGAGTAATTTTGTAAATTATTTTAAGATTTTAACAAATAGATGAGGAACTTAAAGAATACTTTTTTTTTTAAATTTGTTATACATGCATGAACATTAAGATATTTATATATTGTTTTATCTTTTAATATTTAATAATTAGTTTTTAATTATTTTAAAATAATTAAATATTGACATTTTAATTTTAAATTTAGTCAAAAATTATAATGGAAACATCGTAATAGATAAAGGTTACTTCCGCGCAAAATTTGGGAAGTTTAAAAATTGATTAACAAATTTATTTGTATATTTTATTGTACAATGCGTTATATGATGAAGTTTTATGTGTAAATGTGAAAATTACTCCTATAAAAAATGGGACCCAAATATTTGGAATTTAGAAGCCTAGTAACTATAGAACTTGTAAAATTCTAAATTTATAGCCTATTAAGTTGTTGAGCCTCGGTGATGTATAATGGGTGATCACATAGCTAATGCAGGGAGTGTGAATAGAGATGAAACGTGAGGTGAGCCTCAGTAGGTATAAAGAAAAGTAATTTTACTAATAAGTTAATTAATTTACTTAGCCCATTACACCTGAGAAGGATAGTCATGCAACACTACTTTATACATTATTGTTTGCTCTAGGAGTCTGTCTATAAAAAGCGACATCTTTATAGGAACATATGTTTATAGGGTTTTAGAACACATGATAACACACAAATTGACTCACTAACTTCTGGTAATTCTTCTTTATATTTTACTTTTTGAAAAATTTTAACAATTTTAAATTGCCTCTACCGTTTAAAATTTTACTTTATAATTAATACGACATTTTTTTAAAGTTTAAAAAAATCTGATTTAAATATTAAAACCCCCTCTCCCTTTTTATTTTTCAATATTTTAATCCTTAAAAAATATTTTAGAATTCCCATGTAACTCAATCAACACACAAAACACTATCGAATTATTTTTTTAAATATAGGTCCAGCTAAAGTTAAAAAGAATAAGAATGTCCACAATCCATGATGCTCTTCTTAAACGTTTTAAATTTATTATCTTTTTTCTTTGATATTCTTCACAGATTCATTTTAATTACAAAAAAAAAAGCAAAAACACTAAAATAAATTAAGGATAACATATGTAAACCAGTACCTGTCTTGCCCAAAATCAAACCAAAACTAATTTCAATTGATTTTTCGATCCATATCTATGTCAATTTCTTTGATTTTTACAAAATAACTTAAAAAAAAACACAAATTAATAACCCAAACACAAAAATCTTAAGATATTTTGTTAAAAAAAAATCGTGCAGCATGTAAATCTCATACGGTGTCAAAAGAAGGATTTTTTCTTGAATGGATTTGAAATGAATTGAAAGACAGTTAGGAAACGAAATAAATATTTTTAGCTATATATATACATGACTATATAATGAAGTGTGTATTTTTTTCATAATAATATATCAACAATATATTTTCTTTTTTAATTTATTAGTTTCAATAACAATTAGCATAATATCTTGGAACTTGGAATTGAGAACAGTTAATGAAATAAAAATAATATCTGCCAGTTGTCTGTCTTTCGATTCATTTTGTTTTAATAAATTTTTAAATATGTTTTTCCCTCGATATACTCGAGAGTTATAGAGAGGTAGAATAACTTGGTTCTTAATTCAAAAACTTGGAGACCTAGATTACACAGGCTACATATACATTCTATCCCACAAGTTAAGAGTAACATTGGAGGGTAAATTAGAACATCTAGAAAATCTTGCAACAATATTAGACCAAAACCATGATTGGAATGAGGCCAAAGCAATGAAAATCAATGCTGCCGTAACACAACACCTAGAAATTCACGGTCAAACAATTGAGTATGCAATAACTTCTACTACCTTGGCAGCATTATCTCAACCAAGGTGAAACTCATAATTTTCCAGGAATACCACGCTGCAGATTTCTCGGGCATGCATAAGCAGAATTCTCTTGTATTGTAGAGAGATCCGATTAACGTCGAGTATTACAAACAACATAAAGTATTCTGGCCTAGTACAATTACTAACAGAGATTTAGGGAACTTAACTAGAGAGCAACTAATAGCGCATCAAATAAGGAAAAAGAAATGGAGACTGATAAAACACATGCTGCTTAAACAACGAGGATGAATAATGGCCTTTGAATAGGTAGCCTTAAAGCTGCTGAAGAGTCGGTTGAGTAAACACTGGGACAGAATAATATTTATGGAGCTAAACTTAATAGGTATATCCTGGTAGAATGGGACAAAAGAGCACCTAACAGAGTTCGAATGAAATATTTAGTGAAGGTTCTATGGTTCCAAGAAGAGGAATAAGGAAAACAAAATTACAGGAGCTCGTTGTAATCGCGGTCTTAGAATACTAATAAGAAAGTAATATTCCTTATCCGAGATTATAATATGTTTCTCGTTTCAGAAAAGTGTGTCTTGATAAATTGTTAATATTAATTCTTTCTTTTTTTTATACAAAACTACAAAACTTCTATTGCCTAATGCTATGGGCCCTATTTCAATATAAATTCCTATAAATTTTCAGGAATATTTGGAACTAGGAGATAACGGAGAATTGTTTACCCGTTTCATATTCTAATAATCACTAATTAAGCGAGGTTTTTAAAATACATTGGTAATATATATAGTAAATTCTGACTTAATTTACTGTTATCACAACGGTTTAAATACTTTAGTATTATATTTTTTTTATGCAACTAAAGATCGCCGTTAATAATTATTCATGATGTTATGAAAATATTTAACTTTTATATCAAAATTTTTAAATATTAAAATAATAAAAAAATAAAAAATAATTTAAATACAACAAAAATTGAACAAGAAGCCGTCTACTAATCAATATTGTATTAAGACATATTTAACTCCAGGTGGTAATCCCGTTTTTTTTTTTCTTGTTTTTTTAATAATTTTAATTCGATTTTGTCTGACTTTATGTATATTTCAAAGAGCGAAAAATTCAATATAAATATATATATCTTTATATATATGTATATGTAAAAAAGGTTACAATAAACAAAACAAAATAAATTTCAACCACCGATATTTATTGGATATTTTTCGTGTATTGTATTTTTCCTTTAAATCCACGGAATGTGTCAATCATATTTAGTAGAAAATTATAATAAAAATTTAATAAAAAATAAGAAAAAAACTTAAATATTCGGTTTTTTTCTGCTATTAATTAACTGACAACATTAAATATTCCCAAAAAAAAAAACCGATCATTTTAATTCGATTTGTAATAAAAATTATAACCCCAGTTTGTTATTGCCCCTTTTATTCTTAAAGCATTCTTGTTTTTAGTAGATCTTTTAAAAAAAAAAGTGTGCTTATAATTTAAAAACTGTCCGTGCGTTGGTCACTTACTCTTTGCACATGTTTCTTAATGTACTAGGCAGTCTGTTAATAAAACTTCAAGCACAGATACATCTTAAGATACTTTTGCAGAAGAATCGTTATATTAACAACGTTGAAATAAAT
Source organism: Dolichopus griseipennis (assembly GCA_963082915.1). NCBI lineage: Eukaryota > Metazoa > Arthropoda > Insecta > Diptera > Dolichopodidae > Dolichopus > Dolichopus griseipennis. Next base: position 71,968,896 of record OY720445.1, read on the forward strand.
CCAAGATGGATTGTATAAGCTTTTCTTCTTGCATAATGTGGTCTTCTAAGGTCTGATTATTTTATATAAGAATCCTGCAATACTGTGGTTCAATTTAGCCCATCTGAGAAATGGTATTTTATTTTGTAAAAATAGCATTCATACCAAATGGGTTGAGATATAAATATTAGAACTTGACATTCCTGAAATCCAAGAATGTTTAAACCCCATTATACTAGAATCAATTTAATGAAAGGTACTCTTCCTGGGTACTCACCAATAGTCTATAGACCTAATGTCTCTATGTGGACCTAAGAACTTGATATTCCCAAAACTCTAAGAATGTTTAAGCCCCGTGATACTAGAATCAATTTAATAAAAGGAACTCTTAATGAGTACTCACTAATAGTCTATGGAACTAATGTCTCTGTGTAATTATCTATTAATCTTAATCTTTCCACACCAAATTGAAACCGTATTTACAAAATGCGAATTTCAAAATTTTGAATGTACATAATCGCACAATTGGTTATAATCAAATGTCCACTTCTTAAATACCTTCGATTCTATATACTGCCTTGTTATTTTTTATTTATTGAAGTTTTATTTGAAATATATTAAACAGATTTGTAAAAAAAAGATTTATTATACAAAGCAAAGTAGAATATTATGATTTTATTAGTTTTCTTTGATTAATACAAACATTTTTTATTATATAACCGCCCAAACTTTTACAGACATTAATTTTGTATTGCAATCAATATATAAGACACTTTTAATCTATTTCTAACATAGAACTAATTAGAAAGATCAAACTAAAACCTTAATAACATACTCATGTATCAAATAACATTTAAATGAGGCTTTGAGTGTTTATATGATAATGTTTAAGATATAAAATTTATTGTTAAACAAAATCAAATTTAAGATTGAATTAAATTTAAAGATTATAAAGTTGTAACTTGAAAAACGGTGGCATTCTGTTGTGTGAAAACAACTTAGACTTACTTTTAAATTTTGAATTTGCTTCCGAAATTATATTTCAGACCTTTATTTACTTTGAATAATTTTGTATTTTAATCTATTTAAAACGTTTGTTGAAATACCCCCACAACTTCGAATTAAATGTATTATAGAATTTTATAATATTTAGCCACAATAACACAATTATATATAAGTAAATAGATAATATAAACAAAAAATTTAAATCAATGTTATAACTCACAGACAGAAAAATTAAGAAAGACTTAAATACAAAATTATTACAAAAAATAACAAATAGAATTGTATCTATTGTAATCTAAAACGTTTCTACAGTTTATAAAGCTTAGTACTATCCCATGTATTAATTGGAGCAAAATAAAGATCAATTATAATAATGTGCAGTACATTTCCTCATGTTCAAACATTTGTCTATGGTAAAAATACAGTATTCTAAACCTAGCTCTTGAACACCTATTAGAAAATTAAATCTCTTATTTTATTAAAGTTAATTTGAAACTATATATTTTTAACTTTCGTATAATTCATAATTCTGATTCCAAAGAACCCTGTAAAAGAATGTTAATTGTTTATATAATTCGATTTGCTATATTTTTTTTTTCAAAATAAAAAGATACACCCTCAACTAACCCACTGAAATACTTTTAAATATATAGATTGTCTAATGAGTTTGGAATTATTAAAAACAACAAAAAACAAAAACTAATTTCATCATCAATTCTTTTTTAATAACTTATACAAAAATGATTTTAAATAAATTACTAAAAAAAAAAAAAAAGCAAAAATAGAAAAAATTACCAATCAATCAAAAATAGCTAGCTAATTTGGTAATATCGTGTGCAAGAAACTCTTATAATATTTTTAAATTTAATTTTATTTCTTTTTCATATTTTCAGATTATTTATAAATTTTTATATATTTTTGATAGATTTGATACCATTTCTGATTACCCTCATCAACTTCCTTTCTATTGATTTGTATATATATATAACAACGTATACATATTCATATTTAACATATAAATATATTAAATATTACCGACTGACTAAATAAAAAAAAAAGAAATAATATCTTAAAAAACCAAAACAGATCGTTTTGTACTTTTATTTTTTTTCTTATTTTTTTTTTTCTTTTCGATTTCGAATAACTTTTATTTCCAATGTTATTTTTATTGAAAAAAAAAAAAACTCCAAAAATCTAAAATGAAAATTAATCACTTTTCCTGATTTATTTTTAGTTAAAATCTATAGATATTCTTGTAATACATATAGTAGTATTTATTCTTAATTTTTTTTTTATAATATATCTTATTAACCCTTATATTGCCGTTGATTAAATTTTATGTCTATTGTTTGTTTAAGTTTTATAAGTTTAAAGGTATTATTAAAATTCGGAGGAAACTTAAGGTGTTCTGAGAAGCACATTTTTATACCCAATATCTAATATAGGTATAAAGGGATATTAACCTTGATACGGTTTAGGGATATTAACCTTGGTTGTGCCCACCAAAAGAGACAAGCTTAGATGTAGAAATATGTATATATTTTTGTTCGGTAACACCACCTTATTCGATTTACCGATATCCATCCGTCCACAATATTTCAAAAGTAAATGCTTTCCTGATGAAATTTAAACTGTAGGTCACTGATGGCGAAAGTAAGGCGAGGATTCTACCTCATGGACTCTAACTCTGGAAGCTTCCGATCGAACCAAGTTCACACGAGTTAGTTAAGTTATCTCGGAGATCAATAAAAATATTTACTTCAAGTTTGTTACAAGGGTGTTTCTTCATGTCATCTTTGTATCCCTAAAGTGGATTAAATTTGAAAGGTAGTTCGGGTACCTTCTACATACCTCTTAAAACATAATAGCATATCTTCGAAATTTCTAAGAATATTGATATTTGGATGGGGTCCTGCTCAGCTTATATTATGTTCTTTAGTTTTTGAATGTTATGAAGTGAGCAGAATAGATTTGTCAGTTCGAGACAATGTGAATAGAAGCAAAGCGATGTGAGACTATGTGTAGCAAAAGCTTTCATAATAGCGCTGCAAACAGTAGAGGTTTTAACGGCAAAGCATGAGTAAATGTATTGTGTTTTAGGTATCTCCCACCCACCTCCAAAAAATTTAAACATATTTCAATAAATCAAATCTCGTTTAAAACTCATCATCAGTAATTCAAGGGTTAAAAACAAATTTAATCGAACTTATTCGAATACCAAAAATTAAAAACAAAAAAAAAACAAATTCAAAGTGGAAAGGTTAAGAATAAAAATGATAGAAAATCTAAATTATCAGTTCGCGTTTTTTTTTTAATCGAATTGATTTGTTTTAAATGTTACTGAATGGCCTTTTTCATGATTTTTATTCGATTTGTGTTGTTTTTTTTCTGTTGTATATTGCCTTAAAATTTTACCTTTACCAGAATATTAGTCGTCGTCATATCCCACCCAGGTAGACCCAAAATACAAAAAAATTGTAGTATAAAAACAAAAAAAAAAAAATTTTTTTATTGATCGACTTTTATAAAAATTTTTCTTCTTATTATTTGTGTATATATTTTTATTGATACATGTGATTTTGAAATGAATGTTATTAGCTCAGGTATAGATCAAAAATTACCTCCAATTTCTTCTGAATATTTTATTTTCTTTTTTTTTTTTATTTTCATTTTCTGATTATTGTTTTCTTCTATTTCATTAATGTCTTATCTCACGAAATAATCTGCCAATCAATCACTATACCAAAAAATTAAAAAAAAAAAAAAAAGAATAAAAACATTCAAAGTTATTTGAAAAAAAAAAAATAAAATTTACTAAATTGTATCTTATAGATACATATTGAATGATATAAATGAATAAAACTCATTTACTAAATGATATAATATGTCCAGATAATGAACATTAAATATCTATACGGTAGGCTTTATTATTATTAGTTTGGCTTTTTTTGTTGTTATTAAAAAGTTCTTTGCTTTTTTTTCTTTTTTTTTTTTATTCTTTCAAATTCCTATGGGATATCGAATTAATTTTTAAATAAATGACAGTAATTTTAAATTGAGCTTTAAATTCGATAATGCATAATCGATTTATATGGATGTTCATTATATATATATGTATATCTGATTAATTGATTAGTATCGGTTAATTAACTTACTACTGGGTTTTTTTTTTATCAAACCACATTTAAAAAAAAAATGGTTAATATGAAATTAGTTTATAAAAGTTTTTGTTTAAAGAATTGTGACGCCACTTCAACAAGTTTCTTTTTATAGTATTTTTTTATATGACTAATTAATTAAATTTTTTTTTTTTTAATTAAAAAAATTATTTTATTGATTTTGAGTTTTAAAGATTGCTCATTTTTTTATGGCATTGAATATTCGATTTTACTTTCACTGTCAGATTTTTTGGAACAATGTTATTAAAAATATTTTTCTATAATAAAAATAGATATATAGAAGATTAAACTTACACTACTTGCTTTAAAATACAATTATTGAAACTTTAATACAAAAACAATTAACCTATTAAATTTTGAAACAATTAAAGTAGTGGTTCGGGTACCACCCACGCACCTTCCACGATCTTAAAGCATATTTTCAAAATTAAAAAAATTAAAAAAGATAGTATCTTGAAATAAATACAGAAGCTTTGGAATTTGATGAGTATTCCTTCGTATTTCCTATGTGTCCCTGAATTTTGGGTCAATTCGAGTGGTGGTTCAGATACATCCCACATATCTCCAAAGACTAAAAAGTCTATCTTCCAAATTAATAAAATTGGTAACTTAAAATAAAATAGAAGCTTTGAAATTTAGTGGGTGTTACTTAATATTTCTTTTATTTTCCTGAATTTTGTAGATCAATTTCAGTGGCGATTTAGGTACTTACGACAAGCCTCTGAAAACTTAATAAGCAATCTTGGAAATTAATAAAGATAGAAGCTTCAATTTTAGTACAAGGTTGTTTTGTCCTATCTCCTTTGTATCCCTGAATTTTGGGATCAATACGAGTGGTGGTTCTGGTACTTATCAAACGCTTCTCAAAACTTAATTAGCATATTTTGGAAAGAAAATATAGATAGAAATTTAAAATTTGGTACAGGTGTTTTCTATTTTTTTGATGTTTCCGAAACTTCAGAGGAATGAAAGTAGTAGTTCGGAAAGTTGTTGTCTCACGCCTCAAAATTAGTAAAGTTTAGTATTAGGTAGTTCTGTCCTGTATGCTTAATGTTTCTAAAATCTGAGATGAGTTGAAGTGGATTCGTGCAACTGACAATTGAATATATCTGATTATATTTTCGTTCTTAACTTAATTATTTTATAATGAAACCAAAATCTTAGTACTTAGTACTTTTTTTATTCAATTTTTACAATCTCTTTAATTTCTCATTAAAATTTATCAAAATTTTCTTTATGATTAACTTTAATTACTAATTTTCTGTTCTGCAAAATACATACTGTGATATTTTATTTATATTCATCTATAAATTAAAGCCAATATTATAAAATATTTCGCGGAAATTTAATTATTATAAAAAAGTTTTCTAAACTTATAGATTATCGGAGTTCGTATAAGATGCAAAAAAATAAGGTGTGAAAACATATGAAAGCTAAATTTTACAGTAATGCTTAATATTAACAAAAACGATTAATTGTGCAATTCATATCTACAAATCTGTATTCCAAAATATAAAAGTACAAAATATTGTAAAAGTTTTACGTAGGTATATATCTATAGATTTGTCGTCACGGAAACATGTTTAATTTAAAGTAAAACAATGAAATATATAAGTAAAAGCATATAATTAGTCTAAAGTGAATGATAACAGATATCAGATAAAATAAAAGTTTCAAAGTAAAAGTAAATTAATAAAAAATTTCTATCTATATATATTTATACTTTAATAATACATTTAATTCGGGGGAAAATTCACTTAAATTAGCGTATAATATAGCGTGAAAATTTATTGAAAAATTGAATGAAAATAAAATATTAAATATTTTTTTTTTAAGTACGTGACTCAATCAAACTTAATTTAAATATCGCGAATCGTAATAAATAATTGGCTAATCTAATTTTTTTTAAATGGACCTTTTTAAGTTAGGTATCTATCTATAGGTCAATTTAATCAAATACTCTATTTAGAAAAACCTAATTGAAAAAAATAAAAGAACTTTTTAATTTTTATAAGATATCTATTAAATAAACCCTCCAAGTATAATTACAAATTATCTGAGGTGTAAATTTTACGCTTAAAAAATTTGTTTCAACTGTTTTTTTTTTTTGTTTCCATTCTATCTGCGATTTTTTCCCCTTATTTTTAAAACATTAAAAGTTTTTTTTTTAAGAGTAAATACCTACAAAATAAAAATTAAATTAAATTCTAGTCACGTGCTCAAGATTTTTTATTATTTTCTTATAAAATCGTTATTCAATCTTAAAGATTAAATAATCTATACTTTGAAAAAAAAAATCACTTTCAATAAGTTTTGGGAGAAATCTACCTTAAGTATCTTAATTATGTGATAATTTGTTATTGTTAAAACGAAATACTTACACGTATTATTTTACAAGATACATTTTGCAAAAGTTGTTCATTATAACAGCTTTTTACTGACTCGGAATTCCAAAATCGAGATTTAAAATATTGTTCAAAATTCAATCTGTATTTATATTCATTCAATATAAAAATACTTTGAAGTTCATTTATTGAAACCTTCTCGTATAATCTCTCTATTATAGAAGATCGGATCATCTTTTGAACTCTTATCATTTTTTAGAGAAAATCCCACTATCTTTTAGATAGAATTTAGAATTATAGGAATAATTAGATTTATTTTCTCTTTTACATTACGACTTCTTCCTCGATACCTTCTTAATGGATCTACTGAAAAACTCAAAGTTTAAGATAATAAGAGGTTTTTAAAAAAGCTTTCCAAGAAAATTCAGATTTGGAAAAATTAATTTTGCAGGGATGTTACAAAATCGCCATCTACATTCCTAGTATCTACTTCCATAATTTAGAAGTCCCTACTTCAAATTTAAAGAATTCTTAATGATAGTAATATTAAACTTCAATATATATTACAATATATATATTTATATTTTTTAATTAACTTTTATGTACGGTTCTTATATTATGAAATAACAATATTCAAGTAATAATTAAAAAATTTATAAATTTTATGACTTTCGCGATAATTAGGAAACAATTAAAAAACTAGTCTTTAAATTAAACGGATCTTATATGGCGAGTGAGTTTTTTTTTTATATAATTTTATTAAAATTGATTTAATTTGAATTTACCAGTCAATCTTTAATTCAGCTTAACTATAAACAAGTGTAAATTAATCTGAAAAATTTGATTAAAAGAAAAAAACGCATACATTTTGTATCTTAAGACAAAACAAATTTATCCTAATATTAGTATTCATATGACTTAAATATTAATTTCATTTTGTTAGTTTAATTTATTTGAAATATTCAAATAGAATTTAATTGAATTCCAGGAAATCATTACTCATCAAATTGTTCATTAAATATTTTGATAATAAAAAAAAGTGTATTAACAAATTTTTATTCATTTTTTTAATGTCTGAAATTTCCCCTAAAAATTATTGTAGTTTTGTTTAAATGGCTTTAATTACAATTTTTGTCTTTATTAACGTTCATTGGTTATGTTTAGACCGCAGCTAAAGTGATTGGATTAAATATTTTAGGTCTTTCAAACATTTGTTCAAAATGAATTATTTCGCACTGGAATAAATTCATTTCAAAACATTCAGTCATATGTTGGAACTTTTACTCTTAGAATGGGTGACTTTATAAACTTAGGTAGGCTAGATTTTAACAAACAGGCTAAAGATAGTATTCGCTTCTTATTATCAACATAAGGGAATTCAGAAATTAAGCGAGAAACAAAAGTAAAGGTATTACAAACAAATAACATAACAACTGGGGCAGTATAATAGAATATGAATGGAAATTGATGATATGAAACATAGTCCTATCCTTGTTTGATTGCACTGTCCTGATAGAGTAGATTCAAATTGGCGAAACGTGGAAGAAATTATGCAACTTTTTAAAAATCAAAATAACTATATAAGATTCGAGTAGTCAGAGCAGATTATTATTAAATAAGGAGAATTATTTTGATTTAAAATATTTGAGCATTAGTTTTATCGCACAGCCATAAAAGTCTCCAGAATACAATTTGTAAAAAATACCCACTTTCGGCGACTTTTTTCATTTTTACTTTTGACAAATATTTTAATAAGTTTTCAATAAGAAGTCAATCGACATTTTACAAAAAATAAAGGTTTCCCCTTTTTCGTATAATTTATTTATCTGTATATGTGAGAAACTGTATTCGGAGAAAATTTAGAGTAGAATTCAAAATTAGGATTACCTTTCTTCCAAAATATTAAATTGGGGGAGCATTTTATAAAAACCTTTGCTGACATACAATTTAGGTCAAAAGTAAGTTAGAATTTAAGATTTGAATAAAAAATCAGGGTACCAATAATTTGTTTAGCGTGGGTTCCATTTTATTAAATGCTTGTTGCTGACTTATTAATTTTTAAAGAAAAAGTTGGGAGGGATTTCAGAGTTGGATATGAATTTCGGGGAATTTGTTAACCATGGCTTTAGTTTGGGTGCGGTAACCCCAGACCCCATTACTTTCAATGTTTTATTGATGACTTATTATTACTGAAAAAAGTTAGGAGAGATTTCAGATATTAAAAATTATTAAAATTCAAGCTAGGATACAAAATCAGTTTTCCAAAGAATGAAAATAGTCCCCTATTACAAATTTCATATGAAAAAAAGCCCAATATCAATTTTTATAAAAGTCCCACAATTTTCCCAAATTTTTCATTTTCGGTTTTGAAAACTAATTTTATAGAACCTTCGTTTGCAAATTGAATACTATTTCTGTAGTTTGTATTCAAGTTAAACACCATTTCTTGAAATTAGCTACAGTATTTAGAAACCAAATGAAAAATAGTTGCTTTGACTTCAGTCTAAACTTAACTATTGATATAAAAATAAAAATCCATAAAAAACGAGGAAGAGTGTAGTAGAGTAGACTGTGTCAACTCTGGTATACCCGTATGACCGTAACATATAAATTATATCATCCGGTTAATTACTTTTGACAAAATTTCAAACATTCAGCTTTATTAGGTGTAGAGTAATGCTCATATAAAAGAAGGAGTTGTATGGCAGCTACCCGAACCCTCAGCAGTAGACCAACTAAATTTTGCAGTAACTTTGGCCATTACACTAAACTATTTTTTGCAAAATTTCAGACACCCAGCTTCATCAAGTGTAGTGTAAAGCTCATATAAAAGAAGGAGTTGTATGGCAGCTACTCGAACCCTCAGCAGTAGACCAACTAAATTTTGCAGTAACTTTGGCCATTACACTAAACTATTTTTTGCAAAATTTCAGACACCCAGCTTCATCAGGTGTAGTGTAAAGCTCATATAAAAGAAAGAGTTGTATGGCAGCTACTCGAACCCTCTGCAGTAGACCAACCAAATTTTGCAGTAACTTTGGCCATTATACTAAACTATTTTTGGCAAAATTTCAGACACCCAGCTTCATTTGGTGTAGTGTAATCCTCATATAAAAGAAGGAGTTGTATGGCAGTTACTCGAACCCTCAGCAGTAGACCAACTAAATTTTGCAGTAACTTTGGCCATTACACTAAACTATTTTTTGCAAAATTTCAGACACCCAGCTTCATCAGGTGTAGTGTAAAGCTCATATAAAAGAAGGAGTTGTACGGCAGCTACTCGAACCCTCTGCAGTAGACCAACCAAATTTTGCAGTAACTTTGGCCATTATACTAAACTACTTTTGGCAAAATTTCAGACACGCAGCTTCCATAGGTATAGAGTAATGCTCATATAAAATTAGAAGTTGTATGGCAGGTTCTCGAACCCGTGGACCAAAATGACTGAATTTAAAACTCGATTCCGTTTTTTGCATAAAAACGAATTTGTGAAAATTTCATAATCCTAGCTCCTTTACTTTTTGAGTTATCGTGATGACGGACGGACGGACGGACGGACGGACGGACGGACGGACGGACGGACACACGGACGGACGGACATACATAGCTAAATCGATTTATTTTTCGATTCTGATCCGATCCATACACTTGAGTCTATATCTACCCCCCCTCCTTCTCTGCGTCACAAACGTAATGGCAAATTTATTATACCCTTGGACTATATAGTCATACGGGTATAAAAAACAGTGAGCTAAAAGTCAACCAATTAAACAATTATTTGTTTTTATTAAAAACAAAAACTTCTTATATACATATATCTAAAAACCAAAAAATAAGAACAAAAAAGAAATTCAAAAATTATATCTGCATTCGTTATACATACATTTTTTTGATAAAATCTTTAAGATTGTTAAAGAAAAAATACAATATCATAGAAAGCACGGGACAACAAAAATTATTTTTAAATTTATTATAATAAAATTTTAAGGAAAATATAAAAAAAGAAAACACATATACAAATAAAACATTAAAAGTCATTTAGAAGAACAAAATGAAATGTAAAAAAATTGAAATCAAAAGATAAAAAGATCCTATCATACATCCGAAGATCAAAAAACAGGCAGACCACAAAACTTTAACCATGGACTTGAAAATCAATATACAAGACAATTTAGAAGACATATTTTTTAATTCCATCTTCTAGAATTATAATATGTGCCAACTGCATAAAATAAGAAATATTAAATGTGTGGATGTGCACATTCCTTAGCATTTTTTTGTTAAACTTTCTTTTACAGAAATATGAACTGTTTAAATTCAATTTGTCAGTCCATGTGTTCATTTGCCCTGCCCTGTTTAGAAAAAAGATATAAGTAAAAGAACTCAGACCCACATTTGGGTCTACTTGCACAGGTTTTAAAATACAATTTCATTGGAACTTTAATGAGATAAGTCCTACTCAAAAGCAATGCCTCCACTCAAAATTTTCCAACGACAAACAAGGATGTCCTACACAATCCTCCACAATTGAACCATCCAGGTGGTGCAACACAGCCTATAGATATACGTTTATCATGCATATGTTCACGATTTCCAGAAATTTCAGTAAACATTAAGACTTTTCTTGTAAATATCCTGTTCAATATCCGCCATAATCCCAGAATCCTATATTTCCCAATATATTTATATATATCGCACCCGATTCTGAATAATCCTTTAAAAATCCTTATCCTCGAAACCAAGCTTGTAAGTTTGGTTCAAAAAAGCTGCCTAGAAGAAGTACGCACAGCTCCAATTGGTGGCTTTCGCAGCTTTTTATGTCCCTCAAAAAAACAAACTCGAATAATAAATGTAACTTTAAAAAACTTTGAAAAGTTCTGTATTCAATAATTGAAAACAATTTCCAACTTAAAAATTTTTCCGCGCAGCTTTGTTGTTGTTGTTGTGTTTTTTTTTCTTCTTTTTGTTTTAAATTTTGCATTATGTATAGCGTAACACTCGGTTGTGTTTAATATCACGCAGTCGGCAAAAGATTAAAACGATAAAGTAAAGAAAGAAAGAGATATATGTATATTAAAAGAAAAGAAAGAATGATAAAATATTTATTGTCGACTTTTTCTTTTATTTTTTTCTGCCCATTTTTTTTTTGTTTTTTTAAGTTAAGTTGAGCTATATGGCATTATTAAAAGAGATCTCTTTTACATTAGAATATATAAAAAAAAAGTCCGTAGGATGATAATCGCGCTTCTTTTCTTATATTAAAATGCATTGCTGCCAAGTACGCATGCATATATTATTCTGATTATAATGACGATGATGATGACACGACTTGAGTCCTTCAGTTTATTTTTGATTCTTGTTTTATTTTTTCCTTTTTTTTTATATTTTCAGATTTTTGCATAATATTTGCATGTGTATAAATATAAAAAAAGTGTTACCATATCAATAAAAATTATTAAAATTAAATAATAATTTATTAAAATGAATTAAAAATTGATTTAACATAGAAAAGGGGTTCTTTATAGGGAAGTAATATAATACCTTTATAAGCTTTATCTTAGGAGCCTCGTTGATATAATTTTTAAGCATAGCCAAATCGAGGTGATACGGGTTATTCCCTTTTAGTTGATAAAATATTTTATTGAAAAATAATATAAATAACAAAATAAATACTTTAACTTATAAATTCATAAAAAGTATTTGAAGTGGAAATTCACAAGGCTGCAGAAGACGTTGTCAACCAAGTACCATATGACGCAGAAGGACAAAAATGGAGTCAACCTCAAAAGGTGTAACCTGGGAGAGTGCAAAATAGCAGTATTTAGCAGAGTCTTGTGGAGCCCCATTTTGCAAACAGAAGTAAGGAAGGTACGATGCGTTTAATATAAAAAATTTGAATTCGTTAGGCCTACTTGTCAGAATATCTTATGCTTTCCCCTATATAAAAGAATAACAACAATTACTGGAAAATAGAATTTACGTGGCGTTGAATTTACGTAAGTATTTATTTTGCCACAAGGCTGGTAACACTTTTATTTCATATTAAAGAATATACCAAAAATTATTATAAAAATATATGCTCTTAAATAAAGAAATCATTTAAATTTTAACAAGTGTTAACCTTTTCTACATCACGTAACTAATAATTTATTATTATTAATAGTTTGAATTTTAGTTTTCTTTAAATCATTTTTAATTTAATTAAAAGAAAAAAATTATAAATTTTTATTTTATAATAAATAAATTAAACTTTTATTATATTTATTTTCTTGTTGTCTGTTTTTTTATAAACGTCACTGTTTCGTAAATTATGATTTTAATATTGAATTGTTTTTTAATTGGTAAATATCAGAGCAACTAATTCTTAAGTTGAAGCTGCACTAGTCCTAATTCTTGTTCTTCAAAGTTTTGGTTGTTCTTAGATTTAAAATAAAAATAAAAACAATCTATCCGCTTTATATTTATTTTTATATAATAATGGGATCTATATATATATTTATAAAGATTGAATCTTGTTACAGAATTTGATTACAAAATTTAGGTATAATTTGTTTAATTCATTGAAAATGAATGTGAAAGGGAAATTTGCAGCAACTTACATGTATATCTTTAAAAGCTTCTGAAGCGACTTTACAAATTGGTTAATATTTTATAAAATTCAAATGAGGGAATAGAACTGAACTTATTTAGATTTATATATACATACGTATTTATATATGTATATCATAAAAATTTTATGACATAATTGCTCTACAAAAAAATATTGGTTAAAAAATACAATTCCTTATTTCCGATATATAAAACTTATTTTGATTCAAAGCAATTTTTAAAAGTTCATTTTATTATTACTAATGATTTATTTATTAATTTCCGATGAATTAATAAAATTTAAATTAAATTATAAAAAGTATTATACATTAAATAAATTTATTTATATTATAAATCTGTATTTTTAAGGTTTATCTTAAAATTTTTCTGTTATTTTTGAGCGGTAAGTCTTTTTTTTTATAATATATAATTATTTTTTACCTCTAAATTAAAATATTCGAATTAAATAAAAAATCAAGTTAAAAAATAATAATTTGACAATATAAATTTCCTTTTAAATTAATAACAATTTACAGTCAATTTCATTCCATATATAATACGTATTTTAATTTTAAAACATTATTTAAAAAAAAAATGGCTTAAAAATAAAAAATTTAAGTTTAACTAAAATTTAACTAGATAATTAAAAAACAAAGTTTTTTAATAAAGCGCATTTCCATAAAATAATTAAAATAAACTTAATATTAAAGAATCACTTTCTTTAGTGTTAAGAAAGCCTTTGAAATCAAGAAAAGTTAGAAACAGTTTTTAAAATAATGGAACTTAATTTTTGTGTATTACTTTTTAAAACCATGTGCAAATTTAACTTTCTAAAGAGTTTTTAGTTTTTAAACCTTTAAAATTTCGAAAGAACGGGCGATACTTATAATTATTTCCAAAGACTTAACTTCGAATAACGATAGATTCAAAATTACCTTTTGGCAGTACTATATTTTTATTTTAAATACATTTATAACCCCCGTCTTGTTTTTCTAATTGAAGGTATACTCTATTCAACTTGTGTTATGAAATTTTGTATAAGGAACTCTACATTTGAGATCATAGCTCCATAAAGGTTTGCGTTCCAGAGAATGTTGTTTTATTTTGTTGTTTTTTGTTGTTGAAATATTTTTTTTTTTCGGGATTAAAATTAAAGTGCGTTATTTAAAATTGTGTAGTTTTGGCAGACGCACATATTAAATCAATATAAGTATTTTTTTTTTGAATAATTTTTTAAAATGTGCTAAAAAATAAGAAATTTTATTGTTTATGATTAAAATATAATAAAAATTTAAAGGAAAAAACCGAATTTACAATTTCAAAGCCGCTCTATAATAATTTATATATATGCTATCTCTTTTTAATTAAATTTTTATCACATTTAAAAAGAAATTTAAAAAAATAGTTGCCATTTAGGTTTTACTTTGATTGTCCGTCTATTCTTTTCAATTATTTCCAGAAATTTTCATCACAGTTCAAATTTACCGTTTTTCGAAATCAACATATTTTGAACTAAATTTAGCAATTTAATTATCTGTCAAAGAAAGCTGTTTGAAGTTTCACAACTGTTGCTGATAAAAAAAAGATTTACGAAAAATTTCAAATATACTTTTAAAAACAGCTTTTTTTAAGTGCTAACTGTTCAACTGTTAGGTTTACGTTGGAACTGGGGATCATATTATATTCATGCTATTAAAAATGATTTTAATGAATTCCACATAACATTTTAAAACTCTAACCACTATGCCACCCAGCAGCTATAGTTTTAATTCTATTAACCTGGGTTCATACTTCGAAAACTTCCACCTTAGAAATACCTGAATTTTATATTCTACCTTGTTTATTTTTTTGCACAATAATAATTCGTCATTTTGTGTAATAAATTCTTTTTTCCGTGCAAATAATCAATAAAACTTATTTATAATTTCGGTTTAATTTTTTTTTTTTTAAACTTAACATATCCACATTAGTACATACATATTCAGGTAACAGACAAATTAAATTACAATTAAATAATAATAAAAAGAGAAAAAACTAAATAAGAATTTTATTTTATTACATTTAAGTTTTATATTTTTTTGTTGATGAGTTCATTTGTTAAGTTTAATTTTCTAATTTGTGGTTCTAAAATCGACACCAAAATTTCGAACTGAATCAAAGAGTTTGCTTTTTATATAATTTTAATACCGATTTACCGCTTTGAATATATTATAAAGTTTTAGAAACGATTGTAATGTTGACGGTCATTGACGAACAAATTTGTGATTTGTGATGCCATTTGTGACGTTATTATCATTTACAATACACTTTTTGTATTTTCTCCAGTTAATGGAAAGCGGCTTTGTATTTTCCAGGAAATATGTGAGAATTCTGCTCTAGTTTGGGCCGAATATAGGTTTTATAAATTTGAAGTTGATTTAGGAAAAAGGGAAAACCAAAATGTAAAATATTTCCTACTACTGTAAGGTATACCTACAACTACACCTATTTAAGAAACCCAAGCATTTCGCGGCATCTTTTGCAACCTAAATAAATGGCCATTCCACATAAATTTTTTATTCCATGCCTAAGATTTTTAAGGATTCGAAATATTGAATACTTACATTCACAAAAAAAATAAGGGGTGCAGAATATCAATTACCAACTTTAGGAATCAGACATTGAATGTAAAATATAGCAGGCTCTGTTACATCATTTAACAATTTCTCACTATAGGCGTGAGTCTCTGTCGCATTCCTTGTTTCGGAATGCATAGTTTAATTTTTATTTCTTTAAAAATAAACTTTCTTAAAATAAAGTGGGACAACGATTTTTAGAATTTTTTTTTAAATTGAGAATGAAAAACTTTTAAAGTAATAAAAATATCCATAAATCGAACTTGAAAATTTATTACCACACTATGTTTATATTTAAGTATGAAATTCTGTACAACATACATATACATATGCATTAAAGGTAAAGG
Organism: Dolichopus griseipennis; assembly: GCA_963082915.1. Classification (NCBI taxonomy): domain Eukaryota; kingdom Metazoa; phylum Arthropoda; class Insecta; order Diptera; family Dolichopodidae; genus Dolichopus; species Dolichopus griseipennis. The sequence goes on from OY720445.1 coordinate 71,984,954, forward strand.
TGATTTTAATGTTACGTATATTATATAAAATATACTTTATTCGTTAATAAAAGTAATAAATTTTATATTTAAAATCATTTTTGATTCCTTTGCGATTTATTTTAAATTTTTTTATATTTTTTTTGTTTTTTTTTTTATTTTTATTCCTTAGGTATCATTTATTTAAAGTTTTATTTATTGACTTCTTACAATAAAACTTAAAAATACCAAAAACTACAACAAAAAAATGAAGTAAAATTTATTAGGTATCATGAATGACTTTTAGTTTGAATATTGAAAATATCAAATCTATCATCAATTACAAATTTGTTTTTATATTTTTCTTTTTTCTTCTGTAATTGTTGTTGTTTTCACAAAACAGCTATAGATTTGCAAGCGTAAATTTTTATCCATAGAAATAGTTTCGAAAAGCATTGTGTATCACGTTAATAATCGACAAGGTGTAATAAAATGTGAAAAAAAAGTGTCAGTTGCAAGTTGCAACTACAATATTTTAAATACTATATGCTAAAATCTTTACAGTAAAGATTAATTTTTATTTTCTATGAAATGGGTATGTTTTCAGTAGAGTTACATTAGAATTAAAGTTACAACAAGATATGATGTGGTTTTGTTTTCCAATGTTTAAGTAGTATTCTTTTTTAGAGTATTTTAAATAAGTGTTTTTCAGCTAGATAACTTTTTTAAAAGGAACGAATTGTATCAAATTATAAATCGAACCATAGAGTTAAAACAATTCTAATTTATTGCATATATTAATTTATATATGACAGTCTTATTTCAAATGTCAATAGTGTAATTCTAATCTTGTTAATATGTATGTGGCAATAAGCGTTTTATTTTGGATTATTTTTCTTAAAGTTCTATTTTTTGTTTTTTTTTTTGTGCGAGGGGGAAAGCATCGAAAGACACCCAGAATCACTGTACGGGGTTCATGTGGGGAGTGTTGGACTTTAACCAACCAACTAAAACCACCCCTCTTTTTTAAAACCCAACTTGGTATGGACTTTAAATACATTCGAATATGTATGGTTTGGTTTTTAGGATCGGGATTGGGAAGGAAATTAGGGTTAGGATTAGGATTTAGGAATTGGGATTATGATGGATGAAGGAATTAATTTAAAGGAAAGTCATGAAGATGGATATTAATGTTCTTCTTAAACTTTATTGGATCGTACATCCAATTCGTTCCATTTCTTCTAAAACTACCAACTTTGGGAAACACATTACATGGTAACTGATACCATAATCGCGATGTGCGCACAACAAACGAATTTCCATAAGCCGTGTTTCGGTATCTTACTAATTCAACAGTGTAGGGATGAGCATCTGCCGCACTCCTTGTTTCACGTTAAAAAACTTTCAGGGGAGGCATTAATTGTTTAATTTCATTGGAACAGGTGTTATAACCCTACGAGGTATCTATAAAACAAAGTATTTACATACTTCTATAACCTTTCAAAAATGAATTGTATTTTAAATGCCTTGTTTTTGAAAGAATGCGTTCGATCTTATAGTTTAGGGCGAAATCAGGCTTTACCCTTTGTCTAGATTTATTCTGCAAAACGAGAAACTCTGAATTCGTAATCTCAAGATTTCTCTTAAAAACCCTCAACAAATTCTTATAACATTTTATTTTCACTTCAAAGAGGCAGAAATCCCATGAGGTTCGATGAGGCGACCCAACTTTTGTCTTACAGTGTATTTCCAAGTGCAATTCTAAAAGCTTTTGAATGAATTTTACAATTCTGAAGTTCTTTTGGACTTCTTACCATGGGAATTCTGGCACATTTTTATTCTGATATATATTAAAAAAGTATTGTGTTTCCGTTTTGACTTTTAAAGAATGTCGCATCACCGTCGAGGATTTTTCTAAATTGTAAAAGCTTTTGAATCAATTTTACAATTCTGAAGTTCCATTGGATTTCTTACCATGCGAGTTCTGGCACAATTTCATATATATTAAAAAAGTATTGTGTTTCCGTTTTGACATTTCAAGAATGTCGCGTCACCGTCGAAGATTTTTCCCCAATTAACCTTAAATTTAAAATTTTTAGTATCTACATACTAAGGTAATTTAAATCAGGCAACGCTTTCCTATTGACATAAAGGATATACTTAACTATCATTTAATTTTAAGGACGTTTTTGATTTATTTTTTCTTGAAATTCAAAAAGCTTATAACCATCTCATTTCTCCCAGTATCAAATCATCTGTATAATTAAATGTGTATAAGTAGTTAATAATTCAATTACACTTTATTACAAAAAAATTGTATTTTAAAAAATTGATATGTTTAATTAAAGAAATTTGAAAATTTAATATATTTTACTCAATAGAATTTGATACTTCCTTGAGAAAATTCCATCAATTATTAACACTTCTCTATAAAACCCCCTCCCAATAAAAAAAAATTATTAAACAAAAAAAAATTTTATACATTAAATATATGTATATTACGTATCTACATATGTTAATATTAAATTTTTCATTTTTCAATTAATACTATGACTCATCCACCCACATGATCATAAAGATCAGTTTATAATTAATTGATTATCATTTCAACTAACAAAAAAAACAAGAAAAAAAAAAAATATCTAAAAATATTAACATTGTACTTCATAAATATATTCTACATTCTTATATACAAAAAGATTATACTTAATGATTTAAAGTAATCAATAAATTTTTTTTATTGGTTGTATAAACTGACTCTTGAATGTAATTAATTTATAAATTCTACAAATTCTACAAGAAAAAAAAAAAAAAAATTGATTTAAGTATATTATATTTTCAGTCAAAACATATCGACAAACATCTGTCCATATATATACTTATCTTGGTTTTTAGTTTTTTTGTTTTAGGCGTATATATTACATTTTGATTCCAGTTGATTCAGTTGTAAATTATTTATTAACTGAAAATGAATCCATAAATTGAGTCACATAAATTTTTAAACAATTCTAATTAGTCACCCAGCGAATTATATATATATATATATATAGTTTTTAAAGAACAACATTTTATTGCGTTTATATGTAAACACTATACAGAATCGAATAAATTTTTTGTACTATACAAGCTATACGGACTATAACCAACACATAAAATAAAAAAAAAAAATAAAATTATAATTTATATTGAATAAGTATATGCAATCGGGTAGACCATTTATTTTCTTCTGTTCATTACTTTACTAATTCCTTTTTTTTTTAATATTTGCTCTCTCAACCAATGATCAATAGGTTTGCGTGATCAATTTTTCTTTGCACAACTTCACTTTTTTTTTTTCAAACAAAACTTCGTAATGGAATATTAATTTATGTATGATTAAATGTATGTATGAAAGAATGTACATGTACAAAAGAATGCATTTTTATTACAAATTAGTTAAGAATATATATATATATATATATTAACTAATTTTAAACATAAAAATGGGTAAAAAAAGAATAACAAAGTTTTTTTTTTAAAAACTTATGACGCTAAAGGGCAAAATTTTACTAAGTGTATAATGAAATTTTCATTGTTTTAAAATATTAAATCGTGTTTTACCGATTATATTAAATTGTCTTTTGCATGTGCATACATGAACTAAATAAAATGATATTCATAATATTCATTGAAATCTATTGATATTAGTTTAAGATTAGTTATTAATTCTTAGCATCATATCGATTGTTCTTAGGGTAAAGTTTCTTCCTGAAGTAAAATACGTCAATTTGATGAATATAGTTATGGTTTATTTAAGTAATTATAAAATGGAATCACTAGGACATTTTATATGTCTTCAGTTCAATAGAATTCACTCTATACAATTCAGTCTGTGCACGTCAGTCAGTACAATTTTATTTTTATTTAAGACCCTCGTATAAATTTCAAAAATATCTTTATTGGGATGTGTGAAGTTGATACTTGAATCACCGCGCCAATTGATCCCTAATTTTAGGAACACAAAAGAAATAGAATAACAAACGTTTGTAACAATATTAAAGTTTCGATCTTTATTTCAAGTTATTTTCTTTAATAATTTCGAAGATAAGCTTTTAACCCTTAGGAGGTGTGTGGGATACATCCTAACTATCACTCCAATTAACCTGAAATTTTAAGGACACAAAGAAAACAAGAAGAAACACCCTTGTACCTAATTTGAAGGTATTTTTGGCCTTGATGCAATCAAAAGGTTCTAGGATCCGAACCCGATTATAATTTTAAATCACTGCCATTATTTCGTCGTTATAAGCACATGTATAAATTTCATAAAGATAGCATTATTTTTTAAGGTTTCCGGCGTACGAATGGACGAACATCTGTGAATCGACTCAGGAGATAACGATGATCAAAAATATATGTATACTCTTCCATATTTAGCTTACTCCCTTTCAATGGTTACTGACGCTGTACCAAAAACCACCTTTATAAATTCTTAGAAAATGTTATCTTAAAAGGCTTATAAAAGTGAACAAATGCATATAAGATATAGGAACACAATTACAAACTTTTATACAAAGTTTTAATTAACTGTCATCTTAATAATGTACAAAAGTAAAAACATCATAAACGGACAGCTAGTTTAGGTTTTTCACTAAGTTTTGTAAAAAAATTCAAAAATTTTTTTTTAAAAAGCACTTGACCTACATAATTTTATAATTATTTAATTCGCCTTAAATTTTGATCATATAATTGAAATTTAAATAACTTCTGTATTTTGTCTACAAAGTTCAATATTCAATACATTTCTTCCTAAATACAAGTATTATAAATACATTGTAACATTGTTTTTAAATCTTTTGTTCAAATAATTTTTAAAGAATACTCTGCATTGTTTTGTATAGCTATGTAAATTTATATATGTAGATATAGTTATCTAAATATATATCAAATGATTATTTATTTATTTGTTTATGCTAAAAAAATCGTGTAATTTTTATTATGTTACATGGGGAATAATATAAATCAAAATTTGTGTCCAGTTCTTCTACAAATTCATAAATTTTTTATTGGAATATGATCACACAGTTGGATGTCTTTTAATAAATGACAAAATATATATATAATATATACATACAATAAAAAAATAATATAACAACAACAACAAAATAACGAGAACTTCTTAAAAGGTGTGTAATAAGTCAAAATGATGAAAAATTGAATAAAAAAAATTAAAAGAACACCTAAAGAAAGACAATTTGTATATTTGAAGATGTTTACATGTTAAAAAAAACAACATTGAAAAAAAAACAACAACAACATGTAAGTATGTTAAATAATTTATAATAATAATTCTATTACTTATAACTTTTTTTTTTGAATTAAAAATACACCGAATACTTATGGGCAAAGAACTAAAAGTATATTTATTTAAAAAAATTGATTTTAAATTAAAAAAATATTGAAATTTTACGCTAATTTAATTTTTTTTTAATTTCACGCAATAAATTTTTTATATGCGATAAAAAAAAAAAGATAATTGATTAATGTCATCGTGGTTTGCTTTTTTAAGAACCAAAGATATAATATTTAATAATATTTTTGATTTAATTATTTATTCAATATAATTTGTATATATGTATTTCTCTAATATAGCCTAACCTAAAATGACTGACTTTTTTTTGAAATTTGGGGCTTTACCCCAGTCCACTACTTAATTCCTATATCTTACCTGTCTAAATATTAAATACAAATTATGATTTTCATGGGATATTCAATTAATGCCATCTGTTCCTTTTACCTACAGTTCACCTAATTTTTATATTAATAAGGTCCTCTTTAGGTCCGCGAAGTAAAGCAATGCTTTTTATACTTTTTCACACCAAATCCGCCAGTTTTTAAATCAAATTGGTATTGGACCGATATGATTTAGAAATAAGACTCACCGATTTTATAGTAAAACCCAAAATATAAAATATTATGTTTATTAATGAAATTTTAAAAACTGCGACTTTTAAACCAGTCCTTAAATAATCCTAGAAAATTGACTAGATTTTTTAATTCCTATCAGTTGAACTTTTGAGTACCAAGATACGCAGATATTTTAGTAAAAAGACTAAATTTAAAATCTATGATTTGAAATATAGAAAGCACTTATTTCTTTTAAAAATTTTGACTCTTTTGATATGAAAATTTAGACTTATTTGATTTATAAACCGGCTCATTTAATGTGAAGTCCGCTTAATTTTACATGCACATAAGTATTCATATATTCATTTTGTTTACTAAACTTTGATCAACGGTTTATATTGAAGGACAATTGAAATTTATCGAGCAGGATAAATCCTCTCTAATAATTTTCGTAGAAGTTTCCCATTTTTAATTTTCAGCTAATAATTATTAATTCATGAAACACGCGAGAACTGATTTTGTCTGAACAAAATTATAACGTGCAATTACGATTGTCCATTCTCGTACCTACAAAAGACAAAAAAATTTGCGAATCGCGCATCATATAACGCTTTCATGCACTCTTCCCACTCTTAAATAGGCTTTTTTTGCTCTAATCTACTTGTGATTCAGAATTTGTAGGTATATGCTTATTAAGATATTTTTTATTCCTTTATTAAAGCCCAGGATTGTCTTCATTTCGTACAACTCACTTATTTTAAAATAAAAATTTTTATTACTAGGTATTTTAAAAGGCGATTATCTTTAATAATTATTATTGATAATAACAAGTATTCATCACAATTATATTGTATACATAATATATTAATTTATCAATTTTTCACCACTTTAGCCATATTGTTTTATTTTTACAATACCAAATATCAACAACTCATTGGTTTAAAGTTAATTGAAAATATATTTAACATTTTATATAACAACAAAACCATTGAAAGTACCACTGCCACATACACTCCAATTTGATCTAGCATCATATTAAAACCGATTATGTAAACCAACTGGAAACCTTTCCATTCATATAGACAATACCACAATACTAATAACACATATTAATAATTATTTTATAATTTATAAAATAAAATAAAAATACAAATTAATAAATTAAAAAAAGAAATATTTGCGTATAAAAAATAAATCAATATAAAAAAAAATCAAAAAAAACCATTGAACAATAATTTACAACATACTCCCAATTTAATATTAATTTTTAATGTTTCATGCAACCATTAGTTCTGTTCTGTTTTATTTATTTATTCAATTTTTTTATTTTTTTATTTCGGTTTCTGGTACAACTTTATATACACACACACAAAATATACCAAAAGACCAACCACTGTCATTTAATGATGCTGCCGAATATAATAATGATGATGATGATGATTCTTGGTATGTATTTACTGCTGCTGTTACATAGTACTTTTGTGTTGCGTTATTGAATTCCTAAAACCAAAAAAAAAATAAAAAAAAAAAAAAATTAAAAATAAAATATAAAAACAAGAAAGGATTTAAATTATTATCGATTCACTCACAACAAGTGATTTGTTTTATAAAAATGTTTTCCTTTGTATAGATTCTCTTTAAATTTTTGATTTGCGTCCCCCCAATGGTCAATAATACCAGAAGCTAATCATAGCTGATTGTTTTTTTTTTAATGCCGACAATATTAATTGAACTCAACTCATAAAATAAAAAAAAAAACAAAAACAAAAAGACAAAACTGTATAATAAAAAAATATTAGAGCATGAAAAGACATATTAATACAACATTGAAATATCGTGTTATTAAATGTATGGATTTAACATGAATTATGTGTACTTATAAAAATTAAATTGATTACATATTTTTATTTTTAAGAGTATTTTTAAAGTATTTTCAAAAAAATTTACTTATTAGTAGTAATTTGTCCATGTGCTTCGACTTCTGGGTATGTAAAATTTAGAATTAAGTACTTAAATATATAGTACCTAATTAGGTAAAAAAATCATTAACATAAAGTACAGCAGTACTGTACTTTATAATTACTGAAGTAAAACTGTTTAAGCTGTACTTCTACTACCTATAAGTAGTAGAAGTAATTATATTTTCTAAGATTTTAAAAATAGAGTACAGTTTAGTATTAATGACTGTACTGCATTAACCGTTGTCAAAATACTTACCCTATTAATAGTAGAAGTACTTAATTTCTAAAATTATAAACATAGAGTACAGTAGTATTACTTACTGTACTCTTGAGTAAAGACTTAAGCTACTAATAGTAGAAGAACTCTGTTACAATAGTATTACTATTCAGTACTAAGAATGCTAAAGCTACTTATAGAAAAAGTACTTAGTTTCTAAAATTATAAAAATAAAGTACAGTAGTATTATTCACTGTACCCTATTAACAATATAGTTCAAAATGCTTAAATTACTATAATAGCTTACTCCATTCCCAAATAGTTGTAGCTTGGACTCTTTTGAACGACTGCATAGTTTCGAAGGTGTTCCAGTTTTTTACAAAATTCGAATTAGAAATTTACCATTACTTGTAATTGTTTAAAATTATATAATAGCTTTATCTATCTGCTTCACTAAGGTGATGTAGAAAATGAATCTACTATTCCTCCGTCACAGTCGCGTTCGGAGTAATCGATTATACATATTTTTATAAAATTAAGATTTGTTTAAAATTTCGAAGCGTCGTAGGTAACGGTAACTACGTCTACTATAATTTCAGGACAAAATCAAAACTAAATAAATACGTATTACTAAATAGATGTGTATTTTAATAGGTTGTCAACATAACTAGTTGGGACATTTCTTACAATATAAATCTTTTAAGTATTGAGTCGAATATAGTCCCTATTCGGGATTTTATTTAAAATATTTATTTAAAAATGTGCACCGTTAAATACCATTAGTTTTACATATCATTGGTTTTAAATTTGTAAACATATTTATATTAAAAATTAATTTATGTATATAATTACATGTAATGTGGTTAAAGTGCCAAAATGGAAATTTCTGTAAATGAAATTACATTTAATTACAAATCGTTCATTCATATTATAATTTTTTTCTTCAATTAGATACATTCAAAATATATAATTAACATACATGTGTTTATTGGTTGTAATTAATTTATTATTCACATTACCGTTAATATATGCACAATTAATAATTAATTGCTTATTAATAATTAATTTGTCATAAATATTAATTTTAAAAAAATTGTATATGTAAAAAATGATTTTCCGGTATCAATTGCAAATAATTTTGAATAAATATAATGTTGAAATTTAAATATTTTATTCATAATTTTTAGTTTATGTATATGGAGATGAAGTTGAGAAACGTTTGGTTTTCAAGATGGAGTTGAATAAAATTTTAGAAGTCGTACTGGTTATAGTAATACGTTTGTTGTTAGAACTGCAAAAATGTGTAATTTATTACCATCTTCTGTATTTCCTAAAGCTGTTAATTTTGATTACAATTACAATTTGCTCAAATTTAAGAAGAATCTTAACGGATTCTTCACGAATTTATCATCTAACTCCCCGTTGTCCTCATTTTTTCCTTCCCTTTCCTATCCCATTCAATCACAACTACGTTAAGTTCAAAGGATCATATTCCTATTTTGTGGTTTAGAACAAAAATAAAAATAATTAACAAACAATGCCAAAAAATAATTCTTGTTGAAAATAAAGTCTATGAACTATAGTCTGGACAACAGGAGAGTTTTAGAATCTTAATAAATATGGGTTATATGAATTATTTGCGTTTCTATGTATTATTCTGCTAGATTTTTAATTAAGAGGGATGTTATAATTAGTTGACAATATCAGGGTTGACATCTTTTCCAAAATATATATATATATATATTACTAGAATTTGTTCTAGACTTACTTTTCACAATATTTCTAAAGGAAACAAGAAACTTACTATCAAAAAAACAAACATACATACAAACAAAATATGTAATAGGAGAATACAGTTATAAATCTAAGGTTAAATGAAACATTTTTTAATTTGTAAGAAAATCTATATACAAGATTTTTTGAGGCTTTTTCCCACATCAAATTTTCAGTAGTGGATTTTGTCAAATTGTTCCTATTCAAGAATATTTCTCAAATAAAATTTATTAAGTTATCAATATGAATTATGTAAAATAATAAACTACACAAAAAAGACCTTGAATTTATCAGGATATTCAACTTATAATATATATTATTAAGTATCTGGTATGGATATTTAATATATATTCTAGAACAGGTCGAATACTTACTTATTACAAATTTTTCTGTTTCGCATGAATTAAATTATATTATTAGTTTTACTTTAAGTACAGGAGTTTGTTTGTAAGTATTTACAAGTTTTGAATTCTTAATATATACAAATTCATTTCATATAATACAAAAGTTGGTATAATTTTAATACCGTGAAATAAGAAAATAACACGGTCTTTTTTTTATCAATTTTATGACAATCAGGACGCGAAATAAGTTGGAAAAAAAATATCCATGATTATTTATTCATATTAGTTTCGGTTTTTTTTTTTTACTTAATATTAAGCTTTTATTGAAATCTTTAAGAAAAACCAATATTGATTCAGAAAAATCATTATAAATTATTCAAGAATACCAATTATTATTGAAATAAAGTAAATATAGGTGTTAAATGAGAAAAATACGGGAATTGGATTTCTTGTGTAAGGTAAGGTAAACACGTTCTGACCTATAAAAAATGGGTTGTTCGATAAAAATTCAAATTATTTGAAATTTATTTTAGATCAAAGGCTATTATGAAGGTAAATTGGTTTCATTTCAAAATAGATTTTAATAAAATTATTTTAATTTAATATTTTATTTACATTGTGAATGGAATCACTTAATTTTCAACAGACAAGTGTTTGTCAAATTGATATATTTCGGTATAGAATCAATTTTTATGCATGAAAACAAATTTGCGAAACTAATGATAAATTAGAGTATTGAAAATATAACAATTTTTATATATTATAGATTGTTTGATTTTGGATTTAAAAAGATTGTTACTGTGGTTATTATATGATTATGATCAGATAAAAAACAAATTTAAATAATGTGGAAATTCCTGTTATTTAAAAATGGTAATTGTATTTCATTCCTGTTAGAACCGTTTAAATGTGAAATACGGTCTATCGCAGGAAATGGTTTATCAAGCATTTCTTAAATGGTTTATCAAGCATAAGGCTTATTTTACAGTCGGCTTCAAATTTGGAATTGGAGTAATATAATAATAAAATAATTCTAAAGTAAAATAAAACTTATGGGCCTTAATTCTCTTTCAAATGATATTTAAGACCTACCGCGTCACTTCGCGAATTAGGGCTTTTTTCGTTCTGTCGGCCTATTTTTCAATTTGGAACATTCCACAATGAAAATGATCAGGTTCGTTTCGAATTTGTATTCCACTTTTTTCTTGAACTCGGAACAAATTTTCCTCTCAATGAGTTGACGAAATCATCATCTCCAACCACTTAAGGTATAAAAGGCTAGCATAAAACGATTTAAAATAAATGAAACTTATATCAAATTATTCTTTATAAAAATTAATTTTGAATTTCTTTTTAATTTAAATTAATCAAAGTTTAAAAAAATTTGTGGAAGACACTAGATTTGGTTATTTTTTTAATTTTGACATTACTTTTCTTTTGAAAGAAAATGTTTAAAATACAGCATGAACTATCATTTAACAAAAAATTGTTTGAAAAAATATTGTGTAAAGGTGGTGAAATGTGTCAATTTTTTTTTTTTTTGTACTTCTTCCTTTCCAGATATTCTTTGAAAAAAAAAACAAATATTCTACACAAAGAAATACAATGACAAGTCCACCTTGGATTTAACTCCTAAGTCTAAAATCTTATCTAGACAATTAATCAGCAAAATGGATAACAACTTTAAAAAACAAATTTTTGCTGATTCGTTGTTTTTTTCTTAATTTAAAAAAAAAACAAAAAATAATTTTGTAATTTTCATGTTTTTCATTTTTGTATTTGCTTTCTTTTTTTTTGTTGCATTTTATTTCATTTTAATGTTTTCCAAAAAACTATTTCTTAGTTTTCTGGATTTTAGCGTTCTCTACCAGAAAAAATAAAAAAACATTTTATATAATTCTAAAGTTTTTAAAAAAAGCAATTAAAAAGTCCTTTAGACGTTTAGAATATTTTTAAATTTAATTTGAATATTCAAGGTATTCTAACTTGCTAAGAAGAATAGCCACAACCCAATAGATCAAACGAGAAATTGAAGTGAGTCGTATTTTAAGAATATAATAATTACATTTTGTAGTGGTTATTTTCGAATTACAAGTCTGTCTTAAAACTTCATATTTCATTACGCAATGGCTTATAAATTAAATGTAAATGTTTCAACTATTAAGATGGTCCAAAATGATTTATTCGTTTGTCATGTCTACGCCGCGTTCATGAAACCATATTCCGTCGAATGTTATAAAGTTGGAAATTTATACAACTGCGATATAGATAAATTTTTGAATAACATTCAAATATTTCTTTTTAACATCCTATAAAATTTTTCCCATCCCAGAAAATCCGACGATCTGAAATATCTCAAACTCAAATCCTTCCAAATTCTTATCCTCGTAACCAAACTCTACATTTGTGACCAATGATACCAAACCAAACTCTACATTTATGACCCTCCTTAAAATTTGCTTTGAGAAAAAAGTGGTTTTGGCATGCTAGAGTCGCAAAGGAATATTACGAACTGTGTGGTATTCCTTTGCGACTCTATTACACCAAAACCACTTTTTTTAAAGTAAACTTTAAGAAGGGATCAGTGATACAAATGTAGACTTTGGGATATTTTGGATCGTCGGATTTTCTGGTGGTATTCCTAGCTAACATTAAAAAAATTGAAGACTTCAATGAAAATATAAGGCTCTTTTCCTTAAGACGTGTACGAATTTAATTTTACAAAAATTGCATTCCTTTGTTGAAATCATGCAATTGCCACCACATAATAGAATTGAGCAACTAAATATTATTATGTAATTTTTAAAATATTATTCACATACTATTTCTTTGCACAGTAAATTCAAGTGAATTTAAATGTTCTCGCCACCATAGACCAAAATAAAAACCTACTCCCTAAATAAATGAATTTCTTTTTCTATTTGCAACAAGAAACAAAAAAAAAACAAAAAATGAGAAAATGAGAGAATGATTTTTATTGTTTTTAATATTACAAGTAAGTATAACTAAGTATAATTTAATCTATATGCTGTATAATGTATCTATAATACTTCAGTATATATTGGAAGATTAATGTCTCATGAAAATTGAAATCATGTTATTAAGTGTTGAATAAAAACGATTTTATTAAAACACAACATTTTTTTTTTTTTTTTTTGTAATTTCTTTTCGATTTTAAAATTTTCTTTATATTGTATTTTCTTTCTTATAATTTTAAACTACTAAAGCATTACTTTTAGAGTAGAATACTATATATTTTAACTATAGTTAACATTTTTATATAGGAATAATTTACAGTTGGGGTCAAAAAAACAGGTAGGATTACCCACCGTAATCTTCTAAGTAAATTTTAAATTTTCTCTAACTGATTTTGAAAAAAAAACAATTGAATTGGAATTTACAAAATTTTCTGTAAAAGTTATAGGACGTATTGTTTCAACAAGTTTTTTAAACTTAGACGTTGTAATAATTTAACTTATGAATTATAAGCTATTTCTGTATCTGTGAGTTATATTATTCAATTAAATTATTAGTTTATATTTCGAATTTTTTGATATTGTTATAAATTGATTTGTTAATCAAAGATGCATAATTATGAGTTACTGATTATGCTACTAATTTGAACCCAAAGGTGAATGGTAAGCTGATTCGAATCGAAAACCAAAGCTGATAACTTTTATTGAGATTCGAACTCTGGCAAAACGAATAAGACGTCGGCACTCCAAACTATTGTGTCACCCAGCAATAAAAAAAGACTCGCTACAGGCTGAATAATCAGTAAGGCCAGAAATAATACTTAAATATGATTTTAGTTTTGTTTGTAATATTTAGATAGTTACTGTATCTACAGTGATTACTTTTAAATGTAAGTTTTATTTTTAATAAAAAAGATGTACAATCAATTTTATCTCAGCTCAGTTAAAAAAAAATTTAAGACAAATATTTTATCTTATTTTTTGTCTTTTGTTTTATTTTTTTAACAAAATTTGCGTAGATAAAACATTGCAAAAAACAAAAATTGAAAATTTTTAAAAGAAAATTTAAAATACAACACTATTTTAGCGTACCATTGCAGTATGTTTACTTTTGTTAAATTAATAAATTGAAAAAAAAATAAAATAAATAGAAAATTTTGTTAAATTTAAACAATAACATATTAAGCTTTTTAATTTTAAACATAATTTTTATTAATTTTTATTTTGTTTTATTTTTTATTAACTAAAAGCACAAAGAAAAATAGGAAAACTTTTTAAGCTAAAAATTTTTTTTTGGATTACCGGTTGGTAAAATCTTTATCAATTTCTATCCATTCAAATGAAATCCATATGAAAATTTTAGAACTGCGAGACTCGAAAAAATGTATCTTAAAATTTAATAGATATCGAAATATTTATACTTATTCAATCTGCAATGATGTGTTTGTGTTGGAGCTCCTATTGCGGTGCTGGGATATCTTGATAAAATTCAAAATAGAGCTATTCGTATCATAAACCTTTTTAACGTTTCTTCAGTGCTCACTCTACTGAGCTATCTTCTTACAGTCTTCGCCATCTTCGTATCAGTGGCAGGATCACTGATCTTCCTTTTTAATTATCATTTGGGGAGTAGCACCTGTTCTATGGAAAAAGAACAACAAATGCTTCCACTCAAGATTGTCTGACGGGAAACAAGAAAGGCAATAGATGCTCATCCCTACACAGTTGAACTATCCAAATGGTAAAACACACCTTATGGAAATTCGTTCGTCATGAGCTCATCGCTTATATGGAACCATATCCAATCAAATGTATTCTCTAAAGTTAGTGTATATGTGTACGATTTAGAAAAGTTTAAGAGAAACATTCACCTTTTTCTTCTAAATATTCGATTTAATTTTCCTTATCCACCATAATCCGAAAACCTTATACTTTCCAAACCCGATTCCTAAAAATCCCTTCACATCCCTATCCTTGTACCCAAACTGTACACTTTTATCGCAAGTCCCATTCCAATATTTGGTTTCAAAAGGGTTGTAGTTTTTATGTGTTAAAGTTGCACATTACCTTTAAGAACTACGCAACAGCTCTAATAGGTGGCTATCGAAGCCTTTCTATGTTCCTCGTTTTCAAATCTATTAAGATACAAATTCATATGTAGATATAATATAGTACATTCATATAATTATCTTCCAATTATTTGTCATATATATATAAAAAACAAAATATAAAATTTATTTTATGGTAGTGAATACCTTTGTATGTAGGTAATAGGTATATTGTTACTTCTTTTAAATTTTTTTAAAAATTTTTGTGGAAACGCCACCAAAAATAAAATAAACTTAAAAATAACTCATCATAACTTCTTCTTTTGTTCGTTACTTATAATCAATGACATTTTACTGTCATTTATAATATTGTTGAAATTTTTATATCTGTTTTTATATATACGTATTTCAAAATCTATCAGATATGGGGCATTAATTTTTTGATGAATTGTTGAAATATTATTATTAACATAACCGTAAATATATAGAGAATCTATTAAAATTAGATACATATATAGAAGATAGATAGACGTATATATCTTTATGTTTTATTTCTTGAATTCTTTCTATAATAAAACACGTCAAAAAATGTCTTAATTAAAAATTATCAAGGTTTTTTTATATAAAAAAAATATTTTTATTTGAGTAGCCGACAGGTTTTGCGTGTTTAATAGAAAACTTAATTTTCATATCTTTCAATATAAATTTTTACTTAATATACTTATATTTTGTACCTATGTCAGTTTCTCATTGAATTATAATTAGATAAAATAGAAAAACAATAAGTTCAAATAGGGTAGGGTTTTTGAATGAATTGTATAGATTCAAATTTTTTGTATATAGACTTCAAGTTTGGATTTCAATTTTACCAATATTTTAAAACTTATAGACTTTTACATTTAATTAGCAATAAATAACTGTTGATGACTTTTGCAGTAGCAATGAAATAATTACGTAATAGATTTAAGCAACATTTTGACAATCAAACAGTTTTCGAATTTCTGATTGACACGTCAAAAAAGTTTATGAATTTTTAACTTTGATCACCGTTGTATTTTTGACGTTTTAAAAAGAATACCTAAGTTTAAGGTCAGCAATGCTGAGCAACTTACAAAATTTTAAAGAACTTTAACAGAATTTTAAAACATTTTTTAGATTTGTAATCCAAGCTGCAAATGCTTTGACAATTTACACTTGGCAGATAATTGGCAGATAATAACTTGAACAAAAAGTAATTTAGCAAAATTGACAATTAGCAAACATTTGTTTGAAACTGATTAAATATTCTACAAGGCGGTAGAACGATTGGAACTTAACCTTAAATTCCTTATCTAAGGCACAATATGTAAAAGGCGAATTACTCAGACCGAAAAAATATTCTTTTTTCTAACTGTTCATTTTGCTAAAGGTCTTTTGCTGACTGTCAGGTTGCCAAATGGAGGTTACAAACCCTCCGATTTCCATCTGTTATACATACGAATCCTCAAATTGATTTGTCTAAAGAACTTTAGTGTTAGCTTCTGGAACATAATTTTTCAAAAATCACAGCACAACAGCGGTATCTTGACTTATATAAAATGAAGGTGGGTATAAAGTTATCTTATTTCACTATTTTAATATTAATATGAATGCAATTTGTATTTTTATTTTTTTAATTTTTATGTAAATATCCAGAAAATTTGGAGGCATTCACGTGCACATGCCACAAATTAAACAAAATATCTCTTGTTAAAAGTTTATAAAAATTAAACACAAAATTCAAGTAACGATTTTTATCTTATTCCAATTACATATTAGTGTAGTGTAGTAGTATATTTTAAAATCCTTCCATATATTTTATTATAAAAGTGCTCCTTGTATTACAGAAAATTACATATCAAAATAAAATTTGTTTTTTTTTTAACTATATACATAAAACAAAAATTCCAAGTTATATTTACTAGTCTGGTAATTTGTCCAAAATAACAAAAAATCCTACAAAATTTTGGAGACAATAAAGTTTCTTTTAAAAGTTTTGTTTATTTTTTTTTTTTGTTTTGCAAATTTGTTCTTCCGTTTTCCTTTTGTTTTTGTTGTTGTTATCGTCTGTACAATGTACAATTCAATAAGAACATTTCACAAAATAAGAAATAAGACTGGGAAATTTTTTTTTTTAAGAAACCATTTAAAAAAACAAAACCTTGCAACAAATTCATTTTCAAAAAATAAAAACAGAGCCAAAAAAACCAAAAAAAAATAAGATGTTTCGATTCACGTTTTTACATCACAAATTGGTAATCACGGTTTTTATGTCCAACATGAAAACCAGGGGGCTACTGATTTAATATTTTTTTTTTTTTTTGTTGTAACATATAAGACGTACGGATAATTTTACACTTATATTTTAAATACTGTGTTAACCGTTTCAAATAAATAGCTGCTATGCCTTTAACTTTATCAAATTATAAAGATCTAATATAAAAAAACATGATTGTAGCGCCTTAGTCGTCCGTTTAGTTACTTTTAAGACTGTTATAAGTAAATTTCTAAGTTGAAGTATAGACGGTTTTGCATCTATCGTTCATGTGGTGCAGTTTATTTCAACCCTTGCTATTGGAAACGCTCGTAATTATATATCCTTGTTGAAGCCCTCATTGAATTTCTCTGATGAATTGAAAAAACTTTCCCTGCTCTGACTCCTTTACAATACTGATGTCGTCCCAGTATCTTTTTCCTTAGACCCTCATTTGCGATGTACTTGAACACCTAACCAAGGTTTTCGTATTGGCACAAAACATGAACAATCGTTTCGTCCTCCGATCCGCCACTTCCGCACTACCGCCTTACCTGTTCAGGCTACATGGGCCCTAAGCATTAATTGGCATGTGTATATCCTTGCTATTCATCTAAGATCCGTCTTTTTCGGTTTTATGATCATTTTTGCTTTATTGCTACTTGCATCCTCCCCAGAAGACATTTGTGTGAAGTTATCTATTGGAGTGTAGGAATTGCTCTTGTGTCCGGGCTTTGGCCGAAGCTTTTGTAGTCTCTGCTCTTTTGTTCACTCTCAGTATTGAACATTTTTAGGAAACTTTAACTCAAGTTAAGGAAGTTCTAAAATCGAAAGTTTTGTTTTAACACTCTATCAAAAATAAGTAGATTAATGCTATTGCTATAACGGTAAATATTTTCCACATGCACTGGTTACTGACGAAAGAACATATATGTGTATGTATTCGAGTTATATGTATACATACATACATATATGTATTCTATATATGAATGGTTAAAAAAAAAAACTGAATTGATATTCATATACCACGAAACATTCTTAAGATTTCAATTTTTATATTAGAACAGTATATGTTTTCTTTTTGTGACAAATTCACCTGTGATTTACAGGGTGTATCAATATATATTTAAAATATTTTTCAAAATCGTAATTTCCATATTATTTAATTAGGAATGAAATATATATTTAAATTATTTGTATTTGATTATATGTCTATTTATTTGGTTTATGTATGTTCAGGTTGTATTCTACTTTAACACACCAAAACTACAACTCTTTTTGAATTAAACTTTAGGATGGGACCTATGAATTAGGGAAATATAGTATTCTGGAGTGCGTCTTTAAATCTTCTAATCTTTGATTTTGCTCTATCTCTATTAAGAGACGAAGTCTCTGTAACCAAATCTTCAAAATAAATGTGATGGATTATAATACCAATAATAACCCAGTTGCCAATAAAGTTTGTTAATTTTATAAAAGTAACTTTTTAGTAAATTTTTATTATACGAAGTATGCATCTATGTATTTTGATATGTTTATGTATATGAAATACCTTTAATTCAGTATTGAGATTTTAAAAACATTACAAAAAAAAAAACAATAGAAATGATATCAGATTCACAAAACAGATAACTCAACTTTTTTTTCGATTTAAAGAAAAAAAATTAAAGAAAAGTTTCAATCACTGAATATTGTATTGTCAGGTCTAACAAACAAATATTTACAAAAAATAAAAAAAAAAGTAATAAACAAAAAATGGGAAACAAGGTATTGGTTGCAGTTTGTTGCATTAAAAAAAAAAACAAAACACAAAAAAACATTCAATATAAAATTGCATTGAAGGACAAAAAGAAACCTAACATATATTTCACTATTTAGTCAAAAGTGTATAAAAGCAAAAATCAGACAAAAGAAAAGAAGAAAATAAAGAAAACATGAATATGAAAACAACAGTATAGTTATAAAAATAATAACAATAACAACAACAATAATAATTGAAAACATACTATCGTTTTCAATAAAAAATTCAATGTCGCGATTTTATCTCATTTTTAAGTAACTTAAGTAACACTTTATTTTTTTTTTATTCCTTATTTTAACTGTACATATACAATTATTTTTCACTTATATAAGTTTATTAAAATGGTAAATGTAATGTGAGTATGTGTCTATATGTATATGTATGTATAAAATGTATATTTCCAAACTACCGAACTCCTTGAAAGTATTGATTTTTATAATTTAACTAATTTTTTATTTTGTATAATTCAATTAGATTTGCGTGGTATTATTTAAAAAGCATATAGTACTCATTTTTTCCTCTGATATATCGCCCCATAATCTTGAGCTTAATAAATGACCAATAAAACTGCAATGATAAATTTTCGGTAAATTTACGTGTATCTTTTCCAGCATTGGAGTGTGTTGAACGGAAGTCTATGTTGATATCTGAATAAATAAAGCTAGAACTGCTATCCGAATATTCTCAATATGTTTGGCAGTCAAATAATAACACCCTGCACACGAAGCTAAAAATCTGCGAAACAAACATTAAGTCAGTGCTTCTATACGGCTGTGAAACATGAAAGGGAAACGCCAATATCGGCAGACGTATATAAACCGTTGTCTACGCCATATATTAAAAGTTCGTTCGCCGCATGTCATTAGCAACACACATATGTGGCAAAAAACGAACCAAAATACGATTGAAGCCGAGATTCGTGAGGGAAAATGGCGATGGATCGGTCATACCTTGTAAATACCAAAAGAAAACATTGCTAGGCAATATTTTGAGTGGAATCCACAAAACAGACGACGAGTTGGTAGACCAAAGAAAACATGGTGAAGTACTGTTTTGAAATAAGCAGAAACCCATCGCAAAATATGGTTACAACTAAAAGAAATTCCTAAGGATTGTGAAAGTTGGATAGAATTTGTGGACGCCCTATGACGCATGGCTTCTAGGATCAACTAAGTAAGTAATATCCAGGTCTAAATAAGTAAGTAAATGATTGTTCAATTGTTAGGCTAGTGAGACTTTACCTTTTGCACATATTTGAAGAGGGGATTATATTATTTTCTTAGGATATATTCTTATTATTTGAATATTCTTATTATTCTTACTTATTTCGCAAGGAGTGTTATTTATCATAGAGTCCCAGGGTGTTAATGAAAAATTACATAACACTTTTTTCTTTCAATTTATTCTTCCAATTATTGAGAAGCAATGCCCGGGGATTTTGGTTTTTAAAAAGTTGAAAGTTTAATTGAAAAATAACATGAGGGCGTTTTATTTGACCGGGCATTATTTCATGGTTTTTTTGGAATGGCCTTTTATCTTCCGTTATTTGTTAATTAGATCCGTTAATTATCTATCAGATACTTGCAAGTTCTTTTGCAAAAAATGGAATTAATTATCTTTGTAAATTCAACTTAGAAATATAATGGAATACGTGCCAAATATTAATATTCAAAAATTGCTTGGAATCCTAAACTTATTTTTGGTATATTTTTGAATCTTATATATTTTTGTTCTAACACAAATTTGTAAATTTTTATTTTATAACTAACTTAGTTTTTTTTTTTTTATTAATTTTTATCTTTGTGTGTATCTTTTTTATATTATTTCTTATTTAATTTTCTTAGAAATATCAGTCATAAGATGATCAACAGGTCATAAAGAAATTGTAAAATTTTTTTTTTTTTTAAAAGCAATTTAAAGCCAATAATGTTTTTTGTTTATGGAAATACAATATACCGCTGATTCTGTTATATGCTTTTATTGGTACATATAACTCACATGGCTTGGAAGAATAAAGCCTTCGGAAATAAGGCCTTATTAGTTATGTTTCTATTTGAGCAATATACGCTTACGAAAGGACTCAGGTTAAAATCTCAGTCAGATCATAACAAATCTATATATTAGGTAATGTTCATAAAGTACAATGCCCACATTTAAGCCTAGTTCCATTACAGCGCTGGGATATATTGATAAAGTGCAAAATAGAGCTAGTCGTCTTATAAATTTGTGATAATTTCAACATTCATTTCCACTCAGCAATCGTAGTACAATTTGGTCACTGACCTTGTACAGTAGGGTTGTACTATAGATATCTTGTACTAACACCAGTTTTTAAGAATTAAAACAACTAATGGCCCCCCCCACTCAACATTTTTCAACGGGAAACAACGAGAAGAATAGATGCTCATCCCTACTTAGTTGAAGGATTTTGATTTTGGCCATTTTATTTTGGCGATTTTTGCTTAGGGGATTTTTACTTTGGGGATTTCCTCTTAATGGGAATTTTGTCCTTGGTAAATTCGCTTTTTGAGATTTTGTGTTGTCCCCAAAATTTAATCGTTATTTCTCAATTACATTTGGGGAAAAAAACCTATTAGGTCATATTGCAATAGGCTTCATTGCATCCCATCAAAAAACATATCGTTTTTTGTTCTTCATCTTCATTACTTTTTGCATTTTTTTTTCTCATCTTTGTGTGAAGATACATTTTCTAGCTATTTGTTTTTTTTTGTTTTTTTGAATATTGCTTATTGGTTTTTGAATAGTTTATATTGTGATAGCTTTTATAGATAATATCATTTATAAATTTGTTTATGTTATATCGATAGGAAAAAAACAACAAAAGAAAAAGAACCTTAAAAATAATTTTAACAAAAGTTTTACCACCTACCACCAAACAAGACAAGAGAAACAACTAATTTTTATTTTAAAAATTTAAAATAAGAAAATATTTTTGTCTTTGACATTTGAGGCAAGAAGAGGGAAAAAAATTTTATTTTCCTTCGATTTTTATTTTTGCAAAAAAAAAAATATAGAAATTCGATAAATGTTTGCCTGTAATGACCATAACCAATAACTTACCATAAACGTAATAATTTGTTTTATTTAACTTTTAATAAATTGACATGAATTTAAGATAGTTTTTGAAATAAGATGATTTGAAAAGTCATTTTAAAATTTAGATAGTGAAATCGTTCTAAAAAAATTACTTACTATACTAAATTGTTAAGTTCTTAAAGTTACCATTCTTTTTTACAAAAATTATGAATTAGATTGTAATCTCTACACTTCCATTTGGCAGCGAAACTTGCTGACTTAAAATAACATCAGACAAAAGGTTCAAGTATTTGCGAACAGATGCCAAAGAAGAATATGCGGAATATTTTGGCCTAACATCATCAGTAACATAGGAAACTCGCGGGTTAAAAATCAGTAGCTAGCTGTAAAAGGTAGAAAATGAAGATGGACAGGGTATGCTCTGAGAAAAGAAGCAAAAAACATAACCAAATATAATCCCAAACACAGTGAAAGGCGAAGTCGACGCAAAAAGACTTTGGGTGGAACAGCGATAGCTGAATTAGCCAAAAAACAATATATTTTGGAGAAAATCAAATTAAGTGCGCACCATTGGGAGAAATGGAGGAGGTAAGTTTATACATCAAACTCACACAAAGAACAAAAAAACGAACTAGACTTATGTGTTGATCTTCCGGCAAAATGTGTAAAATGAACTTCTGACAAAATCTTATTCCATAAAAATGGTATTTATTTTCTAAGCACGGTAAGAGCTTTGGACGTCACTCTTCGAAGTGTATGAGCTGACTGGGCAGTAGAATTAGTTCCTCCTTTACGTTTATCATATACAACTTGCTTTTATGTGTACTTAATTTCTTCCTCTACTATTTTTTTCCAAAGCATCTCTTGACATTTTGGTAGTTTTACTGTTCTTTTCCCTTTCTTCATTCATGCTTTTTAAAATATCATTTTCCTTCACTTAACATATGACTAATTAATCTACGCGCGCATCCTTGAATAATAAGACGATCATTTAATTATAAAAAAGTGTATTTTTAAAATATTTGTCAAAATTTGTATTTTTATCATATTTTTTTTTGGAAAATACAAGAAGCTGAGCTGACAATTCTAAAAAAAAGACTACAATTACAAACAAGTTATGTGCAAACATTGGCTATAAAGATTTCAATAAAAAGTTTTTATTATAAGATCTTTGGTTTTTTCTTTATTTTAACAGTCAGAAATTTTGAGCTCGTGTTAAAGAAAGCAACAAACAAAAATAAAAACTTTACTAAAATTATGATTTCTGATATTGAAAAGAATTCTCTACAAGATCAGAAGCACGAAAATTCGATTCATGTGGCGTTTTTATAAAGAATTTTATTAATATATATAAGAAATTTTGCAAAAAGCTAAAAAAAATTCTGTCATTTTCAATATTGAATATAAATAAATATAATAAAAAAGTTACAATCGATAAAATTACAAATTATAAATTTGCCGAGACATGGTTCTTTTTTTTTAAAAAGTTGAAAATTAAATTAAGACTTTTTTAGAAAGGTAAAATATTATATTTTTGACATAAAGAAAATGTATCTTTTAATTATTTAAAAAAAAACCGCAAAAATAAAATATATTATGTATGTTTTAAGTTAATTTGTACAATATAAAAAAAATTTACATACATATATGTTTTTATGAACGCTACTGACTGGTCAATTCCATAAATTGAGTAAAACGATACTTTTAATAAATTTTATTGAAAGGCGAAAAGAAGCCGTCATATTTAAAGTGAAAAAAAACACTCACTTACTCATAAATTGTTTCTAAGAATGTGTTGCTTGATGTTTGTTTATTTTTTAAAAAGGAACCAAGACAGTGTGTTAAACCAAAAATATTTTAAAAGGGTGACATTTTTTAAAAGACAAAAAACTGATTTCTAGATTAGTGACTGCTTAGTTGTATTTTTAGAATTTTTCTATGAAATTGCAAAACATTTTTTTGATATTGTGTGGATTTTTAAATAAATGTGCTGGTTCCAGGTTTTTTAAATTTTGTTTTTGAACTCCATATTGACTATTCTGAAGTTCTTTATTTTCCCAAAATTCTACTTCCATATAGTCTTCATCAGTGTAATAAAAATTCTGTTGTTTTACTCCTAATAATATGTGTTTTGATTCTCCCTTTTTTGGTGTTTAGAATGGATTTTTGTACCAGGCAACACAGGAACGAAATTTTTAGAAAGGAAATTCAATAAATTTAAATGCCTAATTCCAACAAAAAAATGATTTTTTGTCAATTTTTCTCGAATTTTCGGTGTTAAAAATGAGT
Source organism: Dolichopus griseipennis (assembly GCA_963082915.1). Taxonomy (NCBI): domain Eukaryota; kingdom Metazoa; phylum Arthropoda; class Insecta; order Diptera; family Dolichopodidae; genus Dolichopus; species Dolichopus griseipennis. The sequence goes on from OY720445.1 coordinate 72,009,535, forward strand.
TTTGGTACCAGGCAACCAGAAGCGCAAATTTTCAGAATGCAAATTCAATAAAATTTAAATCAAAAATTTAAGTGCGAAATTCCAACAAAAAAATAATTTTTTGTCTATTTTTCTCAAACTTTTGGTGTTAAAAAAGGGTTTTGTACCAGGCAACCAGGAACGCAAATTTTCAGAAAGCAACTATATTAAATTTTTGGTGTTAAAAATGGGTTTTTGTACCAAGCAACCAGGAAAGCAAATTTTCAGAATGCAAATTCAATAAATTTTAAATCAAAAATTTAAGTGCGAAATTCCAACAAAAAAATAATTTTTTGTCTATTTTTCTCGAACTTTTGGTGTTAAAAAAGGGTTTTGTACCAGGCAACCAGGAACGCAAATTTTCAGAATGCAAATTCAGTAAATCTTAAATCAAAAATAAAAATGCCAAATTCCACTAAAAAAATGATTTTTTGTCAATTTTTCTCGAATTTTTGGTGTTAAAAATGGGTTTTTATACCAGGCAACCAGGAACGCAAATTTTCAGAATACAAATTCAATAAATTTTAAATCAAAAATTTTAGTGGCAAATTCTACTAAAAAAATGATTTTGTCAATTTTTCTCGAATTTTTGGTGTTAAAAATGGGTTTTGTACCAGGCAACCAGGATCGCACATTTTCAGAAAGCAAATTCAATAAATCGTAATTTAAAAATTTAAAAGCCGAATTCCATCAAAAAATGATTTTTTGTCAATTTTTCTCGAATTTTTGGTGTTAAAAATGGGTTTTTGTACCAGGCAACTAGGAACGCAAATTTTCAGAATACAAATTCAATAAATTTTAAATCAAAAATTTTAGTGGCAAATTCTACTAAAAAAATGATTTTGTCAATTTTTCTCGAATTTTTGGTGTTAAAAATGGGTTTTGTACCAGGCAACCAGAAACGCAAATTTTCAGAAAGCAAATTCAATAAAATTTAAATCAAAAATAAAAATGCCAAATTCCACTAAAAAAATGATTTTTTGTCAATTTTTCTCGAATTTTTGGTGTTAAAAATGGGTTTTGTACCAGGCAACCAGGATCGCACATTTTCAGAAAGCAAATTCAATAAATCTTAATTTAAAAATTTAAAAGCCGAATTCCATCAAAAATTGATTTTTTGTCAATTTTTCTCGAATTTTTGGTGTTAAAAATGGGTTTTTGTACCAGGCAACTAGGAACGCAAATTTTCAGAAAGCAAATTCATAAAAATTCAAATCAAAAATTTAAAAGCCAAATTTCACCAAAAAAATGATTTTTTGTCAATTTTTCTTGATTTTTTGGTATTAAAAATGGGTTTTTGTACCAGGCAACCAGGAACGCAAAATTTCAGAATGCAAATTCAATAAATTTTAAATCAAAAATTGATATGCAAAATTCCACCAAAAAAATGATTTTTTGTCCATTTTTCTCGAATTTTTGGTGTTAAAAATAGGTTTTTGCACCAGGCAACCAGGAACGCAAATTTTCAGAAAGCAAATTCATAAAATTTCAAATCATAAATTTAAGTGCCAAATTCCACCAAAAAAAAAATGTTTGTCAATTTTTCTCGAATTTTTGGTGTTAAAAATGGGTTTTTGTACCAGGCAACTAGGAACGCAAATTTTCAGAATGCAGATTCAATAAATTTTAAATCAAAAATTTTAGTGCCAAATTCCACTAAAAAAATGATTTTTTGTCAATTTTTCTCGAATTTTTGGTGTTAAAAATGGGTTTTTGTACCAGGCAACCACGAACGCAAATTTTCAGAAAGCAAATTCAATAAATCTTAAATCAAAAATTTAAAAGCCAATTTCCATCAAAAAATTATTTTTTGTCAATTTTTCTCGAATTTTTGGTGTTAAAAATGGGTTTTTGTACCAGGCAACTAGGAACACAAATTTCCAGAATGCAGATTCAATAAATTTTAAATCAAAAATTTTAGTGCCAAATTCCACTAAAAAAATGATTTTTTGTCAATTTTTCTCGAATTTTTGATGTTAAAAATGGGTTTTTGTACCAGGCAACCACGAACGCAAATTTTCAGAAAGCAAATTCAATAAATCTTAAATCAAAAATTTAAAAGCCGAATTCCATCAAAAAATGATTTTTTGTCAATTTTTCTCGAATTTTTGGTGTTAAAAATGGGTTTTTGTACCAGGCAACCACGAACGCAAATTTTCAGAAAGCAAATTCAATAAATCTTAAATCAAAATTTTAAAAGCCAATTTCCATCAAAAAATGATTTTTTGTCAATTTTTCTCGAATTTTTGGTGTTAAAAATGGGTTTTTGTACCAGGCAACTAGGAACGCAAATTTCCAGAATGCAGATTCAATCAATTTAAAATTAAAAATTTTAATACTAAATTCCAACAAAAAAATTAATTTTTGTCAATTTTTTAGTGTTAAAAATGAGTTTTTGTACCAGGCAGCCAGGAACGCAAATTCAATAAAATTTTAAATCAAAAATTTAAATGCTAAATTGCAACATAAAAATGTTTTTTTGTCAATTTTTCTCGAATTTTTGGTTTTAAAAATGGATTTTTGTACCAGGCAACCAAGAACGCAAATTTTCAGAAAGCAAATTCAATAAATTTTAAATCTAAAATTTAAATGCCAAATTCCAACCAAAAAATGATTGTTTGTCAATTTTTCTCGAATTTTTGGTGTTAAAAATGGGTTTTGGTACCAGGCAACCAGGAACGTAAATTTTTAGAAAGCAAATTCAATAAATTTTAAATCATAAAATTTAAATGCCAAATTCCAACCATAAAATGATTTTTTGTCAATTTTTCTCGAATTTTTGGTGTTAAATATGGGTTTTTGTACCAGGCAACCAGGAACCCAAATTTTCAGATCTATAAATTTTAATATCTATAATTTCTAAATTTTGTAGAAATTGATCGTCTAAATATTCGCTAGATAAATACTTATTCACATAAGGAAAATACTAATCAGTATACATACAAACATATGTAAACACAGCTATTAAACACAACTTTACCATATTAATAATTACTTTTAGCCAATTAATAGCATTCTAATGATTCCATATATTATTGATATTTAAAGTATTTTACTCTACTGGTATCGCGAAGTGCTCAAATTTGAGCCATAAAAATAAACGGTTGGCTGACACAGTGGTTGCGTGCTAATTTTTCATGCGAAAGGGTCGGGTTCGAATCTTAGTGAAATTGAAAAAACTTTTTCGGTTTTCGACTCGACTCAGCTACCATTCGCCATTGGTTAAATTAATGACATAATCAACAATTAACAATTATATATCAAACAACAATATAAACAAACGCAAAATATAAACAAATAATTTTAATTGAATGGTATAACTCACAGATATAGAATACCATATAACTTAAATACAAAATATTACAATATAAACAAAAAATAGAATTGTAACTATTGAAAATCTAAGACGTTTCCACATGTTATAAGGCCTAGTACTATCTCATGTTTAAATTGTATGTGGAATTCAATAAAACCAATTTCAATAACACGAATATAATATGACCCCCTGTTCCAACATGTACCTATAGTATAAACAAACTTATTAACTTAAAGTTGAACAGTGAGTGCTTAAAAAAAAAACATTTTTAATTCGCGACCGACAATTTTGTAACCGAACAAATTGATTATTATATTTTAAAGCATTGTCTCTTGGTATCGCGAAGCTCTCAAATTCGAGCCATAAACAAATATTTAAGCCGCAACCGGCTATTTTGTGACCGAATAAACTGATTTATATCATGATGATGATATTAATATCAATATGTGTTTAACTCATCAAATTAACTTATTTTTTGATTCTTATTATTTATTTACATCTTCCGTGTTCTTAAATCAATCGAATATTGTTGGATATGAATATTAATTGGGCTTAATAAGTATAACATATGAGTATAATAAGAATGTATAATTTTTCATTAAAATTTAAAATTCTTTTGATATGTGTTTAACTATAAAGTAATTCATAGTTCTTCGTTTTGTTTTCGTCTTTTATGTTTTTTAAACAATTTAAACAATTTTTTAAATAAAATTTTAACAAAAAAATACATAAATATATATATCCGACATAAAGAATCAGATCAGAAAAGATCAGAGCGAAAAGATTTCAATTGGGTGACTAATTGAATGAAAAATTACTTGTATATTATAATATAGTATTTTTATTATATTCTAAGAAAAATTGTATTCATCACGATTTTACACAATTCGATATACAATAAAAAATTGAACAGAGGAACAAAAACACAAACGTACATAATATTGTATATTATATTTGTCATTGTATTAACTATAACCGATTCTTTTTTTCTAATAATCTGTAACAAAAGGTAAATGGCTCTTATTTCATTCAAAGAGTTTATACTTATATAATAATAATAATAAATAATTGAATTGATATATTGAATGTTTTTTTGAACTATTTTCCTTTCCTCCCCTTTTGTTTATTCCATTCCAATATTTGTTTCTTCCTTTTCTACTTTTGCTTGATATTTTTTTATCTTTCAATTGACCATAACATAATATCAAAACTGTAATATTATTATTATTATTTAATATTTTAATAAAAGATGTATTGAACGTGAAACAATTTATATGTATTAAATTGTTTTATTTATTTGTCATTTATTTTTGTCTTTTTTTTTTGTTAAATACAAAAAAAAACTAGGAACACTATAGTTTGCCTTCTTAACTTTTAGATATCCGTGCAAGCCCCACTGTCAGTTTCAACCTTAAACTGTCATCAACTGTCAGTTTCAACCTTCATTAGATTCTTAGTAATCGGATTGGAAACTTTATATGGAATGTTCCTAAAAAAGTGGTTAAGATTTTTCAAAATTTTGTAAAAAGTCTTGTTATATTATCCCACATACGGATTTTATGTACTATGGTTACAGAATTTCTATATGGCAGAACTACTCTTAGATTAGTCCAGAGAAATCTTAAAATTTGCAAATAAACTTTCCATAATACATTACGTGCCTACTTTTAATTTCAACTTCGTAGTGTTATTAGTTCTGAAGATATGTAAACAGGGTTCAAAGTTATATGGTTGCTATTCAAGCTTTGGTCCGATTTAAACTACAGTGAACCTAGAAATTGTTTAAAATGGCTTTGTCCAACTTTTAAAACTGTAGCTCTTTTTATTTTTGCGTTATCGTGCTGACACATAGACGGAAGGAAGAACCGCCTTACATAGTTCGATCAATTAACCTTTCAATTTTGATCCGATACTTGCGTATATTTTCTCCTCTCTTTTTAACTGCGTCACAGACGTAATGACAAATTTAGTATACCTTTCAAACATACATTCTTACTGGTATAATGTAATGAAGAGATGAAAAACAAACAAATATTTTTCAAACAAAAAAATAGTAATATAATAAAAAAGGTGAAGAAAATCATTTTTCTTTTCATCAAGTAAAAATAATTAAGATAAAAACTGACAATAATTGTCTCTGTACCTGTCAACATAAGAACTAAAAATTATAAGATAATATATGTTAGTTTACTTTGTGGTTTATTTTGTTTTCTAAATTTTTTTTTTTTATTTACAGTCACAGTATGAAAATATTGAACATTTTCATTTTTATAGTTGAACGATCGGCGCGTCAATTTGATTTTTATTGTTCTAAACTAAGTTCCTCTATAGGATCCGATAAGTTTTTATACCAATAAAGGCTATCTATTTGTCATCCTATATATAAATACATCTTTCAATATATAAGTATATACATATATAAATTACTATTAATTTGTTTGAGACTTATAAGAAACTTATGTATAAAATAAAATAATAATATTTTAAACCAATTTGGGGGTTCCTTCGACCAAAATGGTTAGGCCAAGACCCTTTCCGTATTCAAAAATTTTTATAAACGAATTTTCATGATAAAAGGCTGAGCAGTTTAGCAGGTTATAAGCTACACACAAAAAAACAAATATTAACCCAAATATATAAGGGCATTAAAAGAAATCAATTAGATTAAAACTTTATAGTTATATATTAACTTCAAACTTTTTGTACAAGACTGTTTAAAATCTTTCAATTACGTGTCAATTCCATTCATTCACAATTCAATTCAATTATCACCAATTTTTTACTTAAAGACAGAAAAAAAATAAAAAATCAAAGATTGAAAATGATTAACGATTGAATGTCAAACTTAAATATTGTGATGAGATTTTAGAATCATACGTCCATCAAATAAATACTGCGATACAATACAATAAATATCTGTATACTGATGGTATTCTTATACAAATTTTTCTTTATTCACATTAGTGTCAATACGACATTTTTTTTTTTATTTTTTTTTTTGGGAAATCTTTATCTATTCACTTGTGTAATTGTTAAATTATGATGAATAATGTGAAAAAGAAATCGATATAATGATAACTAATTGATGTGTAAAGTGTATACGTACATCAAATACAATATGTAGGTGAAACCATATGAACTTACATTGAAATTATGATTTATTATTATACTTAATATATTTCAAATTAATTTTCTAATATTTAAAAAAAAAACAAAAAGTGTCTCGTACCATCAATTTCCGTCCAATGGGTATTCAAAGTAAAATGAAAAAGAATTATAAGATGACAGTGAAAATTGAAATTATTAATTGTGAATCAATTAGTGTTAATCGAAGATTAAATATTATATTTATCAATTTCACATGTTATGGGATTGTAATAGGAAAATAGTTAATACCTTAAATTAAGACATTAGAAGGTTCGAATTCCTAGACTAAAATTTAGAATACAGTTTTTAATAAATTATGTATGTCTGTGAAAGGGGTCAGGTCCGATATCTCTTAATTTTTGAGATTGAATAAAAAACTAGTTTTTGAATTCCAAAATTAAAAATAAGCGAGATTTTTATTTACAAATTTTTAAAAACCGATTTATCGTACCATCCCCCTGTGGAACCTGTCATAACTGAAATATACAGTTTTAAAAGTTACTAAGAATCAGAAACTCGTAAAACTAAAACATGTACAACATATAATGCTTCATATCGGGAAAGAATCAAAAATATAATCCCAAGACTACAATGTCAAATAACTGCAGACATATATTAATAAAACATTTCCAAAGTGATGCTCTGATGTAACGAATGAGGATTAATCCACAATATGTTGAAAAGTCAGAACAAGGCTAGCTTTATATATATATATAGTTAAAAATCTAGTAATTTAATTCAAAATATCTATCATCCGGTATCCGGTATCTAGAAAATACTATGTAAAACTTATGATCTACTACCAAAAATTGTACATTGACAAGAGGATATTGATCAATAATTATAAAAATAACGGTACCACAATTTCCTTGATTACACCCTGATGTCCTTGATTGATTAAAATCTTTTGACAGAAACTATATAGGTATTAAAAATAAATTATTCAAAAAAAATCTAAAGAGACTAAAACAAAACTGTCATTTTAAAATATGTTAAAATTCACAATCTACATTATATTTAAAAAGTGAATTTTTGACATTTAAAATTTTCCAATAATGTTAGTAATTATTTTCATATTTAACAGTTTTTAAAATAACATTAAAACAATAAAAAAAAAATCAGATCAAAACTATAAAATCTCCTTTTCTCATTTTTTTAAATACAAAAAAAAAAAAAACAATCACTGAGTCAAATATTTAAATATCTCTTCTACTTCCTAATGAACTAATCTAACATTTAAAACTTTATTTGATTAATTCGCTACTCTACTCTTTATATAAGTCTTTAACTATGTAATTTAACATTTTGTTAATAACTTTAAATTTTCGCAGAGTGCCGAATAATTACGAACATATGCACAATAAAATATTAATTGATCTCTACAGTACATGAAATGTCACTATTACAAATTAAATTACATTAATTAGTTGACACTTAACATCTAATGAGATTACATAACATTCTACAGTTTAATGTTAATGAAAAAATAATAGAGAGTATAAACTATTGAACATTTACGATAAAGAGTAATTAATTTTACAAAAGAAAAGGATAAAAAAATCAATCAGTTTTTATTTATGATTTGAACACGGTCGCGGTAAGTTGTATTAAATCTAATTTAAATTGCAATTGCAATGCAAGATTAAATATGTTACATATTTTTTGTTACAAAATTTTTAATAATATTATTTAATAAAGCCATATAATATTTTAAAATTTTTAATTATAATTTATTTAGTATTAAAATATTTATATTTAATCAAAACTTCTACTAAAAGGAAATTTTAGTATTATAGTGTATTTGTAATTTTTTTCGATTAATAATAAAAAATATTAATTTTTAAATATAAATTTCAAATTTAAAAGTTAGTTATGTTTAAAACTATTTTAAACTTTTGCAAAAGTTTCATATTATTTCACTATATGTTTAAGTACCTATTTAATTATTAAAATAATGATACTAGTAATGTATTAATTTATTTTGATATTACTATTAATTTATTATATTCTATAATTAGTGTATATTTTAATTACTGATATATAAATTTTTTTTCTATTTTCAGGTAAGTCCAATTTTTTAATTATATTCAAATATTTTTTCAACCAAGGTAAGAAACTTAATTATATAATTTGTTTATAATTAAACTTTATTTATATTAATTTGATATAATTATTTAAAATATAATAGGTAGTTGATTTCCTTTTAATTTTTAAATTTAATAATATGCAAATACCATAAAATTTCAAACTCCCTCCCTTCGTTTTAAGTGAGTCCAAAAATAATTAATTTTAATTTAAAATTGCATCAATATTATAACGTTTTTGTCCCGTTATATTGAATATTAGTCATATCTATTTTAATATCTATTTTTAGAAAAATATACAACTAATATCAATTATAATATAAAATTTTAATAAATATTTAAGAGATTATCCAGCATGTTTTCAAAAACTAGACAGCACATTATTCTTCCTAGAATTAAATATAAACAAATTGTATTTTTATATTTGTTTTTTTTTTGTATTAACATGTAATCCAATATACTTATGTAAATATGACAAAGATATTTCTTCTTCAATTAAAGATACTTAAATAATACAATATTTTTTTTTTTTTTTATATAAATATACAATATTAATTAATATGGATATTTAATGAATGATGTTGTCGTTCTTTTGCGCCATAAAGTCATCACACTACAGTCAATTACATATGGAATATTTTGTATATATACAGTGGCGATCATACTTAAAAAATTATTAACTTCTTTATGGAATTTTTTAGCGTCTTTATTGGCATCCTTTTCCGAATGTCTGTGAAATTTTAGCAGAATACATTTAGCTTCTGGTACATTCTTTACTTTTGATGTTAGATTTTACTAAAAAAAACTGCTTTTCAAAGCCTTCTGCTATCTGCTACTTGTCAATCCCAATTTATAATTTGCAAAATTATATTTTAACCCTCAAATTTTTATTGAATTTATTTGTGAAATACATGAATTAATAAATTTTTAAACTTAAAAACCTTCAAAATGAAAATAAATATTCAACTTAATGCCACTTTGAATACAAACTTAATGCCACTTTAAATAAAAATTTCTGTGGGATGAACGATTTAAATTATCGCCACTGTATACTGATTCAATCTATTCACTATGTGACAAGTAGACTCACTTTTATACAAATATCTCAATATACATATTCATTTTATATTCATATTTTGTAAAAAATTCACATGTTCAATTAATTCCGATGCAATTTTATCATAAGAATTACAATAAAAACAAAAATAGAGCTTCAAGATTTAAAATTTTGTAACTTGCAACTTAAAAATGTACCTTTAAAACATTGAAAAATTTTTTCATAGATATTTTTCAGTATATTTCGTATTTACTATAGATATTCAGATTTTTGTGCTAGTATTGTCAAACACCATTAATCAGATTCAAAAGACTGTGATTTATGAACATTCATTTGACAAATATACATGCGTTTTTCACGTTTTCTATAATGCTATATATCACCAATATACAAAATTAAAAAAAAACCAAAGACAAAAGAATAAAACGTGAACATATACAAACGACTGTACAAAATAGCGCACCAAAAAAAAAGAATCCACTAAACTTATCTAACTAATACCATTCCAAAATAGTATTAATTCAAAAAAACAACTACCATGTTAAAAAATAAAATAAAATTTTAAAACATGCTCAAGCGAAATCACTAAGTATTTAAAACGAACCAAATCAAAAAACAAAAAAAAAAACAGTACAACATCACAAATGACAGTAAATTGAATCTACATATGAATATGTATACAATATGTTGCAGATAATGCATACCGAAAAAGCGGGGGCGGATTATAAAATGCGCCCAGAAAAGTGAGAAAAAAAAAAAAATTGAAATATTTTTTTTTTAATACATGGTAATATCAACTTTGGATTCTTGTCTGTTTTATTTTATCATAACAGGTAGAAGGCATATTTGTGGCGCTTGAAACTTCCTTGATTTCTGAATTTTTTTTATTATTAGAAAAAAAAATTAAAATTATATTTGCAAGTACCATTATGGTTTGGTTGAGAAAGAAATATTGAATATAGAGTATAATAATTGGCTTGTCTTACTATCGCAATTGAATGTTGCGTCATAATTTTAATAACTAAAGCTGGTTTACTGAAATACAATACAACTCGAGTTTTTTAAAATCCAGCTTCTTGAAATTCGCTTTTAAAAATCCGGTTTTTAAAATCGAGTTTGTCTTTATTTTTAATTAATTCAAATTACAACTTTTGGTAGTTTCACACAAACTTTTAAAATAGTGGGGCTGCCGTTCCACTTAACAAATGGTTAAAATCGCGATTTTGTGACAAACTTTGAAATTTCTCCTAATTTAGAATATCACATTTATATAAATATTGTGGAAAAATGTAAAGCTCTAAGAAGCCGGAATTTAAAAAATCGTATTTTGGTAAAACCGAATCTCGTTACGCTCCTCTTTAACTTGATTAAATATTGGGGTTGTTATGGCTCTAAGGTTATAGAATTTTTAAGATTTATATATCATTATAAGTTTAATGAGAGACTGCTTCTATAACTTGATTCCTTGATATTAGAAGGAAAAGCTGTAAGAGTAATAAGGATATTAGAGTACTTTTCTTAATTTACATATTTTTTTTGATTCTAATAAAGAAATTATAACATTTGGAATTCAAACCAGCTTTTCCAATCGTATTTACGATTATAATTCTGTTATTCATGAATTGGTTACTTTTTCCTTTTCTTTTCTTGCCTTTCTTTTATTCCTTCTACTTTTCTTTTAAGGATTAACCAAACTTCTCCTTTCAAAGTGTCATAAAAAATCTTGGGCTTTATATTGGCCTTTCGTCTATCATACCATTTTTTGACTTTGTCAAAGGCAATTCTTATACATATATTAAATATTATCAGCCAAAATATAATTATATAATTTATTACTAATATTTTTTGCAATTCAATTACAATGCACCCTGTAAATTCCTAACATTAAAAACAATAATACAATAAATTTTATATTTCATTGAATTAAATCCATGAAGTGCAAAAGAATGAAAAAAAAACAAAAACAATGGCAAAAATTGGAAGCAAGAAAATAAAATCCAAACTAACAACATGACATTATAAATTTTATGTCCGTCTAGGAGTATATATAGAATATCTTAAGTGAAGTTGTTTTTTTTTATCCGTGCATACGTGCACCAGAAGAAAATACCATCCAACAAGCTAAAATTCTATAATAATAGAATATACACCACTTATATACTTATATTATGATATTATTACACATATATATTTATAAATACATAAATACCAATATTTATTCGATTTATGCAGTGGCAAAATGCTTAACATTTTTTATGTAACATACGTGAATACGTTTGTTTGGATGATACACATTATAAAAGAAAATCTAAAAATTTAGAGATTGTCTCGCAAAAAAATCCGTTTTTTTTATTTGTTGCATTTTTTTTTTGAAGACTAACTCCCACTCGGACTGCAGATTGCACAAAAGCGAAAAAAAAAAGAAGTATACAATTATATTTTGGTTGAATCGAACTATTTTTGGAAACATGTTTCTATAGTTTTTTACTTTTATTTCAAAAAAATTATGGAAAAATAATTAATTTTGAAATATTTCGACTTTCATTAAATTTGTAATTACCTTAAAGTTATATAAAAAGTCTGGAAATTTTTTTTATTTTTGGTTTCCAAAGAAATTTTTATGTGTTTAAAAAAAAAAAAAAAACAAAGAAAAGATTTATGGAAAAAATTTTTTAAAATTAAAATTTATGATAAAATATTATTTTTATAAACATGTAAAACATGTCTATTTATAAAACTGTTATTATAAGAAAAATGTCATATTTATTGGAATTTTTATTTGTTTTATTTTCATTTTAATTAAATTGAAAATACTAATTGCAAATCTTTTTAAAAAAATAATTATTTGATTGTATGAAATGCACAAAAATATGCAATAAGAATTGCTTGATGCGTAATGCAATTCTAAATAATTGCTGGATATTTTTTTTTTAACTTTAATAATGAAATTGTGTCTGTTTTAGTGTCGAAATGTTTGAATTATCGAAAAAACAAATTTACCAAATACAAAAATCGAAATGCCGAAAATCAAATGTGTTAAACGAATTTAGAATAAAATGTATAGGGGCATGTATATTTATGGTACCATCAAACCACAAATCATGCTGAAAACATTTTAAATCTAGTGCAAAAACCTTGGTAGTGCATAGACTGACTGAAATAAAGCCAGGGCAGCTATCGGATGATTGTACCGAGTATAGAGAAACACCTCAGGAAAACAATGCATTTATAAGGCGGCCATAGAGCACTAGCAAAATATCATTGAAAACCCTTCTAAGCCCAGTTGAAAAACCTTTGGTAGTATACGGATTGACTCAAAAAAGCTAGAGCACATATCGGACGATTGTTTCCAACATAGAGATACACCCCAGTAAAACAAAGCTAAAGATCTTCAATATTTCTGGAGACCATTCTAAATCCAGTTCAACAACCTTGGTAGTATATGGATTTACTCGAAAAAAGGCAAGGTTGCTGGACGATTGTACCCAATAAAAAAAATCACCCACATCTCCAGGAAAACATGGCTAAAGATTTTCAATGCTTTTGTATGGCAGCGAAACATTGTTAATATCACGCATCATCAGCCACAAGGTGCAAGTATTCATTAATAAATGTCTACGTATCATATGCAGAATATTCTGGCCTGCAAAAATAGGCAACGAAGATTTATTGAAAAAAAGGGAGAGAAATCCATTCAAAGACAACTCAGAAAGAAATAGTTCAGCTGGTTAGGGTATATGGTAAAAATAAATCACAAGCGATTTATGTGCATGTTCTTGAAATGGGACCACCAAAGAAGCAGAAGAAGCGGACGCGCAAAAATACCTGGAAATGCTTATTATTAAATGGCCATAACTAATACAACCTAATATGGGAGAATGTAACAGCATCAGGAAACCGTGTGAGATGGAGATGTCAAATGAAAGCTCTATATGCTTCTTCTGGAGTGACATATCAAATAAATGTATATGTGTATTACAGTTTCACTTCAGAAAATCGTAATTCCAGTTGTAGTCATTAAACTTAATTTATTAACCTAGAAAAAAACTCGTTCATATTCGGGGGCGGCTAAATAATTTCTAACTGGTTTTGATTTGTTTTTTGGGGTTTTTTTGGTAAGTCTTAATAAATCTTTGGTTATTTATTTCTGAAAACAATAAAAGGCTTTTTTTTTGGAAATATTAAAGTTGATGACTTTTTATACAATTTTTATTTCTTCTGTATAGGAAAACATCAAAGAAAATTGAACATATGGTCATAATTTGTGTTTAAGTTTATTGTACTCTAAGTAAATTTAAATATTTAAGTTCAATGTTTTTATTTCTTTGTTTTGTTTATTTTGAACTTGTTTTTAATAACTTAATACACATTTTTATTTTCTATAATAAAAGTTTTTTGTTTACATTTTATATAAAAATAAAAATAAAGCTTATTTAGAAATGGATATGCTTAGGGATCTATGGTTGACATACGTTATACATTTACTTTTATGTCGGACAAATCGCCACCACAAAATGTATTTTACAAGTGAAGGGGGTACATGTAAAGTATATTCTAACCATCTCGTCAAAAATATTAACATTTAAACACACTTGCAATAGAAAATATAATTTATTTTCTTTTGTAAGTTTTATTCAACCCGAAAGTGTTGTTGCTTTGTTTTAAAAGTATGTATTGAAATTACTTTTTTAGAATTAAATATAACAATTTTATTAAGTTTTCAATATATTAATTAGCAGCAAAATGTCCTAGTTACTAATGAAATTTAAAAAAAAACCGCTTAAATATGTGTTTACCCTTTTATTTTTGTGAATTGACAGTAAATTTTATATTGACAGTAAATTATGTTCCCTAAAGTTGATAGTGCATATATAAACGATATAAAAAATTTTGTGAAGAGCATTAACATATTGTTACCAAATATACCATCAAATTTTCTCGTCACCCATAATCTTACATTTTTATATTTCCCAGATCCGATTCTCAAAAATCCTTTTTAACATTCTTATCTTCGAAGCTAAGTTGCACTTTTGTATCCCAAGTCGCATCCTAAAGTTTGGTTCAAAGAGGGTTGTTTTTTTAGTCCAAAAGGGTTGTAGTTTTGGTGTGTTAAAGTCGTACACTACCTGTAGGAATTGCACACAGTTCCAATAGGTTTTATTCGAAGTTTTCTATGTACCTAGGTACATTTTGATCTGAAAACTTATTTAATTAGTCCTGCATAATCCAATATCTGACATTTACTGTCATCAAAGTTGAGGAACTACATCCCAATGATATGAATCAAATAAAAAGTTGGCTTCAATAACTCCATACACACACATATCTCTCATTTAAGTAACATTGAATTTATTCTTCTCCTTTACTCAGAACCCCATAATCGTTAAAGTTAATTTTTTTTTTTTTATTTTTTTTATTTAATTTTTAATCACAGCTCTGCTGATAGATAGATTTTGATAAAATTGAAGGAAAACCCAAAATGGAAAATTTCCGGCGGTGAAAATTTTCCACAACTTTGAATTGTGAACACCTTTTAGATTATTATAATATTAAAAAAATATTAATAAAAAAAACAACCAATATTTTCCTTTTGTGTCGTAAAAAAAGACAAACAAAAACCAAAAAAAAAATTAATAAAAAAACAACAAAAAATGGGCTTTATTTTTCAGGAAGAAAAACAACGGACAACCAACATCCGGCGCTTTTGGCCCTTCTGAATGCAGAGGGCAGAAACACATTTTTTTTTTTTTTGTTTTTTTTTCAATATTTTGTGAGACGGAAAAAAAGGGTTTCAATAGAATAATGAAATTAATTTATAAGAAGTTTTACTGGAATATAAAAAAAAAAAAAATTAAAGAAAAACAGACCAGCTAAAAAAAAAGTAAATATTAATTTAAAAAAAAATCGAAAGAGAGAGTAAAAAATAATGGAAAAATAAATTTATAATTGTTATTCATTGAACATCGTAAATCAAATTCTAAGAATCAAATCCTTTTACAGTATATTAAAGAAGCATATTTTGTTACACAGATGGTACACGTAAAACGAGTACCTATCTCATAGTTTCAGTATTTGTTTTTTAAAGAACAATTTTTCAAATATATGCCTCATACCACTGGTCTTATCCGAAATATTTGCCTCAGCTCACAAGTTTATTCACGAACTTGCTACATTTCTCAGATCTTTCCCATATTTTTTGTAGAGTTATAAGGTTTTAGGCTTAGCATTCAGTTATATTCAAATATATGCCTCAATCCCCAGGTATTATCCAAATATATTCCTCAGACCTTAGATCTCTTCCAAAATATATGTCTCAGCATCCTCAAGTATATTCCAATATATTGCTCAGCTTACAAGTGTATTGTAAAATATACCTCGGCTCTCTTCCGATAAATTTCAATATATACCTCTGCCTTCAGGTAATTTTCAAAATTATGCCAAAGCTTACAAGTATTTTCTAAAACATCATCAGTTCTTCTCAGACAATATATGACTCAGCTCACAAGTATATGCCAATATATACCGCGGCTTTCAGGTATATTATTCCAATGTATTCCTTAGTTCTCAAGCAGTTTTTTTCAAAAATATATGCCTCAGTTTACAAGTTTATTGTAAAATATACCTCTATCCTCCAATATAATGCAATATATGCCCTAGCCCTCAGGTCTTTTCCAAAAGATATACCTCAGCTCACAAGTATATTCCAAAATATGCCCTAACCTTTTGATACATATTCCAATATATGTCTCAGACTTTTGATCTATTCCAAAATAGTTCCCTTAACTTGCATGTGTTGTCTTATATATGCCTCAGTTATCCCACAACAAGTGAAACTCAGAACTTAAACGGAAGTATTTAACAAAAAGAGCTTTAATTAAAGATTTTTTCGGTTGTGTAAGATTTCTTTAATCTATATATGATTTTAAACGTTATTTGTGTTCAGTGATGTCATTATTATATTAAATTAAAAAGCTAGTTAAATAATTCAAAATTAAATTTATTTTTAACAAAATGTTTCTTATATTGAACAATGAAAATTGCAACAAAAAAGAAAAATC
This sequence comes from Dolichopus griseipennis, assembly GCA_963082915.1. Taxonomy (NCBI): domain Eukaryota; kingdom Metazoa; phylum Arthropoda; class Insecta; order Diptera; family Dolichopodidae; genus Dolichopus; species Dolichopus griseipennis. The sequence continues at coordinate 72,026,215 of OY720445.1, forward strand.
AATTACTTTTTTTTATAAGTTTTTCTTTTAAAAACAATTTTTTATTTTTCTTTTAATTCTGACCAAAAAGTCAAAAAAAAATGATGTTTTCCTTTCAAAATAAACAAAAAAAAAGTAATTGAAAGGGTTGTGCAAGTGCAAGGGTTATGATACCTTAAAGTTATCAAAGTTAAAGAAAAATATTATAAGAGTGGTTAATTTTTTATTTTTAACTTTAACGAGTTAAAAGAAAAATAAATTATGAAAATTTATCTCATTTTCCGATTTTTCGATTGTTTTTTATTAAAATGTGGAAGTCCATTTTTTTTCGCCCCAAAGTCAAATTCAAGAAATCATAATTGAAAGGGTTGACTTATTTTAAGGTATTGGTTTAATTTGTTTTTCGTACGGTGAAATATTTCAGATAAAAAATAAAAAAAAAATATGTAGATGAATGCGTTAATTTTGGCACGTTTAGAAAATAACAATATGTTTTTATTTTTTTTTTAGTTTAATTTAATTAAAAAATTATTTGGTAATATTTAAGTGTTTTTTTTATAAAATTTGAATAATTTATGTATTATGTACATGTGCAACTTTTTTTTTTTGGACTTTTTGGAGTTTTAATCTATGTAAAAAAAAAAATAAGTAAAAACAATTTTTTTTAATATGTACTTTTATTTAAGTAATACGGGCTAAAATTGAAATTAAACAACAATTTAAAAATTCGTTTTGGGCCTTATTTCAGGGAACCGTAAGACCAGCCCAATAAAATCTAGAAATTAAATAATTGATGATAGATAAATAATTTGCATTTCGGAGTGCTATAATATAAAAGTAAATTACTGAAATTAAAAACATTTCTTTTTTCATTAACCTTTATCCAGCAATTTACTTTTTTACTATAGTACTCCTCCTTTTATATTATATTGTGTATTTCCCATTAGTTCATAAATGGATATCTTCCTTGAATTTAATCTTGTATATTAGATTTAATTAATTTAATTTTAAGAGATTAGATTTAATTAATTCCACCAAATTTTATTTATTCAATATAATCTATCCAGGGTCAATCCTTGATTTTCAAATCCTATTCCACAAACTGCCTTTTCTAATTTCGTTCGACTGAATCATATGGTGAGAGAATAAACTTAGATATCCTTGTATTAAATTTAATCTTTTTTAACACATGCAGACGTATAAATTGTTACTGTAGATCTGAATTAATGACTACTTTATTTCATAATGATTACTTATTTTATTTTTTTTATTTATATACAAAGTACAAACCTCTACGTCAAAAAATGTCATATTTGGGATTGAACCATATCTTCGTTTGTTTTAAGCGTGGCATATATGCTATTTATAATATTCTAATTCATATTTAGTGAACATATGTTTACATTACATACTGTATTATATATTTACGCAGAGCGGATATGATAAAGAAGTTCATAAAGAGCAATAAATTGCTTTGAAGGGGGTCTAATACCAACGGCCTACACCTAAACGATATTTCCATATTGTACAAGGCCGAAAAATTAACTTCTCTATCACCTGTGCTATTCTTATTCTATGTTACGGAAATCTCGTATACCCTGTTACAAATTGGATTTGAAAACTTTTTTTTGGATTTTGTATTTTTTTTGGATACAAAAACTGAGACCTGTACGGGAATCGAACCCGCACTCTTTTTAGTTAGTAAATCTTGCAGATAGTGAGTAAAACACACCGAGGCCCCTAGATTTGATTTTTCATAAATAAAACTTATAAATAATTACTATACAACTACTAAATTTAAGGTAGCTGAACTTTTTAATTACATACTTATAATCATTACCTAATAAAATCTTTTAACTATAATTATTCTAATTTTCCTGATCAGTTATGTTTTTCTTATTTATTTTTATTTTTTAATTTTTGTTTGGTCATAACTAACCTACACACCTTCTAAAAAAAAAACTTTGATTTTAATTCATAAGTACATAACTATTATTAAAAACAGAATATTTCAAAAGATTGAATTTATTCAGTAGGTATTACAAAAAAAAAACAAAAACAAAGATAAAAGAAAAACCTTTTAAATACATTTTTTCCAAAAATTTTATTGAAAGTTCAAAATTAAATTTTTTTTTGCTTATTTTTATTTTTGTTTTAGTTTTTCATTAAAGCGTAAAAGGTTTTTTTTTTTTTTTAACTCTTTGACTACTTAACTCTCTAATCAAAATCTTGTTAATTTGATTTGTGTTTTTTGTTTTGTTTTTCTTTTGAAATATAACTTTTCTTTAATAACTAAAGAAGGTGGCAATTGTTTAAAAGAAATACAAAAAAAAAATTTTGAAAGAAAAACTGTTAAAAAAATTATAAATAAGATTTATGTAAAATTAATTTTTTCATCTATTATATGTTAATAGAATTTTATATATTTAGTTGACCAGAAATATATAATTTTTAATCTCTATTTCTTTTCAAAATATCAATTTTTTTTTTATTTAATTATACACTAATATTTATGTTATAGTTACTTATATTATTTTAAATAAAATGTTATTATGTATTTATGTTGCAATCAAAAGTCTATTCGTTTGTTTATCTTAAAGAACTTCGTCTGTTTAGTTTTGAAAATTATTTAAATCCAAGCTACAAGTACTTTAAGATATTTATTGTACAAATCCTCTACATCTGCCTTCTTGTGAATTTATTCAAACCCCAAATTAATACTCCAAAAACGTTAGCTACTAGTGCTAATCCTAGAAAAAATATTCAGTAAAATTCAAATACTCGTTACTGGTACTTGAAGTAAAAGTACTGAAAATCACCACTACTTTACCAATTACCAGTTACAACATTAGTACTTGTTGTAAGTAAATGTAAATGGTTGTTGCTGATACTTGAAATAATACAAGTACAAATATCAATAAAAATACTGAAAGTCACCAGTACTTTACCAATTATCGGTAACAAGCAGTACTAACCAGTAAATGTAAATATTCGTAACTGGTACTTGAAATAAAACAAGAAACGGTATCAATTCTCATCTCAAAGCTACCAGTACTATACCAGTAACAACTAGTACTTACAAGTACCAACCAGTACTTTCAAATACATATCAAACCAATACTTATCACTATTAAGATACTAATAGTAACACATTTTATTTAAATATAAATATTGAGATTAGGTACTGATGAAATACTGATGGCTACCAGTACCTGTAATTTGTAATTACATGTACTTTAATTTTTCAAGTATTAGTAATTTTTTCAAGTGCCGCTACTTAGTACCTTACTAGGACTGGAAAATTGACAGAGAGCTATATAATCATTACTGAAACTACTCGGTCCTATTAATAAAATCAATATAAATTTCTCCAACCCAATTCCTGCTTTACTAAAACTGAAACCAATTAGTAATCTGACTTTTTAAATCAGTATTATTATAAAAAAGTTTTCAACTGTTACCAGAATAACGTAAAACTTTTCTCTAATTTTTAGCATTTTTAAATGTTTATATATTCAAAAGTTCAAGAAGGCATTAATAAGGCGGATATGTATTAGCGAATCATTACAGGAAATATAAATGGTCTGAAACCGAGTTAAAATTTTCGAAAATAATAGAAAAATTGTATATATATTTAAAAATTAGGGTTTTAATTAGATATTGAGTCTTAATATATTAATACACATATAGTATATAATTTTAAAAATATTATTAAAGCTATATTTTAAATTATTTTTCAACTTTGAAATTATTATATTATGTGAATAATTATTGCAATAAAAATATAGTTTAGTATAAGAGTTATAGTTTTACTTCAAAGATTTTTAATTTTGGAAGTTTCTTTCATTAAAATAAGGTTGAATAATTTATAATATTAGTATTTAAAATAATCAAATTTAATTTTAAGTTTTTTGTATTTTTTTTAACTTCAAATTTAAACACCATTTGATTATTTTAATAATTAGTTTGAACATTTAAATACAAGTAAGTATTGTATTAGGAAAGAATTAGATGGTTAATTAAAAAAAAACGTTATTATGTATTACTAATTTCAAACTTTACAATAACTTTGAAAAAAAAGTCTTGCATTACATTCATTTGGATAGCTAATAAAATTATAGGTTAATATTAAGTGAATTTTGAAATTTTGAATTAAATAAGTTTTTTAACTATATTATACTTATGTTAGATTATGTTTTAATTAATCAAATTTGGATGTAACTATTACAAATAAGTATTTGCATTTCAAAATACAAACTTTAGTGAATAAATTTTAAATAAATAGAAATAAATAAAGTAGATATAATTATTAATTAATTCTCTGGATACTATTAATAAACTTTAAGAGACCCTAATATTATATTAATTATATGTGTATATTCTATGGTTTTAAATACGAGGTTTTGTTTGTTTGGAAACTCTAAAAAATAATTAATATTTCATCATAAATTAAAGTTGTAAACCTTACTTTAACAATTACTATACATAATTACTATAAAGTTTTAAACCATGTAAAATTAACTAATATATTTGATGATTTGATTTAATTGTTTTGCATCTTCTCACTGACTTGTATGCATGTTATCTTGCATCTGAAAAAAATAACAATTTCTTAAATAATGTTATTTTGGTACTTATCTTATTTATTTATTAAAAATTATAGGGAAGCAATTTCCTTTTAAATTTAATGGGCCTTATTCCTTTCAGATTAGGGCCAACGACATATTTATATATTAAACTTAAAATTTGTTTTGTTTATTCTATTTGTGTTTCGTACTGTGTTCCTTGCCTTTGGTGGTGTACATATTCAACTGAGAATTTAGCTGAGGTCCCTAGCCCATACCCCCTCCATTCCCTAAATAAATGTTTGATTGTCAGTATTTGTTACGGTCCAGTCAACAGAATTCCAGTCTATTGAAGAGATTTCCGATGCTAAAACCTTCGACCTCTAAGAGCCTTTTGATATTAATTAGCCTCCGGTAATCTTCCAGTCTAGGATTAATTGGTCCCAGTTTTGCAATTTCTTTTCCTGATTGAACTTTTTCACTATTCCTGTGAGGCTGGTACCACTTTTGTTTTGATATTTCATTGTTCGAATCCGTACATGGTTTGGAGTCCAGAAACAAATTTTTAATTCTATTCACGATTTTTGAAACCCTTGCCAAAATTCCTTTTTAATCAAAATGTTTATTCAACACCATAAATAATGAAAATATTGACATTAATTATGTTATTACATCATAAATTTCAATCATCTGATAAATAAAAAACCAACATTTTTTATAAAATCCAAGTATATAAACTTAATAAATTTAAATTTTATAGCATCAACTGAAAGAAAAACAATAAAATAATTTTAAGAAGCACTTATCATAAATTATTCGCTTAGTATTAGAACAAAAAAAAAATCTATCAACTATTTTGTCTCCTTAGAAGATATCAATTATCTAGAATAGCATTTAAAACTAATCACGTATCTACCAAATTTAAAAATTAAATAGCATTTTTTTCAATTTTTCCCAAAACTCTTCTAAATACAGCCAGAGCCCTTTAGTATAAATATTTTTCTACTTTTCATTATATTTGACATACTCAGCATGCATACTGTATCTTTGGTCATAAAAAAGCAAAAAAAAATAGACGTTATGGAAATTTTCATATTATTTATTATAAAATAAAATTCAAAAAAAAAAAAAAAAAAACATTCTTCGATTTAACACTCTCGTAAATCTTATTATAGGAAAAAAAAACTCATAAATGACATCAGATTAATTTGATATTCAATTCACATAATTCCGAAAATAAAAATTCTAAAAAAAAAAAATTAGAAAATTAATACAAAAAAAAATATATTTATTTTTTTAAACTATTAACTTTCTTCCTTTGTTTTGCAACCATTTGAAACCAATTCTAATATCCAAAAAAATATAATCGATCTTTAAGATATTAATTTTGGTACACGCAATACCCGTTTGTAACTATTTACAAAAATTCAAAAAAAAAAAAAGAAATTTAATAAACGTCCTTTTGATTTAGTTAATATTTCTTATTTTCCCTTTTTTTTCCCAATTTTTTTTGTTTTCCTTGTTTTAATTTTTGAAAAATTAGAAATTTTATGTTCAATAGTTCATAAAGGCAATCGTATCAAATAAAAAACATTTGATCCTTACCTAATATTACAACCCTGACAATTGACTGATAATTTCTCATAAGTCAAAATATCCCAAAAAAAAAAAAAAAAACAGGAATGTCTTGTATGTGGGTAATATTAATATTAATACAAATTATATGTAATACTAATTAATGAAAGACAGAGAAAGAAATATGTATAGTTTAAATGTTACCTGAACAGCAAATAAATTGAAGGCATGAGGGCATGGGAAAATAAAGCTTAGATCAATAAAGCCTAATAGGCCTTAATTCACTTTGAGAGAAGTAAAGCCTAAATTGGACAATAGTAGAGACTTGACAGTAGAGACACCAGTTCCCTGTGTTTTTTCTTTAAAGAAAGCGCGAGGGGAAGAGCCCTTATTTCACTTTGAAAGAGAAATAAAGCTTAAATGGCAAAATTTACCTGGGTCGATGCCTTGCGCAAGTTTGGATGTATAGGCAGTAGTTCACATTCTTTTGAAAAAAGAGAGAAGTTAGGAAAAGAATGGAGAAGAGTGATTCGAAGCAGTCGTCAGGGAGACCACGGGCTGAGACTAGAATATAGAAATTGTTTGAAAGTGGGTAAATATATTCGAATTTTATATTTGGTTATAGATCCCGAATTTTAATAATAGCCTATAATATAGGATATATGCTTTAATTTTGGAAAGAGAAATAAGACCTAGGGAGGTCTTTGGAATAATAAAGACTTACAATGAACTATCTTGAGTTAGGTCTTATTTCTCACTTTAATTGGGAAGCTTGTTGCTCTAGGCTTTATTTCCCTCTGCTACATGGTACACCTTATGTATTGATGATGCAAAAGTGAAATTTTATACTGACACATGCTTTTGTAAAAAGAAATTTTTCACCTTATAACTTTTTTTTTTTGGTTTTTTTTTTTTTGAATCCATAAATTCTTCAAAAAAATCAATGAAAATACCTTTAGAATCGAAAGTAAATTTTCATACGATTAGTAATCGTAACATTTAAATACAATTATTATTAGGTATGAAAGTGTGATGATACAAGAGATGATCTTTAATAAAACATAAGTATATTTTTTAGATCATTTTTTATTTTGTATTTAAGAATTATTAAAAGGTTGTCTGTCCAGTTACTAATTTTATTAATATTATTTTTTTTAAGATTTTTAGAATAGCAAGCTAAGACCTAGAGGGTTTTTTTGCTATTAGCCTTTTTTCGTAACAATCAATCTCTTAGGATACCACAAGTTTCAGTTTACCTTTCTAAGCTGTTGCATTAACATATTTTGACTTTTTAAGGACCCTCCAAGCACTCAATTAGTATTAGAGTCCGTTTATGATGGAGCTGCGATAAGTGATAAGAGCGTCGACCCCTTAGAAATCATATAATTTGTAATTGAATTAAATCACATTTTGCACACAGTCAATTTTCATAACGTTAGAATTATTCTGTTGACCTCCAATGATATTTTTAAAATAAAAAGGCTAAAACGGCGGCATAAGGTTACTATATTTTTCCTTCTTTTTTTTATATATAAAGTTCCAATAACCACAAAATTTAAATATATTTGATATAAAGAATACTTTGTTTTGATTACCCAAACTCAATAGAAGGCTCTTAATATCTAGAATGAATACCTTGAAAAATAACAAAACAAAAAATCATTCAAGGTACATTATTAGCACCTGCTTAAATTACATGTTTTTTGTTATTTTTTATAAATTTTTTAAAAAATTCAAAAGGTGGTCTCGGTGTTTCCTTTTTCGTCTTGAATGAGAAACATACACAGGTAACTTTTTTTTTTTTTTGTTTTTATTAAAGTGAGAGTTTTTGAAAGAAAAGTGAGCCCATATATTAGAAATTTAAAATTTTTGAAAAAGAAAGCAACAGAACGATTAGATAGCAGATTTATGTACACAAGAAAGAGAAGAAATAGTATAATATCTTTAGTTTTATTTATTGCACCAGAAATTTGAAAGGCGCATCAGAAATGATTAACTAACTATAGAACATTGATTTATTTGATTAAAATGAAAGAGACAGTATCCCAGTTATTCATATTAGTTACCTAATAAATAAAAAAAAGATAGATTTTTCTGATTAATGTGAAATTTTTAATTCGACTATTGTTGATACTATTCATTTTTTGTATTAAAATTACATAGCTAGATTTATTTAAGAATTAGAAATATATATAGATTTATAGGTGCATGATTGAATACCTTGAATATTAAATAGAATTTTTTTTGTTTTTAGGATTCTAACTGTGTAAGCATTAAACACATTTATATAATTTATATAATTTCTATATAGAATTATTATATTAAAGAATTTAAAATATCTTTAATAAGATTCGTCGAAGCAATATGGGAGGTAATGATTAAAAATGATTAGACGAAATTAATAAATTTTCAAAAATATGAAATTAATTTTGGAAGAAAGATAGGATATCTTATTAAAAATTTATCTGATCTGATATATACGTTGATTTTATCGTATATATATTATAATTTAAGTGGCGATTATATGGAATTACTTTTTACGATACTTGAGGATAAATATTGTAAAAATTGGATTTCATTAGTGAACCACCAGTTTAGAAAATGTGAGTTCATATGGAAATCCTATATTGGTTAATATTGATATATGATAAATATATAGAATGTGTGGACATTGATATATAAATTTAAAACTTTATATAAGAAATAGTTAGAAAGTTTATTGACCAAATATTACCCAATCTTTTGCATAAATCTTTCGAATCTTTTACTCGTTTTATTCCTTTTTTACTCCTCATAAAATCACTAGAAAAGTAAATAGAGGCACACCACAGGGTGGGGTGCTATCACCACTACTGTGGCTTATAGTAATGAATGGAATACTAAAAGAACTTCAAGACGAGTCTGGGAAGTTTCTAGACTTAATTAGCGTAATTATGGAAAGAGCTTTAAGAAGGGTTAGTAGATGGGCCAATGGATGTGGCTTCTGCGTCAACCCGGGGAAAACAGAACTAATGCTATTCACAAACAGGACAAAGATCCCAGAATTCACCAAACCTAGACTGGATGGTGTACGTATGAATTTAGCCTCTAGTGTTAAATACCTCGGAGTGGTACCCGAAACTGAAGTGGAGGCTCAATATCGAAGAAAGAGCCAAAAAGGCCTCTGAAGCCCTGTACTCGTGTGAGAAAATGTTGGGTAAAAAATGGGGATTAAAACCAAGAATGGCTTTATGAATGTATACTGCTTTCGTACGCCCCATCCTTACCTACAGATCATTAGTCTGGTGGCCAGCGCTGGAGAAGGGATATATCCGAACCAAGCTTCGTAAGGTACAGAGAGGCGCATGCATAAGCATTACAGGTGCGTTGAGAACTACGCCAAGTAATGCACGTGATGCACTTTTCTACCTCCTCCCCGTTGACCTTCATATAAAATTTTTACCCGGCTGTAGTGCGGTCGGACTTAGAGAAAATAGACATTGGCGCACAAAACCCTATGGACATAGCAGTATTCTCAGCTCGGTAGGATGTGATCTGCCAGGAGCCACAGACTACACAATCCCAAGTCTGGAAATTGTCAAAAACTTCAAAATAAAAATTCTATCAAGAAGAGAATGGAAACAAGAAAACCCCCTGAGAGGAGGAGACATCGCACCTTTCACTGATGGTTCAAAGATGGACTGCGGTGTTGGTGCTGGTTTCTATTAAGAAAAACTCAAAATAGAACAAGCCTTCAGACTTCCCAATTAATCTAGTGTATTTCAAGCTGAAAGGCTGGGAATCTGGAAAGCATGTAAACTGCTTAGTGACAATACATCTCTCGTGGGAAGCATTTCCATTGTCTCGGATAGTCAGGCGGCTATTACGGCTCTGAACTCTACGACAATACCATGTAAGCTTGTCGAAAAATGCACTGACGATCTTAATAATATAAGCTATCAACACAATATTACATTACTATGAATTCCAAGACATAGGAATATCGCAGATAATTATCATGCTGATGAATTAGCAAGGAGGGGTTCCAATCTGAACGCTTCTCTGGAAGATCAGGTGGATCAACCACTAAACAGTGTTAAAAGAGATATCTTTCTCCACTATTTATCCCTAGCGAGTAGAAGGTGGAAAGAATTAACCTCATGCCGTACGACCAAGGAAATATGGCGCTCGTACGAGAACAAAAGAATGGACAACCTATTGATAAGCTATAAAAATATAAGCTATTGCGATTTAAGTACTTATAAAAATTTTAAGATATTTTTTTTTATTAAATATGATCTGTTAGGTGTTTGAATAAGAGATTTTTCATTTGACAGTTCGGCGTCATAAGGTCTGAACCATTTACTGTCATTGGTAAGATCGATATTTTAATTAATATATTAGATTTTCTTAACAAAAAATATCGGTTCATAAAGTGTAGGTCTGATATTTATCTATTAGAAATACAAAATATGTATTTACTAGTTTTATATAGAAGTACGTATACCTTCTTCTTTCTTCAGCCTCTTCAGTTATAAGTTAAACATGGTTCATTATTTATTTATTATAATCGTCCAATTGTTTAGCTCCTCCTCCTAATCTTAAATTACTTTCTTCAATACAGAAACAAGTCCTTGCCCTACAAATCCGTTATACACATGTGATATATATAGCTTTTTATATATATTTTGAAAGTAACTAGAAATTTGATTAAAAATTTCTCGTAAATCACTCATCAGTTCAAATTCAAAAAATTAAATTTTACATTTTAAAAATGTCTATTTTATAATTTTACCAGAAATAATCAATATTTTTTAAAAATATTTGATATTTAATTTTTTTTATTTTTTATTACAAAACTCTAAAATACATAAATTGTAACCATAGCAACAACTTTAAACTTCTTTGATTACTTTTCAAAAACTTTTTTAATTTAAAAATGGTTTATCAGTTGTAAAATACAATCGACTTTTAAAGTCGAATGTAAAACTTGTAGATTCCTTTTTATTTATTAAATTTTATATTGGAAAAAATATCGAAGATGACAAAAGTATAAGAAAACATAGTAATACTAAACCCAAGGTAATAAAATTATATTAGAGGTACATGTATATTTATATACATCAATTAATATATATATACATACGAGTATATATATAATAAAACCATAATAATATAAAATAATTGTTAAAATTGAAAATTTTCTATAGATACTTTTTTTTATAATATTTAAGAATAGAAATCGAAATTGAACATTGAAATCATTTTACTACAACCCACTTGAATTCAAATTGAGGGGAAATAAATTGAAAATAAAATGTAATTTAAGAATATTTAATAATAGTGGTGTTGAGAAGATATAATTAATTTAAATATTGAACACCAACATCAATTATACATCTATATAATACATGAAACATCTATGTTTATATATGAAATTTATTTTCTTAACACAATCTTATATATTTAAAACATGGATGGCAAAGATATTCTTCCCCAAAAAATTAAAAAAAAAAACAATAAAAACTTTTTAACAAAATGTAACAAATTGAATATAAAATAAAAAAAAAAACAAAATTAAGTATTGTATTCCACTCATTCTTACAGTATAATAAAATATCTTAAGAATGATAACGATAGAGAGTAACGAATTTGATAATTATTGAATTTGTATTATTTTTTTTTATTCAAAATTTTAACCCTTTCAAATTCATCCCCTTTTTCAATTTTGAAATTAAATTCGAAAAAATTTTTATATTTTTTAACAAATCTTTGTTAAAAAAAAGGGTGTTATTAAAAAAATATTAAAAATATAAATTTTTATTTTATTTTTTAGGTATACAATAATGGTAATAATAATAATAAAAAAAGTATATTATATATACTTTTAGATACATAATATTAATTTTATTATTGAACACAAATTATGCATGTAAAAATTTACAAGATATTATAATACAGAATATATACATATGTATTATGTATATATATTGTATGTACTTTATCTATATGTTTTAAAAATATTTTATATAAATTATAAACTTTTTTAATTTATATTCAAATTTTTACAAATGAAAAAATCTATAGATAATTTTTTCAGATTGTTAACAGTATTTTACAAAAAAATGTGCATATTAAAAAGAGTTTTTTTTAAAGTTTAATAAAACTAAGAATGATAAAAATAAAATGTTGATATAAAAGTGACAAAATTTTTATGTAGATTAATGTTAAACACATTTCCTGGGAAAGATTACTTTCGGATATCTATTTGATTTCGAAGGAAAATTTCGAAAATAAACTTTGCACATAACTGTACTATACTATACAAGTATAACTCCTAAGCTGATCTACAAAGGTGCAGTGTCATAACTCCCACAGTCATAAGCCCTTAAGGAACTTGTGATTTATTTAGTAGGACATAAGCCCCTAAGAGACTTTTGGCTACCTTTTAAATATTTACTTAGGACAAAAGTCCCTTGACAAGGGGTCGTAAGTTCCTTTTGGATTTACCTACTTTTAATGGCAGTTAGAACATCATATAACTAAAATTGTATAAATATATTAATATATTTAAGTTGAAATTTATTTTGAAATAATTTCTGAAGGTCTTCAGATTTTTATAATTTGAAAATTTAGTATTTACAATAATATAAAAATGTATACAAAATATTAGATGTAAAACCATATGTATTCATATAATTGATTATGCGAGATTCTGTATTAGACAGCATATTTTAGTTAGCCGAGAACTATATAAGGGACTTATTACACACCCCTCATTTACACAGGATCATAATTCGAAGGGTCATAAGTCCGCTAGATAGTTATGACTCATTGTTATAAGTCTTAAGTCCTTAGGGACTTACAACCCATTAAATCATTATGCATTATCTACAATTTGGTTTGTAGGTAAAGAACACTAAGTTTAAAAATTTTAACTTTTAGCTAAATTACAGAAAATAAATTTACAGAATTTGTCGAAAATTAACTTTTTTCATATACTGTAAATATACTTTCAACTACTATACAGTTACAAAAATTTTTGATTTCAAGACAATTTTGTTTCTCTAGATATCCAATTACAATTTTTTGAAAACTTTTTTATAAATCGATAACTTGTAGAAGGAAATTCGATTTTTTCCTGCAGAATGACAAAAATTTTTCATTTAACAGATATTCTATTCTTTAATTAACAGTCAAGGCTTATTACAAATTCACTACCAATATAAATGCTTACAGGAAAAGAAGGTTGTTAAAGACTCAATAGATTGAATATTTTTTAAGGAATTAGGAAGGACATCAGTTGGTTTTTTAAAATACAAAATTTCATTAAATTTTGATTCAATGTTTTTCTCTAAAATTTACAAAAGCTTTTTTAAGATAACTAATGTCTTCCAATTTTTATTCTTAGGTCTTGAAATATATCAAGTGATCCAGATTTTTAAATTGATATGTTGGAGAATTTTAGTTTTTTTCTAACTTGTCCAATTTTATTTTCTTCATGTATTCAGTTAAAATTTGTAAAATGACCCAAGTAGCTTCTAGCATTCGTTGATCTTAACCATTTAAATGCAATACAATGCTAAAGAACAGCTACTTTTTATTTTTACACTATCTTTACAGTTAGTTGGGCAAATAATTTATTTAAAAAGCAAAGTTAGAAATGACGGCGGTAGATGTAATAGACGATATTGAGTCATCACTTTAATGGTCTTATAAAAACACATCATTTTATAGAATATACATACATTCTCAGTATTTAATTTCAAAAATTTTCCCCTGTTATATACCCCAAATCATTACAATTTTAAATTTTACAAGGGATCATCAAACTAAATTTTACCAATTTTCTCTTACAAAAGTAGTTATTAAATTTTAAGAATTGTTTTGTTTTAAATATTTCAATATAAAACAATGCTATTTCAAATCATATAAAAACGGAAATGTATTATTATTAAAATAATTTGAATAATTGACAGATATCCATTAGTAAGTTACCTTGATAGAGTTCATTTCAAAGACAATAGGTGAAAAATAATTCAACTTTCTATCGAATTTTACTTAAAACTACATTAGCGGACCCTATGAAATAATATGTTAATTTTAAATAAAAATTTTCTTAAAACAAAAAAAAAATCAATTAATTTAACATTAAAACTAAAATTTAACTAAGATTTTCTTCTTTTTATTTTATAGTTTTCTTTTCAAAAAAATTTTCTTAAATAAAATTATCTTGAATAAAATTGGTTTAATAAGTAGTTATTGAAATTCAAAATATCTACTTTAAAAAATTGAAAAAAAAAAAAAAATTTTAACAAATTTACATAAAATGCTTGAAAGTCCAAAATTATATACCAAATCTATTGTACACTTGCTCACCTTATTGAGAGGAAAACAATAGAAATATAACTGTTAAAATGAAAATTATTAGTTCAGCTTTTATTGCTTTTTTTACCTTTAACTTGTTTTTTTAAGTAAATTTTTTTTAATTAAGTTCCTAATATTTTAAAAACCCACTTGTCTGTCAGTTAAAAGAACTACTCTTTTATTTTCCTTTTAAATTCCTAGGAGCCCTCTAATTATTTAGCCAAAATGTATGTAAATGTATCCATCTATTAAAATTTTTCAAATTGGCTAATATTACTACTTAATTTATTTCTAACTCGAGGCAGTAACCATTTATAGTCAACTTATTGGTTTACGTTTTAAAGGGAGCTAATAATTAGAAGAGGCAGTGACCTCGAAGCAGTGACCTTTATTATACCTTAGTCATTTTATTGGTTTACGTTTTAAAGGGAGCTAACAATTAGAAAAGGCAGTGACCTCGAGGCAGTGACCTTTATACCTTAGTCATTTTATTGGTTTACGTTTTAAAGGGATCATACAATTAGAAAAGAGGGACTTGGATTTCAAAAATCCTAATAAAATCTGCTAAAAACTCTACAGAATACCAGTTTAAACAATTTCATACTATATTAAGTATTTCGTATCACGTTACCCTAGTAAAAATGTGCTTTATAATAATCATCAGCTTCTAGTGTTACTTAATCAATCTTATATAGATATAACTTCAAATTTATACAAGACTAAAAAAAAAAAATAATGATTCGCGTAATTAATTTCTATAAACTTTAAAAATTCAAAAAAAAAAAAAGAAAACAAAAAAAAAACACTAGTAAGTACTTGACCTCTTATCTTAGATGCAAAATCACATTAAAGATATATCTGATTATTATACTTTACTACTTTTTCCTATTCTTACTTTACAAAAATTAAATTTACAAATGAAAATTATTTTTTTTCAAAATATTCAAATTGCTCCGCTTCTACCATTTTGGAATTGAGAATTAAAAAAAAAAAACAGGAAAAAAAAACGAATTTAACATTTATCATTTTTTATAGTTTGACTTAATATAGAAGTGATGATGAATTCATGAGATTCAAATAAAGTTTTATTTTATTTGCCTCTTATTAATATGAAATATATAAGTTTTTTTTTAAAAAAATAAATGCAAATAAGTAAACCTGTATATTATTAAATTGAGTTCAAGTTATGTATATCGAATATCTTAAGATATTTTTGTGTAATTATAATTCTAATGGGAAAATTTGAAATTATTACAAAAACCATATTTGCAAAGTAACGACATTTTAATCATTACTTTGCAAATACATGCATACTTTGTTAAGTACCATTACTTGGTAATCATTAATTGCTAATTAAAAAATTTTTTGTTATGGTAAGTACTTTAGAAAGGTACTATTACAAAAATTAACTCAATTACCAGTAAAACGAATTAGATAAAAACAGTAAAATTAATTCTTAGAAAGTAACTAAATTCAGATTTAAATTACTTTTGTAATCATTTTTGATTCTTAAATTATTTTTGTAATTTTTCATTTTTGATAATTATTTACTAACTTAAAAATAATTTAATGCCAAAATCCACTAAATTATCATAAGAATTACAAGTAATCATTACCAAGTAATGGTACTGGGAATTGTACTTATTTTCATTTTTGATTCTTAAATTACTTTTGTAATTATTTTTGATAATTAATTACATATTTTAAAATAATTTAATGCCAAATTATACTTAATTAGCATAAGTAATGCCAAAGTATACCAACTTACCATAAGAATTACAAATAATCATTAACAAGTAATTGCATTAGTCATTGTTCTGGTGCTTGAAATTTTCAGATCTGATATTTTACTTCTGTGTCATTTTAAAGCATATTAACCGCGACTTTCTTTCAACTCTTAGTACTCAATATCTCTATATTTATACTGATTATTATTGATTTCTAGACTATAACTCTAATTCAACAACTTATTATTCTTAAAAGTATGTAAAAATACAAATAGTAATCATTTTAATTCATATCATGACAGCCCAGACGAAAAATAATCAAAATTGTGGCATTTAATTCAAATTTTATTCTAAAACTAAATTCGTCATCCTATTGTTGTAATAATAAACTAATTTGCCTTTATTTTAAGAATTACCTATGAAATTAACATTTTCTACTTACTCAATAGTTTTAATATATACCTATATATATTATATACATTTTACTTATACAACTAACATAGTTAAAACCTAGTAGCAATCTATCTAACTATTTTAACTAACTACCATTTTTTTTTTTTTCAAGTTCTTAGTTATTATCAAACTTATAAAATAATTCATATACAATATAATATATATACGTATGTTATTATTATGTATTTACATTCAATTCTATCTAACCATTATTATATGTTCATCATTTTCTACACTCACACTTAATTTAAGGTACAAAAATAAAATTTAGATTTATAAATATAGATTGTCAGAACAGCAAAAATACAATTTTTTTTTTTTAAATCATATTTTATTTTCTCGCGCGCAGATAATTTTTTCACAAATAACCCAAAAAAACAACAAAAACAACAAATAATGGAAAAATAGAAAAATGCGATTCGGTTCGCTGATTTACTTAAAGACAACCCCAAAACTCAAACCACAATGTTCAGGTATTTTAATGTTTTGTAAAAAAAAAAAAAGACAAAATTAAAGGAAAAATATAGGGAAACATATATAAAGATAAGAAATTAAAATAAAATCAACTAAGACAATTTTTATACATAAATATATATAGAAATACATTTAGTTAAAATGAATAAAACGCAACTAAAAAATAAAAATAATTTTTTAGTCGTTCAAATCAATTGAATCAAAATATTTTGTGATTTTTAATTCAAAAGTACAGAGTGTTTCAATTTTGAAACATACTTTCTTTGATGAACAAAAGTCTTGAATAAATTACAGTACCAGTACTTAATCTGGAAGCTCAAATTGGATTAAATTTAATAATTTCGCGAATTTAAGGAACTAAGTGCCTGCACATAGTACAGTCGAAGTTGGTTTAGAAATAAATATTGAAAAAACAAATATGATAGGGAGCACCAACAACAAAATGCCAATTGCAATTCAAAATACATTAATTAAAGATCTAGATCTAGATAAATTTAATTATCTAGGAACAATTATACACCGAAAAAGGTTGTACAAAATATAATATTGATAACAAATAAATGTGAAAAAAGCTAAGAATATTCCAAGCATGCGTAAACAAAAAGGAAACAAACAAACTACTCAAGGTTGAAGTAAGCAAATTCTTTCGAATTGTATGCAACTGGCCAAGATCAATAAGTAATGAAGATCTTTGGAAAGATACTGATCAAGAACTAACAGAAATAACAATCAAGAAAAGAAGAAAATACAGATGTATGGGTCACATACTTTGAATATCTTCAAACTACATAGTAAGATATTTTGTACATGGCTTGGAACCCTCAAGAAAAGAGAAGACCTCAAAATACATGGTACAGAACAATAGAGAGAGAAATAATAGTACAAGTGAACAAGACATGGTACCATGGTAAGTAAAGGGTTTTACTAAGCCCTTTGCTTCAAAATTAATAGTAAAGAGAAAAAAAATCAAAAGGTCTAGGTAATGCATTATTTTTATCTAGTTATGCGACCATTCACATTCAAAAAGTCTTTGGTTGAAAAAGTGCTGGATTTGAAACTTAGCTAGATTAAAAAATGTTATTTGAATAAATCATATTGTTGGCTATTCAAACTTAAGATATTAAACCTATTAAAATATGGTAAACTTTAGTCAATTAAAAAATTTTATCATACGTGTTGTAAATTTTTGAACGTCTCTTCACCCAAAATTCAACTTTCAGCAAGCACATGTTAAAAAAAGAAAATTGCTATTAAAAGTATTTTCACTTTGATCCATGTAAAACCAAAAGCTCCCAATTTAAAAATAGAACTTTTATTAACCACATTATATATATACTTGTAAATAGGTTAGCCTAAAAAAATTGTATTTCTCAAAACCCATACATCCTGTCTTTAAACAAAAAATTAAATAAAATCCAAACAAAAAAAAAATTAATAAACAAATAAAAATTTAATAATAAAAAAAAAACAAGAACTAACATTACAAATAATGGTGAGTAAGTTTTTGGTTAATAATTTTTTATTTAAAATAATGTTCGCCATCTAATTCATATACTTACATATTATTACTATTATATCAATTTTTGTTTTTTTGTTTTTTTACATAGAAAAAAAACCAAAAACAAAAAAAAAATCAAAATATAAATAGAAAAACTATACAACACCATGAGTGGGTTGTGTTACTTTCTTCATTATATGTTTTTTTTTTTTACCTTCTATACTTACTAAACATTTTTTTTTTATCTTACTAAGTATTTCTTTCTCGCTTCTTCCTTTGAATTTCCTTTACTACTTATATTATAAATTTTCTTCTTTTATTATAATACTATAAAATATTGTATTCCTTTGTTTGTGTCCAATGAGCTGATTTTCCATCAAAGATAAACTTTGAGGAAAAACTAAAAAAAAAAAATAAAATAAAAACAATAAAAAAAATAAAAACAAAAATAAAATAAAAAACCATAATAATTGAACATATAAAACATCAAAGTAAAAATAAATAACAACAAAAAAATTTAAATTTAAAAAAAAAAAAACCATAATAAAGTAATAAGATAGGTAGACATGTAAAATAAAACAGTAGAATCATTAAAAAATCAACTTGTTCTTAATAGAAATTATTGCTAGTGTCGCAAAGCGCGCAAAATTCAAGCGATTTTGGTATTCAAATTATTATTTATATTTATAAACAAATTAACGAGCCGCCACTGGCAACTTTTTGACCAAAAAATCGATTCCATCTAATTTTTCCGGATTAATAATAAAGATGGTTATTAATTTCTTTAGAAACAGTTTATCTTGGTTTCAATCCGACAAGTGTCTTGGTTGTTTCTAGAGTGAACTGTTCAGCTGACTAATTTGTATATAAAGGTTTTATGATCTAACCATTTAACTCTTACTAACATCCAAGTTGTGCCTCTAATGAAAATATTTAAACTTGTTTGTTCTACAATAAAAACGGTTTGTCCAATTGACTAATTGAATGTTTTATACGTGTTGTTGTTTGACAATGAAGTTGACTCTAATAAAGGCTTAGAACCAATGTTCCAAAAAAAATTTGGGAGTGAATTATGCCAAATTTTTGGAAGTATTGCTTTAACCCAAAATAAAGCTTTACAATTTTTTTTGACGGCAGTCCCCATTATTTTAAATGCATTTTTCCTAACATATCATGTATGCTAAAATATAATCGGTGTTTATCAGTTGGATAGAAAATTAAGGTCCTAATAATTTGCTAAGCGATTGCTTGGAGGCGGTAGTTCCAATTAATTCATCCAGCTTTTCTTCTGTTTGGGGGCTTCAAATTAAAATTCGTTATTTGTTTTTTTTAATTTTCTGGAATAATGTTAAAATTTTTCCACACTTATGTTAATCTTGAGTTGACAACGCAATCACCAAGATCAAATCCCCAAAATCTCCAAAAACCTAAATTCAAAACCTATATTTGGAAACCAACTACAAAAACTTCATAACTATTTTTGATAAGCGCAAAACTCTATTTTGTAACGAATAATAAAATCTCTCCTGATTAAGAATCTCACATAATATATACGTAAATATATAAATGTTTTTTTAAAAATTTTTGGGCATTTTGTTTTCAGGAATTTTAAAATTAGTGGAGATTTCGCCTTTGGGAATTTAAGTTTTTGGAGTTTGTGACGTTCCTGCTCATTTTTTTTATAATACATTGTCTTCCAGATTAATAGTTGGTTATTTGGTTCCAAGACAAAATTTCGTGTAAGTCAAATTATGTGAAAACTGAATTTTTAAATTTACATTAATGTGATTTCACTGTAAGTATACTAAATACGAATAAATTTAAAAATTTGTAAATAGATTGTTCTATATATATTAAATTTGATAGATTTATAAATCTAAAAACAAAAAAAAAAGTCATCATTCGGTACATATTAAAAAAAATATCATAAATTTTAACATAATTGTTTTTTTTTTTTTATTTTGTACTAAATATAGTTACAGATGTACGTGTATATATATTTGTATTGTGTTGGTGAAAATTGAAGTTTTTAATATCTATTTATTTGATTTTATTATTTTGTTTTTTTTTTTGAAAATAAAAGAAAAAAAAATTAATAATTATAGTAGTTACAGATCAAGTTTATTACTTGAATCGAATATTAAATCATTCAACTTTGTTCTTTTATTATTACTAATCTTGTATTATTTTTAGGTTATAAACTATTGTATTTGTATCTTTTTTTTTCGTTTGTTTTTGTATCTTTGATTTTATTATTTGTATTATAATTATAAAAATTGGAAGGAAATATCAAAAGTCAAATTAAATACAATAAAAGAACTTTTGTTATTTTACTATTACTGCTTTTTGGGAGTAAGCAAGCGAATATAAGTACAAAATTTATTACGGATAAGATAAGAAATTAAAATTAAAAAAAGTTTTTCATTTACAAGTGTACATTATTTTTATACTTACAAATTACAAGAAAGAAGAAAAACAATAAACTATAATATAATTTTGTATTATTTTAAATTGAAAATTTGTGGGAAAACCTCAAAAGAAACAGAAAAAATTGAACTTTGATTTTAATAAATTAAGGTTATCAAAATGGAGTTATTTAGTTGTTTTGTAATATGGAGTTTTTTTTTTATTTTCAGCGAATCTCAGTTCGGAATTGTAACAGTTTGATATTTAATGGAATAATATTAAGGCTTGATTAGTTTTTAATTTTTAATTAATAAAAGTTAACTAGTGACTGAAGCTGATCCAAATAAAAATTTGTTATAATAAACCATTAAACTGCAATCTCCACCTTAAATTGAATCTTTCCTACACCATCTAAATGCTTTTTTGTGTCTTAAAATTAAAATGTAAGTTTAAATTTTAGTATTACATAAGTATGAATTGAGTTCCATGGGTCTGAATCCTTCCCACACCATCTTAATCCTTTGTTGTGTCGTAAAATTAAAATTTTAGCTTAAATTTCAGTATTACATGGGTTTGAATTGAGTTTTGCATTTTATGAACAAATATATTTATAAAATACTTGAATACTTGGGAAATAATTGAATTCTAGATACTTAAACTTAATTACTCAAAAATACTTAAGTATCAATATCTACAAAAGTAATTAACGATTTAATTATACTTTTTGTTAGTTACAAGTATTTTTACTTGATTCTTTTACTTATAACTAAATTTTTTAATTACCGAAATCTAAGTAAAACTGGTACTTGATACAGTAATGAGTATCAAGTAATGGTCCTGGTGATTGTACTTGTACTTAAATTATACAAGTCAGTACCAATATATTAGATACTTTTTGAAAATCTTCTTTGAAAAATCGTGCCTTACGCCTAACAGGTGACTCGTCGAAATATTGGCACGATTTCTCTGTTTTATAGATATGTTGTAGGTAATGACACTTGCTCTATTGAACTAAAGTCAATTATGCCTCCTCTTTAATAAGTCCAACGTAACACCAGAGGAGCAAGTGCTCATTTCTATACTGCGGAAATTCCAAGAAGGTTTAAAACTGCTTATGGAAACTCATTTGTTATGAGAACTGCTACGATGTTTAACATGCTTCCATCTAATGTGTTCCCTTCTTTTAATTCAAAAATTTAAATGCCAAATTCCAAAACAAAATAATTTTTTGTCTATTTTTCTCGCAATTTTGGTGTTAAAAATGTGTTTTTGTACCAGGCAACCAGGAACGCAAATTTTTAGAAAGCAAATTCGATAAATTTAACATCAAAAATTTAAATGCCAAATTCCAACAAATAAATGATTTATTGTCAATTTTTCTAGAATATTTGGTATTAAAAATGGGTTTTTGTACTAGGGAACCAGGAACGGAAATTTTCAGAAAGCAAATTCAATAAATTTAAAACCATTAATTTGAATGCCAAATTCCAACAAAAAAATGATTTTTTGTCAATTTGTCTCGATTTTTTGGTGTTAAAAATGGGTTTTTTTACAAGGCAACCAGGAACGCAAATTTTCAGAAAGCAAATTCGATAAATTTAAAATCAAAAATTTAAATGCCAAATTCCAACAAAAAAATGATTTTTTTTTAAATTTTCTCGAATATTTGGAGTTTAAAATGCATTTTTGTACCAGGCAACCAGGAATGCAAATTTTTAGAAAGCAAATTCAATAAATTTAAAATCAAAAATTTAAATGCCAAATTCTAACAAAAAAAATGATTTTTTGTCAATTTGTCTCGAATTTTTGGTGTTAAAAATGTGTTTTTTTACCAGGCAAGCAGGAACGGAAATTTTCAGAAAGCAAATTCAATAAATTTAAAACCATTAATTTGAATGCCAAATTCCAACAAAAAAATGATTTTTTGTCAATTTGTCTCGAATTTTTGGTGTTAAAAATGGGTTTTTTTACCAGGCAACCAGGAATGCAAATTTTTAGAAAGCAAATTCAATAAATTTAAAATCAAAAATTTAAATGCCAAATTCTAACAAAAAAATGATTTTTTGTCAATATTTCTCGAACTTTTGGTGTTGAAAATGGGTTTTTGTACCAGGCAACCAGGAACGCAAATTTTCAGAAAGCAAATTCAATAAATTTTAAATCAAAAATTTAAATGGCAAATTCCAAAAAAAAAAAACGATTTTTAATTAATTTTTCTCGAATTTTTGGTATTAAAAATGGGTTTTTGTACCAGGCAACCAGGAATGCAAATTTTCAGAAAGCAAAAATTTAAATGCAAAAATCCAAAAAAAAATAATTTTTTTTCTCAAATTTTCTCGAATTTTTGGGATTAAAAATGGGTTTTTGTACCAGGCAACCAGGAACGCAATTTTTCAAAAAGCAAATTCAATAAATTTAAAATTAAAAATTTAAATGCCAAATTCCAACAAAAAATGATTTTTTGTCAATTTTTCTCGAACTTTTGGTGCTAAAAATGGGTTTTTGTACCAGGCAACCGGCAACGCAAGTTTTCAGAAAGCAAATTCAATAAATTTTAAAGCAAAAACTTCAATGCCAATTTCCAACAAAAAATGATTTTTGTCATTTTTTCTCAAATTTTTGGTGTTTAAAATGGGTTTTTGTACCAGGCAACCAGGAACGCAAATTTTCAGAAAGCAAAAATTTAAATGCAAAAATCCAAAAAAAAATAATTTTTTTTCTCAAATTTTCTCGAATTTTTGGGATTAAAAATGGGTTTTTGTACCAGGCAACCAGGAACGCAATTTTTCAAAAAGCAAATTCAATAAATTTAAAATTAAAAATTTAAATGCCAAATTCCAACAAAAAAATGATTTTTTGTCAATTTTTCTCGAATTTTTGGTATTAAAAATGGATTTTTGTACCAGGCAACCAGCAACGCAAATTTTCAGAAAGCAAATTCAATAAATTTAAAGCAAAAACTTCAATGCCAATTTCCAACAAAAAATGATTTTTGTCATTTTTTCTCAAATTTTTGGTGTTTAAAATGGGTTTTTGTACCAGGCAACCAGGAACGCAAATTTTCAGAAAGCAAAAATTTAAATGCAAAAATCCAAAAAAAAATAATTTTTTTCCTCAAATTTTCTCGAATTTTTGGGATTAAAAATGGGTTTTTGTACCAGGCAACCAGCAACGCAAATTTTCAGAAAGCAAATTCAACAAATTTTAAATCAAAAACTTCAATGACAATTTCCAACAAAAAATGATTTTTTTTCAAATTTTCTCGAACTTTTGGTGTTAAAAATGGGTTTTTGTACCAGGCAACCAGCAACGCAAATTTTCAGAAAGCAAATTCAACAAATTTTAAATCAAAAACTTCAATGACAATTTCCAACAAAAAATGATTTTTTTTCAAATTTTCTCGAACTTTTGGTGTTAAAAATGGGTTTTTGTACCAGGCAACCAGCAACGCAAATTTTCAGAAAGCAAATTCAACAAATTTTAAATCAAAAACTTCAATGACAATTTCCAACAAAAAATGACTTTTTTTCAAATTTTCTCGAACTTTTGGTGTTTGAATTGGGTTTTTGTACCAGGCAACCAGGAACGCAATTTTTCAAAAAGCAAATTCAATAAATTTAAAATTAAAAATTTAAATTCCAAATTCCAACAAAAAAATGATTTTTTGTCAATTTTTCTAGAATTTTCGGTGTTAAAAATGGGTTTTTGTAACAGGCAACCAGCAACGCAAATTTTCAGAATTTTCCTAATTCCCCTGTTTTTTTCTATTTTTCTTCCCTTTCCAATTAAACTTACATGTTATGTATACAGTAATTCGTTAGCGTGTAAAAGAATAAAAAAAATAAAATCAAATTTACTCTAGCTTATTCAAAGTTTCTTATCGTCGTTGAATTTAAAAAAACGAGGAAGAGTGTTGTAGAGTAGACTGTGTCAACTCTGGGATACCCGTATGACAGTAACATATACATTATATCATCCGGTTAATTACTTTTGGGAAAATTTCAAACATACTTTATTAAGTTTAGTGGAGTACTCATATAAAAGAAGGAGTTGTATGGCAGCAACTCGAACCCTCTGCAATAGACCAACCAAATTTTGCTGTAACCTTGGCCAATAGACTAAAATATTTTTGGCAAAATTTCAGACACCCAGCTTCATTAGGTGGAGAGTAATGCTTATATAAAGTAGGAAGTTGTATGGCAGCTACCCACTGCAGGAGACCAACCAAATTTTGCAGAAACTTTGGCCATAAAACTAAACTACTTTTGGCAAAATTTCAG
Organism: Dolichopus griseipennis; assembly: GCA_963082915.1. NCBI lineage: Eukaryota > Metazoa > Arthropoda > Insecta > Diptera > Dolichopodidae > Dolichopus > Dolichopus griseipennis. The sequence goes on from OY720445.1 coordinate 72,051,518, forward strand.
ACAAGCAGCTGTAATAGGTACAGAGAAATACTCATATAAAAAAAGAAGTTGTATGGAAGTTGAGTTGATGAAGTTGAGAAGTTGTAAATAGCGATGACGGCTATTGCAAAAAAATGAAATTGCGAAAATTTCAAGATTCTAGCTCCTTTAGTTTTTGAGTTATCGTGCGGACGGACGGACAGACGGACATACATAGCTAAATCGATTTATTTTTCGATTCTGATCCGATCCATACACTTGGGTCTATATCTACCCCCCCTCCTTCTCTGCGTCACAGACGTAATGGCAATTATATTATACCCTTTGACTATATAGTCATACGGGTATAAATATCTGAAAGGCTTTACGTACATGCTTCTTTATTTTAATTATTTATGTCTTATATATAATTCACTTCTGCTTAAGATTGTGCATCGGACCTTTTACAGGATTTTTAATCTATTCTTAAGTTTTAAAAAGTAATATAATAAAATTCGATTACTAACGTTTAGTAACGTACTAAAATTATAATAATTTAAATATAATACTAATTTATTTAAAAACTTGACTCCAACCAAACGTAGAGATCGTCAAATCAAGGTTGTATTATGTCATCAAAATGAAAATAATAATTAAGTATTAGCTATAGAATCAATTTAATTTAATTTAATTTATATTAAGCTTAAAAACAAGCAAATTAATATTATAATTTTTTTTTTATATTAATTGCAATATACTTAAATGAATTCTTTAGAATTAGCTCTATAAATGTATCGTATCTTAAATGGCATTATACAAATAAATAATTTCTATACTTCAAATAGTAATTATTAAATCAATCAATTAGTTATGTAAATATATTCATATTATATATGTATACTAGCTAATACCCGGTGCGCGTTGCTGCGCCTCTTAATGGTTAAATTGAAGTTGATAATACAGCAAAAAGTTAACACAAAAAGTACACACGGTTTACACATGTAAATTTTAATATGTATGAAAGCAATCTTTTTAAAAAGATTTTTCTAGGATTATTCTAGTAATTTTTGAAACTTTCTGTAATTCAAAGCAGTACAAACTACTTTCCAAAATTTAACGTAATTTACTTCCAAAAAAATTTTTTTGACTAACCGTAGGACCGACTGTTAACAGGCTTAACTCCATTTTCAAGTTGCTTCACACATATAAAATTTGAGGTCAACCGGTCAAATCGTTTCTAATTTAGAGTAAAATAACCAAAAACTTTATAAAAAGCTGTTGGGCCGCAATGGGTTAATGGAACTTAACAAAATTTATTTTGGGGCTTTCTTTTAAGCCAAAGCAGAATTTCGTAAAATCGGACAAAATTTGGACCAAAATTTTTTTTGACCACCCGTCGGCCCGACATGGGTTAACAAATTCCAAAAATTTTAATAGTGTCAACTCAATTCTCAAGGAGCATCACGTATGCAAAATTTGAAGTCAATTGGTCAAACAGTTTCGACTTTAGAGTAAAGTATTGAAAAAACCTATAAAAAGCTGTTGGGCCGCAATGGGTTAATGGAACTTACCAAAATTTTTTTTGGGGCTTTCTTTTAAGCCAAAGCAGAATTTCGTAAAATCGGACAAAATTTGGACCAAAATTTTTTTTGACCACCCGTCGGCCCGACATGGGTTAACAAATTCCAAAAATTTTAATAGTGTCAACTCAATTCTCAAGGAGCATCACGTATGCAAAATTTGAAGTCAATTGGTCAAACAGTTTCGAATTTAGAGTAAAGTATTGAAAAAACCTATAAAAAGCTGTTGGGCCGCAATGGGTTAATGGAACTCAACAAAATTTTTTTTGGGGCTTTCTTTTAAGCCAAAGCAAAATTTCGTAAAATCGGACAAAATTTGGACCCAAAATTTTTTTTGACCACCCGTCGGCCCGACATGGGTTAACAAATTCCAAAATTCTTAATAGTGTCTACTCAATTCTCAAAGGGCATCACGTATACAAAATTTGAAGTCAATCGGTCAAACCGTTTTCATTTTAGAACAAAGAAGTTTAAATACTTGCACCACAGCCCCAACTTTGCGGTCCGTTAGAGCAAAATTTTTGGGCCACGATTTCCTTCCGAACCCAAAAACCTCTATATACAAATTTTCATGAAAATCGGCTGGGCAGTTTAGGAGTCTATTCGCTACAAACAAACAAACAAACAAACAAACAAACAAACAAACAAACAAACTTTCATTTTTATATATATAGATATATATAATAATAATAAGTGAACCATATTTTTCACTCTTCAAAAAAAAAACTTGCTTTCATACTTGACTGGAAAAATGCATTAATTATGTATATATATATATAAATATGCATATTTATGAATATGTATATATAAATATAACAAAAAATATGAACAGACATAATTATATGGTTTTATTTGTATTATATAATTTATTATATTGCTTTTTTTTTTTTTTATTTTATGTCATTATTTATCATTATTGTCCTTCTATATATTTTCTGTAAAAAAAAAAACTGCAATTATCACATGCATTAATTATGTTTGCGTATTTATTTGAAAATGCAAAATAAATTAAGTTTATTTAATATTATTTTATTTGTTTGTTTGAAAATTTCATATATTTTTAAATAGTGACTTTGCAAGAGCGCGCAAAAAAATTACGATGATTCTCAAGAGTAACTTTAATTTAATAATTAAAAGAAGAACTTTTGTTTTATTATTAAACTGTATTGAATAAAAAGATACTAATATACAGCCACTATGTGACTAATTTATTTACATATACTGAAACAGTTCTAATAATATTTAATTTAAAATACTCTGTCAATTAAAAAAAAATTGTACACACTTACTTATAACAGATTTTCTATACTATAGTCCGTCTATATTCAATGCTATTTTTCTGACATAATAATTTAAGAGAGATGTACGAATTGTGCTAAATTACATAGCTTTAACCTTAATTCTTTAAATCAACCATGGTATACCCTTTTATACTCGTTATTGAGTTCCCCACATTTTATTTATCTTTAGTATTCCTCTCAAGGTTTTCCATAGAATGTAAATTTTACACTTGTTAAAAAATTGGTTGCACTACGGTTAGAGTGCTGACCTCTAATACAAGCGGACCGAATTCAAATTCCCAGCAAAAGTGAAAAGGCCCTTATCTGGTTTTTAATTCGACTTAACTTCCATTCGTAATTTGGTTCAAATAATAGCATAACCAAAAATTAATAATTCTGTTTTAAAAAACAAATAATTTAATTAACTGAGTTATATTAGTTAATTAAATTATTTGTATACAGATACGAAAATATCATATAATTCAAAAATAAAATTAAAATTAACTAGTACGCCCCAGCACTCGAAATTTGAGCAATTGTCGCACACCAAAAAACTTATTTATATTAAGTAGCAAATAATTGAGCCGAAACGCGCAATTTTGCAACCGAATAAGCTGATTAATACTATATATGATTATAATGATTATGATGGTGATTTTTATGAAAATGACGATGATATAATAATAAATTGTATCAATTAAACTCCAAAAAATTTCGCATGTTTATTAATTATTTAATACTATTATTAAATTACTAATACAATCTGAAACACACAAACTATCTCAGTACATTAGTACTTAAGTTTTAACCAATAGAATAATAGACTCTTATTGATTTACCACAATTAAGTACTCTTGAATTTAATTTTAATTAATTAATTGTGTTCCTGTTTTTTTTTTGTAATTCTTATTTTTTTTTTATTGATATTTTTTCTAAGTTGAATTATTAAGTTCAATAAACCTCAGATAAAAAATAGTAATTGCAAAAAAAAAAATAAAATTTTAATGCAAAAAAATATTAGAATAAAAAAAAACAATAACAACAACAAAAAAATTCATTTATATTCTTTTATTAGATGTCGTCCTCATCCATACATAAATATACGCTGGCTGGCAGTCTATAGTCTATACTCTAATATTTCAGTCAAGATTTTTATTTTATTGTATCATGATGTTTTTTGTTTTTTTATGTCTGATAGATTAAATGCATATCATTAGAATGAATCTTTAACTAATAATCATAAATATATAGATGAATATAATATTTTATAATGTGAGTGATAAAGATAGACTGCTGCGATGTTGCACAATAATTGCAATTAATTTTGTTTTTTTTTTTTTTCACTGTAAAACGCTAAATTTATTATTATTTTATGGTTGATAGAGTGGGTAAGAGAGGGCTGGGGACAAATAAATATCTGTGAGAATTTCGCTAGTTTATAGACATATATATATATATACCTAATATACACACATATATACATAAAAAAAACTTAAGGAAATAATAATTTTGATTAATTTTTTTTGTACTTGTTTTTTTTATTAATAAAAGAAAAATATTATAGAATTTCTGTATTCAATTGAAAGATACATTCACATATACTTATAGATAGATATTTCTTTTTTTGAAGACAACCTGTCAGTTAATCACAAATCAAAAAAAAAATATATGATTTAATGGACACGAATATTAAAAAAATAAAACAAAAAAAGACACAAATTCAATGTTATCTTTATCATGTTAAAAAAACAACTAAAATTGAATGCTTTCTTTTTTAATTTTTGTACATATATAAAATATCTATAGATACCTACTTCTTTTTTTTTTGTACCTATAATATCTTTTAAATTAGCTCTGTATGCAATAACCTGATGATTATAAACACCATTAACAACAAATTTAAATGTGAACAAAATCAGATAAAATTCACACATTTCTGGTTTCTTATATTTTTTTTTTTTTTTTTTTTTTTTTTTTTTTTTTTTTTAAGCGCTAACTGTTCAACTGTTAGGCTAATTAGCCTGTCTATACCATAGGTACATGTTGGAACAGGGGGTCATATTATATTCGTGTTATTAGAATTGGTCTTATTGAATTCCACATACAATTTAAACATGAGATAGTACTAGGCCTTATAACATGTAGAAACGTCTTAGATTTTCAATATTTACAATTCTATTTTTTGTTTATATTGTAATATTTTATATTTTACTTATATGGTATTCTATATCTGCGAGTTATATTATTTAATTAAATTATTTGTTTATATTTTGCATTTGTTTATATTTTTATATTAAAGTATTTTTTATTAAAGATTTATAATTATTAATTATTGATTATGCCATTAATTTGAACCCAATGGCGAATGGTAACTGAGTCGAGTCGAAAACCAGAAAAGTTTTTTCACTTTCACTTTATTTTATATAAGTACATAATATATGATAATATATATATATATAAATATATATATTTGTAAAAAATATAAATATACTTCTAATTTGTATTTGAAAATATATACTAATTACCATCAAAGAACATGAGTTCTATTAGATATTTTTTTTAAAAAAAAAATTCAAGTTTTTTACTTTTTTATTATTTTTTATTCGACTTTGGTTTTTGTATAATATTAATAGTTGTATATATATAATATATATATATATTTTGTATTTTTGCATAATAATTACATTTATAAAAATTAAAAAAAAAAAAAAAAAAATAAAAATATATAGCGGTAATTCTTTTTACAAGAAAACAAGATATTTAATTGATGTTCATATTCCTACTGTTACAACAACTTACAACCCAATACAACTAACTAAAAAATTGTATCTGTGAAATGTGATTTAAAATATAATTTATTGATGTTGCAAAGTATTTTATAAATGTACAAATATATTGAATGACAGATACAATGTAGATTTTTATTTTAGCACTACTATTTTTTAATTTTTTTTTTTTTTTTTTTTTAATATACTGCACAGGTTAATTGATGCATTTCAAATGCAATTATTCATAAACTTAGGAACAAAAAAACGTACTGTAAAATAAAAATAAATAAATGATAATATAGTTTTTGTGTTTCTTCTTATTTAGTTATCGATATGTTTTAAAAAAATGTTTAGAAGTTTAGATGGTTCTAAATGCCAGGAATTTTAAAAAAAAAAAAGCTAAAATGAGTTTAAGATACATAAAGCTATAAAAAAAAAAATTAAACAATTTTAAGTTTCAGTGTTATTAAATAGGGGGCATGAGTATAAAAAAGTTCTGCACATTAAAGATTTAAACAAAACTGTTGCTACAAACTATTCGTGTCGACACATAAGTATAAAGTAATTGACAAAATACTAGAAATATTACAGTTAGCCATTGCTTACATTATTTGATTTTTGAAGAATCTCCCCTACACAATTAAAGATCTGCAAAACTCTATATGGACTGGGAATGTTAGTACTGGCAAATAATATTATCCGACGAAAAGTATATACAGCTCGCGAAGGACTTAATGATATCGCAGATATTTTTGAGACGTCTGTGGTAGATTTTTTCTCGATACTGCTGAACAAAATGCTACTTTTCACCCAATATATTTTTTGAACAAAAATAGCATGAAAATCGGCCTAGCTGTTTCCTTGGAAACTGTTCTAGAAAAAGACCATTTATTCGGAACTTGTGTACCTATTGGTTTTCGTATAATCCCTGGCGTACAAAAAAAAAAGACAAATATTCTTTAAAAGATTAATTTTGAACAATTCTTTAACCGAGTTTTAATTTTTAACAGTATGGTAACATTGAAACAACTTGGGTCTTAATTTTCAAAAAATACAACAATGTTAAACGAAAGCAGTTCTAATGAAATCAGCGTTCTATTATTAAAAAAATTTATATATTAAAAATACTCTCTACATGTGAAAATCAATTTAAGATCCTAAAAGTAACCTATTGAATATTGATTAGAATTGATTATCTTATACCAGGTAAAGGTAAATTGAAATTAAAATCAATAATATTTAATAAATTATGAATACAACATAATAACACAAGAAATAAAAGGAATAAGCAATAAAAAATTTAATTTTAAAACCGAATCAAAACCCCTATAAACTACTGTTTAATAACGTAAATAGCTACCTTTGGTAAAAAAAATTATTACACATGTTGATCTTGAGATATCCCGATAATATAATAATGTTTTCGATATTTTATTACTTTCAATAAATAATATTTAGAATTAACGGTAGTAATAACTTTTTTTCACTAGGGATATCTTATCGTTACCCATTGACCATTTGATTTGTTTTTTTTTGTACAAGAAAAATGAAAATGCTTGATATTTTAAATCGTGCCGGTCCGTTCAAACTTGATAATTCCAAAATCTACTCTGTTCCAGGTTCTTAAGTTCTTACTAGAAATAGAATGTGTTAATTGAATTTTATTCAGACCATTTTAAGTAAATACCATTTGGAAACTCCTTTAACAGCCGGCATGGAAAAGGTGCCTCGAAATAAACATAGACACAAAACTAAGGCAATGTACTTTCACTACCCAAACAACACACATATCACGCAAGAAGGCCAGCCTATAGACAGTGTAACGGAATAATGCTGCCTTGGTAGCATAATAACTCCTATACGCAGAAGAAAGGAAGATACCCATAATAGAATTAACACGGCAAGATCACAATTCGGCGGACTGCGGCCTATATGGAATGGAAACCATGTATGAATGAGATAAAAAATTAGAATAACCAACACCTGTGTTAAATTACACTAACGAACTCCATCAAGATTAAGCTGCAAGTCTTACTTAATAAACACTTGGTGGAGCAGAATCAACAGCAAAGATCTATGGGACTCAAGCGAACGACGACCCTCTTTTCAAGTAAATAACCAGAAAAATGTGGAAGTAAATCGGGCACACATTGAGACGAAGCTGTCATAACTAGAATTTCACTATATTGGAACGCAGAAGGAGGTCCTAGAGCAAGAGTTAGACGCAGAATGTCATGAAAATGCATTCTCCTAGAAGAAATAAGTAAATGCGATCTGTCCTGATCGAAGTACAAGCATTTTACGTCTAATCTTGTACCTACTGAAAACTCAGACATTTGTATATGGTATTAGATCTACTAGAATTGTAATAACTCATTTTGGTAATAATAAATGGTGAATTCAAAGAACCCAGGGTCAAAGCTGCTCTTCATTATTCCTATAAGTTCAAAAATTACTTATTTTGCTTTTCAAAATTATTTGTTTTAAACACATACTACCTTATTTTAAAATCAAACCTTTTCAAATTGATTATGACTTAAGTAAAAACATCATAATATTTCAATTCATTATTTTCTTCATTTTTATATCTTTCTTTTAAACAAAAGTAATTAAAATATCTTGTCACGTTTCCATATTTCTCAAGAACAGAAGAAAAATAAACAAACTTTATATGTATATATTGAAATTAAAATATCAATCGACTTTATTATATCGATCTAAAAATTATCAATAAAAATGAAATCCCCATCTATGATAAAAATCTTTCTTTGCTTTTTTTTTTTTTCTCAGATCATATTACGTTTATTATTCCTAACTGATTGACCTGTGTTGCTTGTTTGATTCTTTTGATTCTATCAATTTCTTGTTAACCCATTCCTAATTGACTACAAATCCATGAACGAAAAATTAATGTTTTCATTGAATCTGTTGAATTTAAACAAACAAACATAATATATATATTCCTTTATTCACTTTATAATAATCGCGCAACTCATTCAAAAAAATCTTAAGATGAAAAAAACTAAAAAATATCTATATTCAAAAGAGAGATGGGTTGTTTTTGATTATTGAGTATTTATTGAACAACCAATAGCACTAATTTGATATTCTGATTCCATTATTAAGATATCCACTTTAATGTGTCTGGAGAGGAGACTCATATAAACAAATAAAAAAAAAACAAATAAAAAAACTTTGAAATCAATTAGAATCCAACAAGTGTAAATTTGTTTGCTACAAATTTGTAATATCTTATTAAGTTATGTATTTTATAAATCTGTGGAACCATATCAAAAATTTTGAAATTTATTGTTATTTGAAAAACATGATATTTAAATTTAAAATCGTTTTTGTATTTTTGATATTAATAAAAAGTTGTTAATTTGTGTCATAAAATTTTCAAAGAAATAATAACTAAAATTAAATAAAATAAATAAGGTAGTATATAAAATAAAGGATTCTTTTTTAATGGCGAGCCTTTTTATATAATGATAATATAAATTATTTTAAATTTGCAATTTATTTATTAAAAAAACATGATGTCGGAACTTCAATGTTTCCATTTAACATTTAATAATCGGTTTGGCAAAAATATTTATTTTTTAAATATTTAAACATCTTTAATTGTAAAAAAATAAAGAGCCGTGCGAAAAGGGAAGAATACCATCAAAAAGAATTTTGAGAAATCTAATTTATTAATAACTTAAAATAACTTTTTAATCTAAGGAAACTTATATTTATGATCAAAGACGTTACACAACTTGAGTAATTGTAGTAGATTTTAGTTTTTACAAATATAAAAATAATAAATCTTAAAATTTGAATGCCAATCCCCAAAAAAAATTAATTTTTTGTACAAGGCAACCAGGAACGCTAATTTTCAGAAAGCCAATTTAATAAATTAAAAATCAAAAAATTTAAATGGCAAATCCATACAAAAAAACGAAAATATGTCAATTTTTACTGAATTTTCCCTTTTTCAAAATTCAATAAATATTAAATTAATTTTAACTTAAAAATTTAAATGTTCTGCATTTAATGTTCTGCATGCACAGGAATTCTGTTCCAACAAAAAAATGATTTTTTGTCAATTTTTCTCGAATTTTTGGTGTAAAAATGGATTTTAGTGTCAGGCAACCAGAATCGGAAATTTTCAGAATGCAAATTCAATAAATTTAAAATCTAAATTTTGAATGCCAAATTCCAACCAAAAAATGATTTGTCAATTTTTCTCGAATTTTTGGTGTTAAAAATGGGATTTTGTACCAGGCAACCAGAACCGCAAATTTTCAGAAAGCAAATTCAATAAATTTAAAATCTAAATTTTGAATGCCAAATTCCAACCAAAAAATGATTTTTCGTCAATTTTTTTGAATTTGTGGTGTTAAAAATGGGATTTTGTACCAGGCAACCAGAACCGCAAATTTTCAGAAAGCAAATTCAATAAATTTAAAATCTAAATTTTGAATGCCAAATTCCAACCAAAAAATGATTTGTCAATTTTTCTCGAATTTTTGGTGTTAAAAATAGATTTTTATACCAGGCAACCAGAAACGCAAATGTTCAGAAAGCAAATTCAATAAATTTAAAATCAAAAATTTAAATGCCAAATTCCAACCAAAAAATAATTTTTCGTCAATTTTTTTGAATTTGTGTTGTTAAAAATGGGATTTTGTACCAGCCAACCAGAACCGCAAATTTTCAGAAAGCAAATTCAATAAATTTAAAATCAAAAATTTAAATGCCAAATTCCAACCAAAAAATAATTTTTCGTCAATTTTTTTGAATTTGTGTTGTTAAAAATGGGATTTTGTACCAGCCAACCAGAACCGCAAATTTTCAGAAAGCAAATTCAATAAATTTAAAATCAAAAATTTAAATGCCAAATTCCAACCAAAAAATGATTTTTCGTCAATTTTTTTGAATTTGTGGTGTTAAAAATGGGATTTTGTACCAGGCAACCAGAACCGCAAATTTTCAGAAAGCAAATTCAATAAATTTAAAATCTAAATTTTGAATGCCAAATTCCAACCAAAAAATGATTTGTCAATTTTTCTCGAATTTTTGGTGTTAAAAATAGATTTTTATACCAGGCAACCAGAAACACAAATGTTCAGAAAGCAAATTCAATAAATTTAAAATCAAAAATTTAAATGCCAAATTCCAACCAAAAAATAATTTTTCGTCAATTTTTTTGAATTTGTGTTGTTAAAAATGGGATTTTGTACCAGCCAACCAGAACCGCAAATTTTCAGAAAGCAAATTCAATAAATTTTAAATTAAAAATTTAAATGCAGAATTCCAACAAAAAAATGATTTTTCGTCAATTTTTTTGAATTTGTGGTGTTAAAAATGGGTTTTTGTACTAGGCAACCAGGAACTCAAGTTTTCAGAATGCAAATTCAATAAATTTAAAATCAAAAATTAAATGCCAAATTCCAACCAAAAAATGATTTTTTGTCAATTTTTCTCGAATTTGTAGTGTTAAAAATGGGATTTTGTACCAGGCAACCAGGAACGCAAATTTTCAGAAAGCAAATTCAATAAATTTAAAATCAAAAATTAAATGCCAAATTCAACCCAAAAAATGATTTCTTGTCAATTTTTCTGGAATTTTTGGTGTTAAAAATGGAATTTTGTACCAGGCAACCAGGAACGCAAATTTTCAGAAATCAAATTTAATATATTAAAAAATTAAAATTATAAACCAGGACTCGATATTTTTAAGTTTATATAACAGTTTTTCCTGCATACTTTGATCACACAACTTTAGTTACATAACTTAAAATACATTTTTTTTTTAATTTATATAGATAATATAAATTAGCACTTTATAATTGCGTTATGAGAACCTCTCTCCACAGAATATTAATTAATTTTTGAATTACATATTTGTGATTATATAATTAAGAGCTCAGACTTTAAATTATACAATCATTAATCTTTATTTCAAAAATTTCAACAGAAAATACTTACTTAGGGCACAAATTAACAATATCCTATGCGCATAATGATAAATTTAAAACATATTTCCGTCTCATATCAATTTAATTAATTTAAATTTCTCATTCATTTTTTGAGGCACAAAAAAAATATGTTAGTCTGGTGTAGTTTAAAAATTAAAGTTAGCCAAAAATTTGAACTAAATTTAAAGATAAATAAATTAATAATTTAATTATCAGTTCCTGTTTAATCATTCACACACAATATCAGTGAATATACACTTGCATATATCAAATATAATTTAAATTTGAGACAAAAAAAAAAAAAATAAAAAAAAATACAAATCCATATAGAAAATTACGTCCAACAATAATCCCCAACAATTATAATAAAAGCGGTAACATTCATTTTATGTATTCAAAAATTTTAATGTAATTCAAAAGAAAACTACTGATGACATTACATGACAATTTTATATCAATATTTCTTTTTGTTTTTGGTTGTATATGTTTAAAAACTGTCAAACTACATACCAATTAAGACATTTTATTGACTTAAACTGCATGTATACTTAAATGATAGAGTATATAATCAGAATATATTCTGCAACCAAAATATCTTTAATATTAAACTGTTGGGTTTATTCAGAAGTTGTTTTAAAACCAGACGATATAATAAAAATCGAAAATTTATAATTTTCATTGAAATTATCATTTTATAAAAATGACAACAGTAGCACCATTATATTGCATACAAAATTCTTTGGGTTTTTGTTTTTTTTTGAAACTATACAAGGAAGCGCCACATTATCATCATCTTTAGTCGTCACCGTCATAATGTGTAAATATATATTCATTCAATAATTATATTTTATGGGTATTTTTAACGAACTGAAAGATCAGAAAAACAAGAAAACACACAAAATAAAACAAAAACAACACGTCAAATATTCGAATACACGATATTCATAATATACAAGAAAAAGAAAACGAACGCCCGCTTTTCCAATTTTATAATATCATAATTCATTAGTAATTGACGAGTTTTATTTTTTGAAAATTAAAAAAGAAAAAACTGTACACGAATATGACACTTTTTTTTTGTGTTTTTTAATGCTATTTTTGGAAATTTAAACATTTTGCACTTGAAGTGTGTAAGAAAATAATAATATCATTTATAATAATACTTGAGATATATTTTAAAACTTGTACCTTTAGGTCTTAGAATTTTCGTATTAACCGTACGTCCGAGAAAATAAAATTTTTTAAGGAAAGAAGCACTTTGTAGACATTCGGAATATTTTAAAAAGATTTTCAACTTTGTATTGGTAATGTCTTATAGAATCTAGTAGTGTTATATTCCCATGGTGTTACTATAATTGGAAACGATACTTGGCTTGTATTAAAGAAGCTACAAGTCTTTGTAAATAAATGCCTGAGAATAATATGTCGCATATTCTGTCCAAGGCGAATTATGAACAAAGAAGTTCGGATAATTACTAGGCCAGAGCCGATATTGGTCAAAATAAGTAGAAAAAGTAAATGTGAATTAGTCACATACTAAAACGCGTGAAAAGATCAGTGGTACACTAAGCGTTAGAATTTAACCCTAGGGTAGATGAAATGTGGGCACGCCAAAAGCCACCCAAAAATGTCGAGAGAATGGTGCAAAACAGAAATAACTGTAGAGACTATTTCAAAGCCCCATGTTCCCTAATGTAATAATTAATATTTATTTAGTTCCTTTAGTCAAAAAGTCATTTTACACTGCAGTAACTTATTATATCGCATTTTCAAATAATCCGAAAGATTTTTCGCACAACAAAAATTAGTTATAGTTTTCATGAATCATTACACAACAGACCAATTTTTTATTAATTTTATTTTATTATTTTGTTTTTCGATTTTAATTTTTCGGTTAATTAAAAATTGTCTAGAATATGTTTAAAATATCTGATAAAAATTTTCTAAAAAATTGCGACAAATATTTTTGGTTAGACTTTGCAATTGAAATCAGAAAATATAAATTTATAATATATAATTATGAATTGGTATTCTTACATTGTGTTCTTCATTTGCAATAAAAATTTAAATTTATTTAATATTGAAGGCTTATAAAAGCTAGCATTAGCAATTTCGATATATTTAGTAATGAAAGTAATTGTAATTTAACATATAATGTAAGATTTGTATCATGGGGCGTATCGAAATTTGGCTTATTATAGTCCCGGTTTTAAAGTCTTTCTTTTAAATATTGTAGGTGATGTTTTAGAGTTGAATACAAAATTAAGTTTCCAATGATTTTTGCGGAAGTTTGGTAGTATCCACCTTTATTTTGAATCTTGTGTTGTTGATGTATGGGACAGAGCTAGGAGGCGTTTTGAAGTTGAATATAAAATTATAGTGCAAACAATTTGTTTAGCATGGGTTTGAGGCGATTACGGATTGTGTAATGGTGTATAAAAACCTCCCAGCTATTGATAAAACCGAAAGTTCAAGTTCAGAGTGTGTGGTATTTGAATTTTGCAATAATTGGATATTTTGGGGTTTGAATTTTGTGATGTTTGGACTTTGTGTTTTGGGCTTTGACTAGATTTTGTAATTTGTGGCTTTATGAGGCATTTACCATTTTTCATTAAAAATTATTCTTAATGCAAAAAACAATCGAAAGATAGTTTAGATAATGAAGATTTATATGATCAGTGCTTGATTAAATAAACATGGAAGAAATCATAAACCAAATATAAGTACTTAAGTAAAAAGAAATTATAAATTTATTTTAAGTATTCAATTAATTGAACAGCATTAATATGGGAAGTTCCTTATATTTATTCAATGTAATTGCATTAATATAATTTTTATATTTAAATTGAAAAACAATTTCAAATTGTTTATAAGTCTTTTTAAAAAACATCAGTTCTTAGTTTTAATATCTGATCAGAATATTAGTTAAACAACCAAATACGTTGACATTTTTGTCAATAAAATACTAATACCTAATTTGTTAATTTTTTTTATAAATTGAATTAAATATTTTAAACCATACTTTCTAAATACCCAGAAAACAAATAAAATTAAATTTAATAAAAAAATCAAAATTAAAAATATATCAATGAATTGAACAATTTTTTATTTTTGTTTTTAATATATTTTTATTACTTTATTTTATATTTTATTGTATAAATCTATCTTTAAGAATACATTAAAATATAAATCATTAAATATTACACCTGTTTAGATTGTTTCCAATTTAAAAATTAAAAGCAAAATAAAATCGCGCATCTTAAGTATTATAATATACTTTTTATATATTTTATAGATACTTTTCAATTTTTATTATTAAATTCAAAAGAAATTTGAAAGAATAAAAGGTCTTTCTTTTAAAATTTTATTTGTAAAGAAAAAAAAGTCATAAAAATGTTACAAAATCTGAAATTTAATACAAAATTTTATTGGTTTTTCTGTAAATTGGAATTAAGGAAGCCAATAAAAAATTCGAAAATACAATTTTAAAGGTAATAAAAAATAAATAAATTATTAGAATTTTCTATATTTACTCCCTTTTTTTGTCATTGAAAAACAACAAGCAAAACCAATAAGTTAAATAAGTGATATAATGCAGCTACCAGTTACAATTAATAACTACTCGTATTTTAAAATTCATAGTAGCACTCACTGACTGTTTTACGTAATCATTGATCTATACATAAAACATAATCTTTTGTTTCAAAAATAGGATACACACTAAATTAACAACAAAAAAACACAAAAAAAAAACAAAAATCAGGGAAAAAGATACTTTTTATATCTTAAGATACAAAGTGAAAAGTAATAAAATTCTAAAATGATTCAATTTTTATTTTTTTTTTTGGGATTGGTGTTGTTATTTAGTGAGAGAAAGTTCGGTAAGTACAAATCTAAGAACTCAAATGCTAGAAAGTTCAAAATTTTGAAATTAATTAATTTAGAAAATATTTATGTGTTTGATTCGTGTTCGATGGATACTCTTCCTAAGAATTTAAAATAAACTGCGAAAAATGGTGACTACTGTTTTAAACCTTTCATTTTAAGGAGAAGTTTTATCTCATACGATTGACTTCTATTGACTACGATTGGAATTTTACTTCAACCCATCTGATCTCTTTAAACGTGTATTAGGTATAATGTAAATTAAGTATAATGTACGCATTTAGACTGGAGCCTCTATCACGGCACTAGGATATCTTGATATGGTGCAAGATGGAGCTAATCGTCTTAAAAATGATCCCAACGTCGTACAGTTGACTCAATGACCTGTTCTCAAGAAATTAAACAACTAATGCCTCTCCTCAAGATTTTCAAACGGGAAACCAGGACTGCAGCAGATGATCGTGTTTACAAACTGGAACTATCCAGGTGGCGCAACCCAGCTTATATAAATTCTTAAGCCACATAATTTTAGAATACAATATTTCCCAAACCCGATTTCTAAAAATCCTTTCGCATCCCTAATTTCGAAATCAAGCTGGACATTTGTATCACAGGTTGGTTTAAAAGTGATTGTGGTATTAGGGTGTTAAAGTCGCACACTACTTATGGAAACTACTCACAGCTCCAAAAGATGGCTTTCGAAGCTTTTTCGTTAAAAAAAAATACATGCTTAAAACATCTATCAAATTCTAGGGCTATAACACTGCTCTATAGTTTATTTTGAAACAAGTTTTTGTGTATTTTTGTAATTCTAGATTTTAAAAATCGAAATTATTTTCACCTTCTAAATTTTTTTTTATTTTTTTTTGTATTTTGGGGAAAAGGATCAGTAATCTGCTCTCTTTGATTGTATTACACACATTATTCGTTTTCTTGCCTTTAATCGCAGATCAATCTTAAACCACTTCTTTAACTTTTTGTTTTTTTTTATAAAAAAAACATATGTACATATAAAACAATCTAATAGATAATTATCTTTATTGTTTCATAATCCAAAAAAAAAAAAAAAATAGATTCTTGTAAAAGATAAAATGAAAAAAAAGTAGAAAATTTTAAGTTAAAAAGAAATTCTATCATATCTTTTATTCAATTAAAGTCCATAAAACCACTCATAAAACAATAAAAATTAGAGTGGAAAATTTTTTAGGTGGAAAAATGAGAGCAATATTTTAAGTAATAGACTACTGTCCTTTTAATTTTTATTATATTTATTTGTTTTTTTTTAACAAGTAGTCAATTTTCCAGTTAATCGTTATTTTCCTTAAAATCAGTTTAGATTTTTTTTTAATTATCTTTTTTATACGATTAGATACTCGTTAATATTTTTCCGTGTTTTTTAAGTAGTAAAGTATCATGTTTTTAATTTAGTTGTGATCATTTTTATCTCATCCCATCCCAAAAAAAAGACCAACCCAAGGACCACCTATTAATTCTACTTTTTTTTCCAGGTGAAATTAATAGATCGTAGTTTTTTATAATTTTGGCCCCAGTAGTTAAGAACATTTTAAAATATAACGCTACTGTTTAAAAAATTAAAAAAAAAAAGAAACCAAGTCTCAAATTTCATTAGCTAAGTTTTAAGACCTAACTTTGTGTTTTTATTTAGAATCCATTGTTTTAGGTACTATTAAGGGACTAAAACACATAAAAGAAATTTTAAAATTTTTATTACCTTGTTTTCTACATATTTTATAGTTTAAATTAAAAAAAAAAAAATTTAGATCAAAAGTAAAAGTATATATCAGATACATTAAAATTTAAAAATATGATAAGTATATAATATTTTACTCCAAATTGATAAAGATGAACTTTGTAGAAGTAAAACACTTCAAAAAAATAAACAAATATAAAAACCATTAAAATGATAATAAAAATCAATTGAAAACTATGTATTTATTATAATTATGTTTGTTTTATAATTTATTTTTAAAAATAGGGAGTGGCCACCTATTAAGGCCACCTATTATGAAAAAAAAACCAAAAAACCATTTAAAAAATGCTTAATTTTATTTTAAAACACTGTATTAGTTGCTTTCCTTCGTTCTTTAATTAACTGTAATATTAAAAAAAAAAATCCTTTGGAGAAAATTTCTTTAGAAATTAAAATATAATTTAATTAAATTTTATGTTTAAATAGATTCTGTTAAAACATATTAAAAATTATCTGTAAAGATACTTTTTTAATGTGAGTTTTTTTTGGAGCGGTATCCTTAGATATCTTATATTTTTCACAATAAAACACCTCTTTGTTTTAAGTATATTTAATAACAGTTTGGGAAGATATTTTAATTATGTGTTTTGTGTACTTTTTTTTGGAAATTGTACTTAAAAAATGCTACAATTTACATTGTATTAAGACGTAGTTTTTTTTTCAAGTTTTTTTTTTAAATTGCAGTTAGGGACTAGTTTGTCCACATAATGTGTAATTGTAAAAAGTTTGAGCAAATCGATCTGTATAATCTCTTCAGGTATAATGTTAGGTATACAAAATAGCTTTTAAAGAAAGTTTCTATTGCAAGTTATATTCTGAACTACTTTACGATGATTAATTCTTATCAATTAAAATATTTTTGGTTTTCATCTGTTTTTTTTTTAAGCGCTAACTGTTCAACTGTTAGACTAAAAAGCCTGTCTATACCATAGGTACATTTTGTAACAGGAGGTCATGTTATATTCGTGTTGTTAGAATTGATCTTAATGAATTCCACATACAATTTAAACATTAGATAGTACTAAGCCTTATAACATGCAAAAAACGTCTTATATTTTCAATAGATATAATTTTATTTTTGTTTATATTGTAATATTTTGTATTTGAGTTATATTGTATTCTATATTTGTGAGTTATATTATTCAATTAAATGATTTAATGATATATAATTATCAATTATTGATTAAGCCATTAATTTAAACCCAATAGATAATATAGAAGCGAATGGTAGCTGCTAAGTCGAAAACCAGTAAAGTTTTTTCACTTTCACTAGTATTCGAACCCGGGTCTTTCACATAAAAAGTCGGCACTTAGCCACTGTGCCACCAGCCGATTTGAATTAATTATATTAATTAATTATAAATTATACTAACCTCTAAATTATAACTAACTTATGCAATTTCTTCGTGGAACATATTTTAGATAATCTGACTCTCAATATACTACTTACATTTCTATAACTCCACGTTGTTGAAATTTTGACATTAATTTGATTTTAATTAAAAATAAATAATAAAAAATTGATGATCATAACAATAAATTTGAATCTTGTAGATTGTTTTCAATTTATTAAAAATTTTATTTCAGTAATAATTTACACATATAATATCTATTGCTATTACCTACTTATATCAAATGTATTTCTGTATTTTGCATGTATTTTTTTTTAATTTAATTCAGTTTTTAAATTAATTTTTTTTCATTTTTAATTCAACAAAAATTTAATTGAATAAAATTTATAAATATTTTGTATCTTTAACTTCAAATTTTCAGATATATATCTTTTATCATTTTTTGGATTTATTCAAAAAAAAAAAAAAATAGCAAATAAATCAACATATTTTAATAATAATATATAACCTATATATATATGTACATATAATATATGTATAAGACAAGTCAAAAATTAAAAAATATAATTTTTTGACATTTTGATGGATTATTTTATAATAACGATCTAAAATTTCTTTGTCTTTATTAAGTATATAATATTTTTGTGATACATTCAAGTGGGCATATACAATTTAAAATAGTTCTTAAGATATCAAAAATATTAACAAAAAAAAACAAAGTAAAATTATGAAAAAAATACTTAAAACCTATAAAATATATATATATATGTATTTACAAATGATATCTAACAGATAGATTAATAGATTAATAAAAATCTATTTAGTACATCCTGTATACGATCATGGAAATTGTCAATTAGAAAATTTACAGTTAAATATCTAAAGTAATTTATTTTTTATTATTAAGTACTTGGTTTTTTTTTAATTTTAATTTTCAGTAAAAAAAAATAAAACAAAAAAATAAATGTAAAATTCAATTGTTCTATGTGTTCATTTTAAAATTAAAAACTTTTTCTTTAATTTTTCGAAATTTTTATATTTAAATTGTATTTTAAAAAAAAAACTTTTTATCATAAAAATCAAAATAATAATAACAAAAACAAAATGTATCTTTAATTCGCAAATAATAGCAAAATATGTGATTTTGTGGGTGGTTATATATACCTACGCATATATTTATTTATTTGTTTTGTTTTTTTTTCACTTGTTTTATTTTCATTTAGTTACGTGTTTTCTTTATAAGCACACTTTTGGATATGTGTATGTACATATATATATATATTTAAGTAATCCTGGTTTTATCTTATAATATGTATAATAATATGTAATTTTATAATAAAAAAAAAAACAATTTACATGAAGTATTATAATTATCACTATAAATCATGTGTTGGATTTGAAGTGTTGGTGATTCTCTATTTTCATATCATTTTTTATAATATTATATATGTATATATATATATATATATATATATATTTTATATACTTTTTCATTGTACTTAATTAGCTCTTATTAATCTTATAAGTTCTTATAATATTATAAATGAAGAATGCACTTTTTTATTTTTGCATTTCCATATTTTTTATCCAATCTTTACTTATGTACTTTGTATAAAGTGACACTGATTAGATAAAAATAAATGAAATAATAACAATAACAACAAAATAATGATAACACGATCTTAAAATAATAACACCAACAAACAAAAAAAAAAAAAAACATAAAGGAAGTGAAAAATTGAATAATATAAATTTGACAGACATAGAAACATATTTTGAAACATTTTTTTTTTACTTTTATTGTAGGAGGCCACTTAAAGTAATCAGTAATTGATTTTGATGATAAGATGGTGAATCGTCACTGTAAAACTTTTACATCAAGATTATTTAAAGCAATTGATTAAAAGTAGAGACAATTGTAAAGTTTTGAAAACTGACTTAAGATACCTTTCATTCACATAGCCTGTTCCGGGCCAGAGACTTAGGTTAAAGAGACAAAACCTTTCGAAACATAATATTCATTTATCCGACGTAAATCGAATTACATTGCAAAAATTCTAAAATATAACTATGATTAAGGACGTGATTACACTAACTGAATAATTTTTAATGAATGTACTAATGAAATTTGACAGATTCCAAATTTTGAAATATGTACAATGAAACTGAGGCTTTGTAAATAATAAATATTATAGTGAATGCTCCTTATAGCAGTAGGAAGAGGAATAAAACAATACTCATGAAAAATTTAAATAAAATACAAACATGTCATAAAAGCAATTCAATCAAAAAAAATGTTATTAATTTTTTATCCATAACTGTACTATAAGAAAATGTAGGATGATGAAAACTGCTTATTTATTTTTTTTATATGATTTATTAATATAACACCATGTATGCACTTAACTTTCTTTTAATATTGAGATTCGTGGGTTGATATATTCGCTGTATACCACTTCCAATAAAAATATGCAATTTTGATTTACATTTTTCTATCATTTTTTTTATTATTTAATTTTTTTTTTGATTTTGCACAAATCTCAAAAAATTGTTAATAATTTTATATTTTTTATTTTATATTTTATATAAATTGTTGTTTAAATAATGATTAGTCATTTTTTAACTTAAGATTTACAAATTTAAAAAATATGCTCAACATATTACAATATATAGTTAAAATGGACATAATATTTAACTAATGGCTTAACAAATGAAAACTTCAGATGAAAACATTCTTCTAATAAAAAATCGGGTTTTTCTAATCTTATTTAAAATTTATACTTATATGGATATCTACTGAAATATTTTAGGCAACCATTTTGTTTAGATTGTAACCAGGAAATTGGTAAATTTAACGAGGCTTTTCTATTAATTTTGGTACTCTTTAATAGTTTGCGATTGCTATATTTATAAAATGTTTTTCGAAAAATTTGGTAAAATTCCGTCTAATAATTTGTTTGATTTTATTATTTTTATATATACAGCTTTACACAACCTAATCAAATTGGAGCTATTTAATTCACAACTAGTTTCTGTTATCTAGGGAGAATCATCAAATCTACGGGTGGATCCAACGAAGATATACAAATCGATAAAGCTAGAACAGCCTTCTATAGAGTTCACCATATTTAAAACAGTGCGCAAATATGTAGACGAACCAAACCAATAATATTCAATTAGTGCGTAACATCAACATTAACACATTGCTGCGAATCATGGTTGGTCATTAATTCCATTAAGAGTAAGTTATAAGTCTTCATAAATAAACATCTCAGAATAATATGCTGAATATTCTGGCCGAACAGAATGAGAAATCCAGACTTTTGGCACAAACAATCGAAATGTCAGTGTCTACAAATCACCAGAAGGAAATGGAGGTGGATTTGCCACACACAAAATAAGAAATGCCTTACAAGTAAGTGCGTTAAGCTGGAATGCTCTAGGTGGATTCAGGTTCTGAGGCAGACTCAGAACAATTTAAGGAAGGACTGTGCTAGATGAATTAAAAAGAGAAGAATTTCCCTGGAATGAAATAGAAATGAAAGGAGAATTCAAGTTGAAGCCTAAGTGGTGAAGTAACAGGGGGGAAAAAACAACACTATATGTTGTTCAATAATCTTTGGGCGTTCAAGTTGTTTTATTTAACCTAAAACTAATTCATGCTAATTCTAATTAAGAGTTCCATATTAAACAGACTCCACATTTTGATTAATGTCAATATAGATATTTTGAAGAAAATTAATGAAAAATATATAGATAAATTTTAAATCGATCTGGATTAGTTCTTAGGAAAGCTCCAAACTACAACTTTTTTATTTGTAAACTTTAACACGAGTACAAATAAAAGTGTTACATACAAAATAAATTTCATGAAGGATTAGTCCTATAATAATATAGGACTATTAAAAATATAAAACAATAATAAATATGTATACATACAACATTTAATAAAAAATAAAAATCAAAGTAAAATACAATTAAATTCCATTTTAAAAAATTGGTATTTGTAAGCAATTAAAAGTCAAATAATTGAAAATAATGGTAAAGTAAATAAATTTTAAATGTCATTAAAGGAATTTTTTTTTTGTATTTTAGAAGAGCACTCAACTTTGTCATTATTTATAGTATTTTATATATAGATATACGAGTATGCATATTATATTATGTATAATATTATGTATAAAATAATATGTATAAAATAATTATACATATATGTGTATCATTTAACATGTATTTTACACGTCTGAATAAATGTGATACAAAACTAACAAAAAAATAGCAAAGAAAAATAAATGTTTTTTTTTTTCATTTTTAATGTCAAATTGAAAAAAAAAAAAAACAAAAAACTCCCATAAATTGTGTTTGTTTCAATTGTTTTTTAATTTGTTTTTCTTTAACTTGTTTTTTAATAACAAATAAAACTGAAATTCGCTTTTTTTTTTGTATTACCAGCATATCCTATTTTTCCCTTTACTTTTTAATGAAAAAAAAAAGAAAATAAAATAAAATAGATTAAGTTGAAAAAAATTTTGTTTTTTAAAGTTATATATTTATTTTTTAATATTATGTACATCTAAATATTATGTACATATATATATTAATTTTATTATATATATTTTTCTTTTCCATAAATTGTTAAAAGATTTTCATGTGTTTCAAATTAAAAATTAAAAAAAAAAAAGTTTGTAAGTTAATTTCAAACAAATTAATCCTTGAAAACCTCTAGTACTTAAATTGCTACCAACTTTTCTTTAAATAAATATCCTTTTCAGTTTATTTAAAGTGATGTTTATTTTTACATTATTTAAAAATGGTTAGAATCTTATTGTAAAACTGCATCGTATTGATTAAAAATGTAGTTTGAATTTTAAAAAACCCCGCCCAACTTATTGGGTATTTGAATTGCAATCAAAGGATGAAAGAATCCTTGTAAATAAAGAAAAAATACAGACGTACTGATTTTAATCAAATTATTAAAAAGACACAAGAGAAATACAATTTATATTGTAGTTTAGAATAAGTTCTTACTGTTTTTCAAAACAGTTTTTAATTCTACCATGTTGTGTTCTAAATCCATTCGAAAAAAATTTAAGTTCGACGAGTAAAACCAAAGTTACTATTTATCATCCATCTCCACATTATTTGTCTGAATTTTATAATTTAATTCATGGGTTTCATTAATATTGGTTAAGAGTAATATGTTGGCAGCAAAACATTTTTAATAATGTGGGCTTCATCTCCAGGCCCCGGTTTAATAAATTATTGGAACCCTAATTCTTGTATCCAACTTTAAAACTCTCTTTTGCTTTTTGAATACACAATAATGTTGGTTTTAATTTGTTTGAAATATGGGTTTTAATTCTAAATTAAAATAGAATTAGAGCCCAGGATCGAACTCTGTTACAAATCAAAAAATTTGAAAGATTTCCAAAGTAAAGTTTTTTTAACAAGTATTTATCTGTGCTTTATAATGTACATGAATTTGCAATAAAATTTACACCATTGCGGAATTTGGCCAAGAGTCCTTCAGCTATGATGACAAATAGCTATGTGATATTAATACTTTGGTTTGAAGAGGCATACAACCATTTTAAAACCATAAGATATAAAAATCGATATAAAAATCGGCAAAGCTATATACTATCTAAAATATCTGATATTTTAAATTTTTCCTAGGCATTTTAGGGTTAAATAGAAATGAAAAAAAAAATGTTTGTCTTTTTTTATTATTCCCATTTTCCAATTGAAAAACTTCAAACATATGATACATATGTTGCTTTTTAATCGAAACAAAACTGATATAAAATTACAAAACAAAAATAAACAAATAATTTTTAAATTTCTTGTTTTTTTGTTTTATATACACCCTACTCTACCCCCTTCTAATTTTTTTTTCGTTTTGTTTATTACTTAACTTCTTTAACCCTTTCCACACATATTTTGATTCTTAATTCGTTCCATCCTATACCAAATTTAAAACGAAAAATCATCTAAGTAAAATTCTTTATCTTAATTTACCAGTAAACAATTAAATTTCCAAAAGATAAATTTACAAAATTTTGCATCCCCTACCCCCTTTTTTTATTTTAAAGAAAAATTTAATTTACCATTCAAAGGAAAAATTAAAAAAAAAATTTTTAATTGTATGTGTGGAAATTCGACTCCTTTTCTATAATTATCTATAGATACTCGTATATGTAAAATTTTACACTTGCTCAATACTTAAAAGAAATTAAAGACAAAAAAAAAATTTCATCAACATTATTTTATACAATAACTGTTTTAAATTAAAAAAGTATCTTTTTTCTTTAACATTCGTATCTTGTAAGAAAATATATGTAATATGTTGTTACTAAAGAATGTTACTTTATGAAATCAAAATTCAAATATGGGTAAAAAAAAAAATTCCAAAAATTATATATTAAATAGATTTATTTTTTTTTTATTTTTATATAAATATACAATATAAATTTTATATAAAATTATATTTCTATATATATATATGTATAACAATTCATAGAATAAGATACAATTTACATAATATATAAAAAAAAAATACAAAAAAAAAAGACATGAAAATAATAAAACAATAACAACATAATTGAAATTCGTTTAATTATCAGGATTTTTTTACTTTATACAGTTGCCTACACACATATATCTATCTGTATTAATTCAGAAATGGAAATTTATATGCATCAAACTGAATACGTATATATGCCATACATATTATATGCCATACAAACAAAACAAAATATAATTTTTAAATTAAAAATTATAACAAACAGTAATTTTCCAAATCGAAGCATTAAATTTTCCATATGTAAAGATATAAACATTTTTTTTCAGATTAAAGGTCCACCCAAAGACATCTTCGCTTTTTTTTCATATTAAAAAGCCTAATGAATTGAAATCCTCTCAAACATATTTTTGTATATTCCAAAAATCATATAAGGGGTTCAGTAGTTTTCCCAAAAAAAGGAATCCGTAAAACGACGCTAGTCTAGCAGTAGTTCGATGCAACTTGTGAAATTCAACTGACTTAATAGTCACACGAACTCACACTCCAACCCATCTTAGATTTCAGAAACATTAAATAAAAAGGACAGAATTACCTTTTACTAAATTCTAATATTTTAACTTCGTTAATTCCGAAGATATACTTATTGGGTCTCGGGAGACGTGTGATAGATAACCCAAACCACCATTTTAATTTATTTTAAAATTCAAGATAATGGAAATAGGACACAACATAACTTGTACTAAATTTCAGGTTTTTAACGTTATTAATTTCGAAAATATGTTTAAGTGTTGAGAGATCTGTCGAAGGTAACCGAATTGCATTCCAATCGATCTCAAACGGACACAAACGAAATATAAAGAATGATCCTTGTATTAAATTTTAAAATTCTATCTAAAATGGTTTCGGAATTATAGTCGTTTCGCCTTATTTCGATGGAAAGTTTCCAGAATTCGAATCAACATTTCAATTTGACTCATATGCAATCTCCGATTTGCTTTCGTTATTAGAAACCTTTACTATAAATTTCATCAACATAGTATAAGTAATTGTTTTCTTTTAAGGTTTTAAGTTTATTGGTCTCGAAATTATGCTGGTGTGACCTTAGTTCGATCGAAAGCTTGCAGAATTAGAACCTATAGTTCGATATCAAACATTTGCAATTCTCGCCTTTCTTTCATCATTTTTTAACCTACAGTGTAAGTTTCATCAAAATAACATACGGACAGACGGACTTTGCTAAATTGATTCAGGAGGTGACGCTGATCAAAAATATATATATATATACCTTTCCATATTATGGTTATTTACTTATTTTAGGTGAAGGGTATTAAAATGTACACATAGTTAATATCATATTTGCAGCCGGACATAATAAGTATCTAAAGATATTATAATACTTTTAATCCAATATAATCGAAGAATAATACAAGGTTTTTTTAAATCAACCTATAGATTATTAGCTTTTATTCTCCCAACCACTGAGTGCTACCTGGAGATTCAACTCAAAAAGCTCTTGTGTAAAGAAAATCTTTATGCAAATATACCCTTTTGTATATATTTATGAAAACTTTAATAAAGAACTTATTTAATACACGATTACCATACTTTGCTATTTAAAGAAACTAAAGAGTATGAAGTTAAAAAAAAGAATTTAAACGCAATTTATAAGATACTCCTCATTACAATAAAAAATGGTTTACTAATTCTACTTTTCTTTTTTTGTTATATTGAGATATTTTTTAAAAAATATTTTTAAAAAGAACAATATGATGTATGTAAGTAAAGTGAAGCATAAAAAACGAATAACTTTGGTTTTTTTTTTTGTTTTAAATTCGAAAAATCATATTTTTTCGTACGTTTTTTTTCTAAAATATCCGATTTATGTACATGCGAATTTATACTTGAATATAATTTTACGAATTATTCAAAGATGTTTCCTTAAATGACTTTTTTTTCATACATATTTTTTAATTAGTTTAAGATACGTACATATGCTTTAACATATATATATATGAGACACGTTTTAAGTCATTAATGCTTGTTTTAATTTTTACTCAAACAATTTTACGATTTTCCAAAAAAAAAAATTTATTGATGAATTTTATTGTTTTACTTTACTTTAACTTAAATGTTTGCCAAGTTTTGTTAAAAATCTATTTTGTAGCCTTGTAACTTACGTTCATATTTTTGAATTTGCACATGTGAAGCAACCGTTTGTTCGTTAATTATTAATTTTTTTAATATTTTTTAATATTATATAGTAATATATTTGCATTAAATGAAATTTTACGATCTAATTAACTGTATTTTACGATATAATTTAATTGTTAAGTTAATTATCCTTCCAATTCTAATTTCACATCATTTAGCTTTTGCTGAGACCTCCCCCACTGTATAACAAAAGAGCATTTTTATGTCTTTGGTATATATAATATGATGCCGAAGAAATATAAGTCTAAGAGCCGAACCAATATTTCAAAAGTTTTTAAAAAGATGAGAGTCTGGTTATCCTGCATTACAAAGTGCATTTGCGTAATAGACTGAGTTAAATAAATCTAAAGACACTATTTTACTTATTGTAGACTATAAATTAAAGACTAAAGGTACATTTTGAGCATCGTTAAGCGTATGTTAATAATGGATCATCCCCAAGTATATTGAAATATCCATAACGGTGCGTTTATGTTGAAGCTACGATAAGTAATACGGGCGTCGATAAGAGCATGGCGTTGAAAATTTATATTGTTTATCGATGATCAAAGCGATGCTCAAACATAAACACCTCTATTTAAATCATGTAAATACTTTTCTACGCTATGCTCTTGTCGACGCTCTTATCACTTATCACAGATCCAACATAAACGCAACCCAAGTGAAAAAAGCATTGATGAGAGTATCAATAAAATTTCTAAGCTATAGTGTCAGTGCTTTTATCACTTATCGTAGCTCCAATATAAATGCACTTTAATAGATATGAACGTTGATAATAGCGTATGTTTTAGATTTAAATGTTTAAGTTCGTTGTTTTGACAATCGATAAACGATAAAAGCTCAATTTCTACCCTAAGACCTCGGGAAGCTCAAAAAACAAAACCTATTTGAATTATTGGAAATCAAATATTTTTACTAAAACTCCAATTTCCAGTGCACTAGCAAAATTAACATACTCTTAAAACAATTCTTATATTCTTAATTCAAACTGAGAATACTTAAATTGTTTTTAATGAGCGTTGTGAGTTATAAAATTTCGAGTTAAAATATGTAGGCGTTTCTCTGGTTTGGTGATTTAAGTGTTTCCAAAGACACATTGCAATATAATTGATTACATTAAAAAACAAGTGATGAAAAAAAACCAAGGGTTTTTAAAAAAGCACATTTTTAAAATTATATTGTATTACATACTGAGTTTAACTTTGGAAATATTTACTTGGAAATAGTTACTCCTGACTTATAAAATTTACTGCTAACAGTAAATTTTTTATTTAAAAGTTGTTATAGCCCTTCAATGGGGAAAGTTGCCAAATTTCTCAAGTCTCTAACTTCAACTCCCCCCCCCCCCCATCATCTAGTTTTTTAAGTTCTAGGAATTAAATTGTGAATTACACAAAAATTTGGAATTTTACTTAGAATTTTATTATCTAAGCAAAAATGGGTATAACTAAGAGACACTTTCTTCAATTTAAGGAACCCCTTTTAAATTTAAGAAAAACCTTTAACATATGTTAAAATATAATGTTGGACCTTTAAATTTTGTATATTAATAAAAAAAAAATTGGACAGGTATTCAAGTTACAGGTGCTTAAAAATAGCATAATTTCAATTTTCGGGCCCTTATAGCTCCTAAACAGGGGGCTTGACAAAAAAATTTTGTTAACTGACTCCTACTATTTTTTTAGGATCTAACTTCTCCCAAAATTTCAAGATCCTAGCTTGAACCGTTTAGAAGATATGTAGGGCCAAAAATTTTGCAAAAATTGAGTTTTATATAATGGTAAATTTTAGTACCGTATGGCAACCCTATACATTTAAGCAACATATTTTTGTAAAGCCTATAAAAGCAGCTCTCCAATACCATTTTTTGATTGAAAATAAACCTAACAGAACTTTTGTTATATCAATTTAAATATGGGGCTTTTTTGGAATTTTCAGGGGCTGTAACTTCGTCACCCTTCAAAATTAAGAAAAACCTTTGACACATGTTGAAATATAATTATAGAGCTTTAAATTTTGTCTATCACTAAAAAAAAATTTGGACAGGTATTCAAGTTACAGGTGTTTAAAAATAGCAAAATTTCAATTTTCGAGCCCTTATAGCTCCTAAATAGGGGGCTTGACAAAAAAATTTTGTTAACCGACTCCTACTAATTTCTGAGTATCTAACTCCTTCCAAAATTTCAAGAGCCTAGCTTGAACCGTTCAGAAGATATGTGTGGCCAAAAATTTTGCGAAAATCGAGTTTTGCGTAATGTTAAATTTTAGTACCGTATGGCAACCCTAAACATTTGCCTTGTAAAAATTTATAAAGTTTATGAAACCAGCTATCATTTGCCGTTTTCAGATTGAAAATATATGTAACAGAACTCTTGTTATAACAATTTAAATATAGGGCTTTTTCCAACTTTGGGGGGCTGTAGCCCCGTAACAGGTGGGGCTACAGAAAAAAATTCTTCTACGAAATTATTTTTTTTGCAAAAACTACCCATGGTTAAAATTTCTTTTCTCTATTTCAAACGGTGTAAAAGTTTTTGTAAACATACGGACGGACGGACGGACGGACAGAGTGAAGCTATATAGGCACATTTTTACAAAATTTTTTGAAAATGTGCTAAAAAGATCAAAGTAAAAAACAAAATGTGGGGACAAAAGGAAGGATAATTAACAAAACTAATAAAATCAATAAAATGGTAAAGGGAATTTCATTTAAATGAAAATATGAACTTTATTTTATAGAAAATCTAATAAATTAAAATTTTTTTTTTTAATTCTAAATTATTTTTCCTTTTTTATTTAAAAAAGCAAATAAAAATACCAAATTAATTTTATATTTACTTTTAATATTCCCATGGAGATGTACATATGTCTATACGTACATATATAATTTTAAATGTATCTAACTACAAAAAAAAAACCGAAAAGACAATCTAATTATTTATGTTGGTAATAAAACAACAACTAATGATCAATTGAACTTCATTATTACCACATAAATGATACTTACTAAAAAAATCCAAGAAAACCGAACCAACAATCATCACCAACCAAAATCAGATAACAAATACAAAAATTTAATCTGCAATCAAATAAAAAAAAAAACAAAAAAAAAAAATTCAATATCCATGACAATTATTATTGTCACCTTCAATTTTATTTTTTCTTCTTCTTCTCGATTTTAGTACCAATTTAATAGCAGACACTTTATCTTTAGGTTTTAGTTAATTATATTTTTAAATATAGATTTTATTACTGTACCTCTTTTTTTGTTGTTGTTTTTGTATTTGTTTGTATTAATAATATGAGATGACCTAAAACAAAATACCGAATCAATCAAACTATAAAAAATAAACTATCAATTTTTTTTTGTTTTTCAAGAAAAGCGACGGTTAAAACCTTCCTAAAACATGTACAATATATTCGTCTTAGCGCTCAACTAATGTTTTTAAATCAATTCGTTGATCTGTTCAAAAATCACCAAACCGCATTGTAATACCGTTTTGAATATAGAAACGAATATTCTTTCTCAAAATATTTAAGTCATCTGCTTTAATTTTAATTTTTTGTGGAAGTGCTATGTCGATTGCTTTGGTAGATTATTGGTACCTGTTGGAAAAGAATCTGATTGCACTGAATTCCACATAACATGATAGTTATAGACCATATATTTAGATATCGTAACAACTCTTTTGTCTGTGGGTTCCAATCAAACTCCTGACGCTCAGTTTCCGAAGTTTACGACCTTTCCGTCTCCACTTCTTTCTTCCTATTTAAAAGAGTTTGGTTTCTTATCTTTAAATAGTATATTGTGTAATTCATTATCCTCCTGCACCACGTTACGTTTTTTTCAGAGACATTTATTTTCAAATGCTTGCAGCTTGTTTATTGTTTCTTGAGTGTTTGAGTAGCCATGTTTCACTGTTGTAGAGATTAATAGATACATTTTATTTGGTTATTTTTCTAATAATTTTACATTTGAAGCTAAAGCTAAATGTTACATGATTGTTACCGAAATCCAAACAAAAGTTTTTTCACTTATGCTGGGACTCCAATTGATTATCTCGAATGAAAGGTGGTCGAAACTATAACCACAGTTCCATTCAGACTTTCTTTAGTTTTTCTAACTTTTCTTTTTTATTAACCATATATGTGCAAAAATACAATCTCCGTGCAAATAATACAAATGCCAATTTACTGTAACCATGGTTACCTGTATAATTTCTATAAAAATGTTTGCATTTCCTTACATCAACGTTAAGTTAAAACGTGTGGCTTAGAATTAATTCTGAAAGTTTCAAGGCCTGTAATTCTTATAGCCATGCCAATATTCGGATACTTGTTTTTGAAATATTTTAAGATTAATAGAATAGGAATTTATTGTAAGACTATAAATTTTTAAATCCCTTCTAAACCAATAAATGTTACTAACGTCATTAATTGAAATTTTCTTTAAGAGTTTTTATATTTCTTCAAAAAAAAATACTTTAATTGAAATTTAATGGATATGTTATTTATTTATTACTAATATAAAATTTATACGGCTGTCGGCAATTGAATTTAATTTTATTCTCAGTTTTTATTTTAATTTTTATTTGAAAAAAAAACCAAGAAATTCGACAAGTAATTTCAAAATTTCAAAAAAAAAAAAAACCAATATATAGATACTTATAAGTACTATCAGATTGAAATCCAATACAATACAATAATACTTACGGATTTTTTCAAACAAAATATATACAAAAATCAAATAAAAAAAATGTTTAAATAAAAAAAATCACCGAAACTAAAGAACAAATTGTATATAGGCGTCTAATAAAAAAACAAATGATTATAGAACGATATTTAATTGAAAACTTATCACTTTTCAAAAACTATTATTATTATGTGTAATTATCCCCATTTTATATGATGAATAAAAAAAAACAAATAAACAATTAATACAAAAAACAATTTCAAAGCATCAATTTCATCAAATCATCTTGAAAAAAAAAAAAAAAACAAATTAAAGCGAGAAAACGGCTACAAGGAAACAAAATAAAAAATAAGAAACTTCTTTAAAGAAATGAGGTAATCGGAAAAATCAACAAAAGAATTACAAAAATAAAAACTAACAAAAAATACAATAAATTTATTTAAAAGGTATTAAATAGTACTAAAATAAACAATTTAATACGCAATATAAAATCCGAGAAAATATATAATAAAAAAGTTTTTAAAAAAAACTAATGAGATAAATATAGAAGTGCCTAAATACAGACTATGTACGAGTACTTGCGTAACCTATAATAAAAAAAAACAAAATTAATTGTAACAATTTTTTTTTAATGCAGGATTCAACTTAATGTTTGGAAAAAATTCAAAATAGAGGCTTTATTGAAATATAATTAAAGGAAGATTATTATCTGAATGTTTTATTGTAATAGCGGTTTAATTCTTTTATTTAAAAAATGCTGCGTCCAAGTATTAGATCAATAAATTTAGTTTTAAAAAAATATTAAGTATATAGTAAGTTAATAAAAAATATTTGTTTAAAATTTAGTATAAAGTTCAATATTTGCTAGACCGTGTCTTCATGGAGACATTACGAAGAAGCTTTCAAAAGAATTAACGTCCTTATGTAGAAAGGGATTATCTATTCTAAAAATATCTTCTATGTAATTCTTCAAAATAAATAAAAATATTATCCAAAAAAATAAACCCTTCTGCCGTAATAACTGCTTTGCGGTTTAATTTATTACATATGTATCGTTTTTAAATGCAACTCTTCAATGTAGCAACTCGTTTTTGTAAGTCACTACTACAAGTTTCGGAACACCATCATTTGTTTTTCCAATTCTTATGATTTAACTACTAGAGATAAATCAACTTATTCCTTTGACATTTTCCATTAAATCTTTAAGGAATATACTGGGTTTCTTTCCTATTCTTTCCCCCATGCTTAATTCTCGGGCATTATACTCTACAAACAGCAAGGGTGTTTATTCCATTAATTTGATTGCAGGGAAAGGTGTTTTTGTGAATAAAAGTCTCACACTACCAGTTGCGGTTTTCGACGTGACTTTTGTTGTTTTCACCTAAATTCGGAAAATATGGCTAATGTCTTTGCAAGTTTGATTTTTAATAGAACTATTTAGAGTATAAATATGAGGTTAGTTAGATGATTAAGATTTTTATTCTCTGTTTAAGAAACTAAGGTTCAGCTTCCACAAAGCTCATAATTTATTGTCCTTCAATTAACCTTGATCATTTTTTTATAATACTTTAACAAATTTTTTACTCATTACCTTAATGGCTCAATTTGAATGGAAATGACACTTTCATTATATTTGGACACTACAAACAAGACCTTAATGAATATTATAATATGTGTACATAAAGTAAGTATATGTTCTTATACTGCCCTCTTACTTTGATATGAGAATCGCATGAGAAATCGAATCCCGTTTTTGGGTGGTTCTGTTGATTTTTCTAATTTTAGTAAATGTATTTAGTGATAAATCACTGCCCCGCCCCTTTTTTAAAAATTATTCTTAAATACTAAATATCAAACAAGGGCCTCGGTTGTAGTGGATAAGCATTTGGCTTATTAACCGATGGGGTCTTGGTACGATTCCCGGTCGTGTCATGCAATATTGATATATAAATATATATATAAATATTCTTTTCAAATTCTTATGGTAACCATAATACATTTTTCAGATCTGGTTGTATTTCATTCTCTTAAATGCTTCAAAAATCTTGCAACTGGCTATTAGATTAATTTAATAGTTTCCTAAATAATAACTGTACCTTTTTATATTATTAACTATCTTCGTATACTTATTACATGGAATAAAAAAAAATGATATTGCAGCGCTTTATACTAAATAATCTTATTGTTATACAATTCTTTTTATATGTATATTAAAGGATTTTAGCACATGATTAAAGGATTTTACCACATTATTTCATTGTCATGATCTAATATATAATCATTGAAAACTGATTAGTCTATATGAATAGGTAACCAAACGTGGGTTTGTTACTATTTAAAATACTTTAGATAAAAAAGTTGTAGTTATAATTTTAAATTTCTTTAAAAACTGCATTTTTTTTTTAGTATGAATTCAATAACATTTTAACATTTCTTAGTATTGAAAATATAATTTTTTTGTAGTCTAATCGAGAAATAAAATTCTATTCATTCTTAAAGAATTGGTAAATAGTCACTATAAATACATTATTTTTTTTGTTTAAATGATTTCTGAACAATCGATATACATTCGAACTATAAAAGTATTGTTTTGAAATTTGCATTTGAAAAAAAATAAAGTTAATAAAATTTTCTTTCATATTTAAATTTTCAATATTAAAATAAAAAAGAGACCTGTTAATGCTTTTATTTACTTTTATAAAAGATATACAAAAGCAAAAAAGATCATGTAGTTATAAGATACCGCATTTTGTTGTTTTTTTAATGTTCAAAATTGGAAAAGTTGTTTTCAATGTTCTTATGATAATATTTCTGACAATATTTGCACAAAATATTCTGTAACTAATTTTCCGTTGATGATATTAGGATTATTTGGAATATCTTAAATAGCAAAAAAGAGCTATTCGTCTTATAAATGTACCTAATCGCTAATTCCATACAGCCACACTTGGTTACGTACACGTACACTTGATTCGCTAACCCTGTTTAATACATACCTTGTACGAACCATCACCTGTTCTGCAGAAATTAAACAATTAACACAAAAAGTTTTTCAACGGGAAGCGTGGAGGACGACAGATGCTCATCCCTACATTGTCGAACTATTAAGATGTCAGAATACATGCTTATGAAATTTCATTTGTCATACGCTCATCGCAGTTTTGGAAATATATATATTCCAAAAGTTTTTTCTTAAGTTGGTAATGCATATGTGTACGATTTAGATAATTAGGAACATTAAGATCTTTCTTCTTAATATCCCATCCAAATTTGCAAAATCATCCTCATAATTCTATAATCCTCAATTTCCTAAATCCGATTTCCAGAAATCGTTTCCCATCCCTATCTTCGAAACCAAACTGTACACTTCTATCACAGATCCCACTCTAAAGTTTGTTTCAAAAATAGTAGACGTTTTTGAGTTAGTAAAGTTGCATTCTACGTGTAGGAACTACCACCAATAGGTGATTTTTGAAGCTTTCCACTAGCTCTCATAAAAAAAAACAAATTAACGAAATAGACTAATAATATTGAAACCAACACTCCTTATGAAAATTTTTAAAATATTATTAAATCTTATTGTTTGAAATAGACAAGCTCAAACATTAGGTCATAATGCCCTCGCAGAAGTTCTTCCAAAAATCTGTTTTGCTTTTTACGTCTGTAAAGCAACATTTAAAGTGTGTTCAATCGTACCCCATTTTATTTTTCGAACTTGAACATCTATTTTACTTCAAATTTAAATTAACTAGCGCAAATTTAGACTAACTCACGCTTTCAGGCAGAAACCATTTAAGTTAAAGTGTGTTCAATCGTACCCCATTTTATTTTTCGAACTTGAACATCTATTTTACTTCAAATTTAAATTAACTAGCGCAAATTTAGACTAACTCACGCTTTCAGGCAGAAACCATTTAAGTCAAAAAAAAATGAATTATAGTTGTCTGGATCAATTATAAATCTTTGAATTTTGAATTATTATTGTAAATATTTAAAATATAATTTAACAATCTAAGAACTAATTCGTTCGCACGAAACTTACAATTTCTTTTTTGCTGTTTTTTTTTGTTTTTTTTTTAGAAACTTCTTAGAATTTTTTTTTTCCTTACATTGGAAAACAGTTTTATGTTGCAAAGTTAAAGAAAAACATGAGCGAATCGAATAATTATGTCTAAAATTTATTCAAATAATCGTTTTTTTTTTTGTAAATTTTTTTTTTATTTATTTTATTTTGTTTGTGTGTTAATTGTTAAAGAAGAACTATAAAATTAACTATAAAAACGTTTTAAAGAAATTTATAGTTATAATGAATTTTAAAAGAAAATATTAACAATTAAATGGCTATAATGAAAATCTTATGCGCCAAGATGACATCTTCTTAACAGTCAATGTAATTTCCCTATATACTTATACATACTTAAAAATGTTATTTTTTTTTCTATTTGCAAAGTTTTTGTTAAATAATTTAACAAAATGTATTAAAAAATATAGATAATTTACATGATTAATGCAATTCGTATTGTACTTTAATCTTTAACAAGTATTTAGAAAAAAAATATATAATTTATTAAAATTGGGAATATAAATATTTTAATTTATAAATTATTTTTGGTTTATATATGACATATGAGCATACATTAAGTATATAAAATATGGTAAAACTGTGTCAGAACTACAGAAACTAACTTTCACATTTGAAACTACGATAATAGTTAACTATATCTGAAACTCTGGAATAGATTTATGAATTGTAGAATAATTATGATTTGTATTATCATTCCTACTTTAATATATAGTACCTACTTTAAAATATGTTATTTAAAGATTTTTATTTAAGGATATGTTATTTAAAGATAATGATTCACCCGTAAATCACATAACGATTAACTACAGGATAACGTAGTGGTCATATTGCTGACCTTTCATACGAAAGACCCGCGTTCGAATGAAAAAAAATTTCTGGTGTTCAACTTGACTCAGCCTACCATTTGCCATTGGGTTCAAATAAATGGCTTAATTAATAAATAATAATTATATAACTTTAATAAAAAAAAAACATAAATATAACAATACAAACAAATGGAAAATATAAACAAATAATTTAATTGAATAAAATAACTCACAGATATAGAATACCATATAACTCAAATACAAAATATTACAATATAAACAAAAATAGAATTGTATCTATTGAAAATCTAAGACGTTACTACATTTTATAAGGCCAGAGATCTGTCCAATATCTATTAAGCCTACATACGACCTAAGATGGAGTTTAATTCTCATATTTGGGCTGGC
Organism: Dolichopus griseipennis; assembly: GCA_963082915.1. Taxonomy (NCBI): domain Eukaryota; kingdom Metazoa; phylum Arthropoda; class Insecta; order Diptera; family Dolichopodidae; genus Dolichopus; species Dolichopus griseipennis. Next base: position 72,088,803 of record OY720445.1, read on the forward strand.
ACTCCCCAAACTTCACTAAGTTACCTGGATAAAAACCAAAATCGTGCCTTACGCCTGATTGGCAACCCTTATATTCAGGTTACTTTCACTCCTCTTTTCACTTGCCATAATATTGGAGCTTTAGCTCTCTTTTATAGATATCTTGTAGGTATTGATACTTGCTCTATTGAATTAAAATCAATAATGCCTCCCTTTAAACAATTCCAACGCAATACCAGGGAGGTCTCAAGTGCTCACTTCTACACAGTGGAAATCCCTAGGTGGCTCAACGCTGGTTATGGATACTCATTTATTGTGAGAACTGCTAGAATATGAAACATGCTTCCATCCAATATGTTCCCCTCTGATAGAAATAGACCTTTATACAATTTGCAACGTATTGACAAGAACTTAAATAAGTTCGTTTTTAACCTACCACCCAATTCTCCTCTTCTATGCTATTTTTCTTCTAACTCCTTAGCCCTCATAGCCAAGCGTACATATCTATTTTTTAGCTATGTGTAAAGGAATTTGTTGCTAGAGCTTGACAAAACAAAACAAAAGAAAATGTAAGTGGAATTCATGAAGATCAATTCTAATAACAGGAAGATATAATGACTCTCTGTTCCAACATGTACCATTGGTATAGACAGGCTTATTAGCCTAACGGTAGAGCAGTTAGCGCTTACAAAAAAAAAACAAAAAAATATACTTAATGCTTAAAATAAAAAAAAATTAATAATAGTCAAGAAAATATTAAATTATCATTCGTCTTGAAATAATTTATCAAGTTTAAAACTTCCAACTTATCAAGTTTAAAATTTTAACTTATCACCTTCGAAACTCTTATCAATTTCCAGAAATTACCAGAAGAAGTGATTCAAATGTGAAATAATATAGATAAAAAATTTGACGGTCTGATTGTTCAATCTATTCAATTATCAATTAATTAGCCGTTCTTTTATTTCAAATCAATATTCAAATATGATAAGTTATTTTCCAATTGATTCAATCACTTCCAATTTTTAAAAAAATCTCCCATATATAATTTTTAACTCTTTTTTTTAATCTAATGATACGTAATGTACCATACCGATATGCACAATAGAATTAAATAATAAAATTAATTTATATATATATTTGATGAATTGTCTACTTGCCCCCACAATAAGGTATAAATATTGTTTGCTATATCATTTATTAAATCACATTAAAGAACAAAGATACCTACAAAAAAAAAAAAACCAAAAACTACTAACTATTCTTTTTATTTTTTATTTTTTAAATAAATAAAATTAAAAAAGCCACAAATTCGCCACAATATATTCAACATAAATATATGTATATTCAAACAACAGGTAAAACAAAGCCAAAAAAAAACAATATAAATTAATAAATTTCATATAAGTATATTTGTATATCACTTTGAATGGTTCCAAATGTTCAAAGAACCTTTCAACCTGAACCCACAAACTATAAAAACAAAATGAAAATAAAACAAAATAAAAAAAAACCCTTTTATTAAAAAAAAATCATGTGTATTATTTAACTTATTTTTTTTTTCGCCTAAAAAAAGTTCGAATAAATCAAAAAACAATATCGGAAGAAGGGAACAGGAGTACAAAAAACAAACAATAACTACCTAGTAAGTTCTTTATATATTATATGCTTAAGAATTACTTTATCTATATAAACATAAAAACAATATATATATATACATTTATTAATATATGTATAATATATTAATGAAAAAAAAACCTACGGGAATCTATCTTTTTAGTTCAATTTAAAACACATACTCATATACACATAAACTATTTAAATATAAATTTACTATTCGTATATATATTATATACTACTGATATCGATTCGGTTCGTTAAGCTCACACTATAGGTAGTGCGGATTTTTTTTTTTTTTTTTTTTATGAATAACCACTAAACTCATTGTCAGGTGAACACAGAAAGTATATGCGTATACATTGTCTAATCATCTTATATCTACATCCGTCCTCCCTCGTTTTTGTTTTTGTTTTTTATTTTACTGTGTAAATTCCACTTGGTTGGTTTCAATAAATAACAAAGAAAGAAAGAAAAGAAAGAAAAAAAAAAAGTAGAAAAAAAAAGGCACAAAGGCCAATAAAACTACGAAAAAAAAAAATTTCTGGTAAATTGGACAGCACCACCACCACCATCAACTATCACTAACTATATAATACATAGTAAAATATAACTATATTATTAGCACCAAACACTATCACCAAATATCCAAACACTATATATTCAAAATACTAACACTATTAAACTATTAGAAATATTCAAAAATCAAATTAAATTCTTTTTTTTTTTGTTGATCATTTCATTTGTTTGATGAACTTTTATTATTAAATCACAGGTGAATTGAACTAGTTTTGGACAACTTAATATACCTGTGTGTATATATGTAATATATTTACAAAATAAAGTGACCAGACTCTTTTGAAAAGATGGATATTAAAATATTTTAAAAATATTAAGTGAAATTTAAATAAGATATCATTATCATCTTCTTATATGTCAGTCGGCTTATTCGTTCAAAAAATTTCCGTTCGCGGCTCAACTAATTTAATTAGGATCTCTTTAAATTTGAGGACTTTGCGACAATAGTATATATTAATCGCCTAATTCGGTCACAAACTTGATGGTCGCGGCTCAATTATGTTTTTTTAAATAAATTGACTTATTCGGTCACAAACTTGCCGGTCGCGGCTCAATTATTTCTTTTTAAATGTAATGAATAATTTGAGTTGCGAAAATCGCTGGAATCTTAAGAGCTTCGCGACAATAGTTGATTATATTTTCAGTTGTTATGAGTTAGATTTGATAAAGTTGTATTTTTCTACTTTTAAATTGAATAAAGTTTATTGCTGTGTGAATCTTTGATCTATCACTTAAAAGAGCAAATTTGGGGCTCTAAAAACGCGTAGTTAGTCGCATCCATCTACAGGATGTCATTAATATAATGATTTTGACAACAGAGTGTTCTTAGCTTCAAATATTCCTAAAAAAATTAATACGAGGAATTGAAATATAGATTAACAGGGCCTTATTGCAGGGCCTAGGATATTCCAGCTTCATATAGGATTGTCAATTTGAAAACAGTATATATGGTGGAATTCAAAAGAGTAAAGACTAACGGTGTTTCCTTGTGATATGTGTAGTTTGATATATTTTAAACTTCATCCAAGTTGATCTGTTAATGAATAAGCCTCTGTATTGCTAACGTTCTCATTGTAAATGAAATTACATTAATATTATATAGATTTTTATTAATAAAAATTTCAATGTAGTGGTTTTTAATATATTAAATATTAATTTTTATTACTTTTTATAATTTATAAATTGCTTTTCTTTTGATTATTATTTAATTTTATTTTTATTTTGATTATTTTTTTTTTTGTATTTTTTTTTTTTTTTTTTTTTAAATAATTGAATATTAATGTTAATTTTTGTTTAAAAAATTTTCGCTTGAACAATTTTTTCACAGCTAGAAAATTTAACAATTGATGATGATAATAATCTAGATGGCTCTAAAAAAGATATACTTAATATATACATGTGTATACATTTTTTTTTGAGTTTTTCCTACTTTTGAACTCACTTTTTTCATTTTATTTTATTCAATACACCATTTTCAATATTATATGTATTCAAGTGTATTTCAATAGTTGAATATACATATATATATACATATATATATATTTAATATATAAGTAAGTGGATCAACTAGTTTAATTTATTTTCGCAATTAATGTGTTAAATAAAACTGTTCGATAGCAGTTTTTTGTAAGGTAATTTGTATACTCATAATAACTACACAATATATTATATTAATATATGTTTGTTTGTATGTATGTTGATAGGTAAATTAAAGAAAAAGATTACTTGATTGATGCTTTTGATTTTACGATTTCCATTTTTATTTTATATATATATATATATATATATGTATATATATATATATATTTTATATGTTAGTGTGAATTAAGATTGCCAGCTTAATATGGAAAGGAAATTTAATATAAGATACTCAATTGATTTGGTTCGAAATATTTTGAATAAAGTTTTTTTTCATATAAATTAAATATGGGGAAATACTTGTTAAAAGTGAAAAGAGATATTAAAATGTTTCGAGACACATTTAAAATTCGAACAATAGCTGGTTTGTATTCTAACACTTATGTCATGTGTCCTTTTGTGCAATCCTTCTGTCAGATTTTCAGATTAAACTCCTTTGTAGCTTAACAGTCCCTTCTACCGTAGGTTCAATACCTCAAATATTGGAAGGTTCTGTCCTGGAATAGAAAGTGAAAAACAGTTTTCTCTTCTTATCTACAGTATTTACGTTCTCTGGTACCTTTTTTGGCTATTCAAGCTGCAAAATTATCAAAACGAGGTATCCGCACCATCTTATAAGATAAGAAATAGTGGTTGAACTTTAAAAGAAATTGTAACCCTGACAAAAGGGAGGACATCGACTTAAAAAATATTTTAATCTCATTTCATTAACTAACTGTATTTTGTAGAGGAATGGAAAGCCTCAAAATCTTTATAGCATATGGATGCACATAAATTAAAAATAAAAATACACATTAATATACATAAAAGTTAAAAGTGTAAACTTGTACATTGATTCGAATTTTGTATACCTGAATGAATACATAATAATGATTACGCTTTATTTAATACTATCTTATTATGTACATAAATTGTATTTACGTATATACGAATTTATAAATTTATTAGTTCGTAATTTTAGTATAGAAAAAGGTGATTACAAAAATCATTTTATAGGGTAAAACATTTCGGAAAAACTTTTAAGGTTAAATATAAAATTAAAATACAATAAAGAAAAGAAATCTATGTTTAAAAAAGATAAATGCTAATATGGCGGTGCGTATTAAATTTATAGATGAAAATCTTTTTATTTTTCAAATTACTTGTTGCTTGAAAAAAAAATTTTTGCTTTAAGCATTTTGTTAATATTGTTTAATATAACAAAGAAATATTATAATTTCTATATTAGGAAATAAAATATAATCTAAAAGTTTTCCTAATTGTAGTTAGATGATACATAATACTTATCCATTTTCTTTAACAAAAATTTAAATGTTTAGTGGGTTAGAAGATGTAAGGGAACGCATAATTAATTTTTTTAAAATGCATTTGTTTTTGCATTGAATTTTATATTGTTGCTATTTGAATATGTTTTTTGTACCATTCATTGTAGAATGGCGTAAGACGTAAATGATGAACCATATCCCAAGAACAAATTTCCATTTTGCTGTACAGATATATAAGTTTTTAAAAATATCACTTAAAGCAATTTAATTTTAATATTGAAATTAACTAAAGCTTCCCAAATTTATAATTAATAAAACCACTTGTTTTACTACGCAACCAGGAACGAAAAATTCAGATATATAATAATAATAAAATTTAAATTAAAAATTTAAATGCCAAATTCCACCAAAAAAAAGATTTTTTGTCAATATTTCTCAAATTTTTGGTGTTTTAAAAGGGATTTTTACCAGGCAACCAGGAACGCAAATTTTCAGAAAGCAAATTCAATAAATTTTAAATCAAAATTTTAAATGCCAAATTCCACCAAAAAAATGATTTTTTGTCAATATTTCTCAAATTTTATGTGTTTTAAAAGGGATTTTGTACCAGGCAACCAGGAACGCAAATTTTCAGAAAGCAAATTCAATAAATTTTAAATCAAAAATTTAAAAGCCAAATTCCACTAAAAACATGACTTTTTGTCAATTTTTCTCGAATTTTTAGTGTTGAAAATGGGTTTTTGTACCAGGCAACTAGGAACGCAAATTTTCAGAATGCAAATTCAATAAATTTTAAATCAAAAATTCAAAAGCCAAATTCCACCAAAAACATGATTTTTTGTCAATTTTCCTCGAATTTTTGAGTTAGAAATGGCTTTTTGTACTAGGCAACCAGGAACGCAAATTTTCAGAATGCAAATTCAATAAATTTTAAATTAAAAATTTAAATGCTAAATTCCAACAAAAAAATGATTTTTTGTCAATTTTTCTCGAATTTTTGGTGTTGAAAATGGGTTTTTGTACCAGGCAACTATGAACGCAAATCTTCAGAAAGCAAATTCAATAAATTTTAAATCAAAATTTTAAATGCCAAATTCCACCAAAAAAATGATTTTTTGTCAATATTTCTCAAATTTTTGGTGTTTTAAAAGGGATTTTTACCAGGCAACCAGGAACGCAAATTTTCAGAAAGCAAATTCAATAAATTTTAAATCAAAATTTTAAATGCCAAATTCCACCAAAAAAATGATTTTTTGTCAATATTTATCAAATTTTTGGTGTTTTAAAAGGGATTTTGTACCAGGCAACCAGGAACGCAAATTTTCAGAAAGCAAATTCAATAAATTTTAAATCAAAATTTTAAATGCCAAATTCCACCAAAAAAATATCTTTTTGTCCATTTTTCACGAATTTTTGGTGTTAAAAATGGGTTTTTGTACCAGGCAACCAGGAACGCAAATTTTCAGAATGCAAATTCAATATATTTTAAATCAAAATTTTAAATGCCAAATTCCACTAAAAAAATGATTTTTTGTCAATTTTTCTTGAATTTTTGGTGTTGAAAATGGGTTTTTGTACCAAGCAACCAGGAACGCAAATTTTCAGAATGCAAATTCAATAAATTTTAAATTAAAAATTTAAATGCTAAATTCCAACAAAAAAATGATTTTTTGTCAATTTTTCTCGAATTTTTGGTGTTGAAAATGGGTTTTTGTACCAGGCAACTATGAACGCAAATTTTCAGAAAGTAAATTCAATAAATTTTAAATCAAAATTTTAAATGCCAAATTCCACCAAAAAAATGATTTTTTGTCAATATTTCTCAAATTTATGGTGTTTTAAAAGGGATTTTGTACCAGGCAACCAGGAACGCAAATTTTCAGAAAGCAAATTCAGTAAATTTTAAATTAAAAATTTAAATGCTAAATTCCAACAAAAAAATGATTTTTTGTCAATTTTTCTCGAATTTTTGGTGTTGAAAATGGGTTTTTGTACCAGGCAACTATGAACGCAAATCTTCAGAAAGCAAATTCAATAAATTTTAAATCAAAATTTTAAATGCCAAATTCCACCAAAAAAATGATTTTTTGTCAATATTTCTCAAATTTTTGGTGTTTTAAAAGGGATTTTTACCAGGCAACCAGGAACGCAAATTTTCAGAAAGCAAATTCAATAAATTTTAAATCAAAATTTTAAATGCCAAATTCCACCAAAAAAATGATTTTTTGTCAATTTTTCTTGAATTTTTGGTGTTGAAAATGGGTTTTTGTACCAGGCAACCAGCAACGCAAATTTTCAGAAAGCAAATTCAATAAATTTTAAATCAAAATTTTAAATGCCAAATTCCACCAAAAAAATGACTTTTTGTCCATTTTTCACGAATTTTTGGTGTTAAAAATGGGTTTTTGTACCAGGCAACCAGGAACGCAAATTTTCAGAATGCAAATTCAATATATTTTAAATCAATATTTTAAATGCCAAATTCCACCAAAAAAATGATTTTTTGTCAATTTTTCTTGAATTTTGGTGTTGAAAATGGGTTTTTGTACCAAGCAACCAGGAACGCAAATTTTCAGAATTCAAATTCAATAAATTTTAAATTAAAAATTTAAATGCTAAATTCCAACAAAAAAATGATTTTTGTCAATTTTTCTCGAATTTTTGGTGTTGAAAATGGGTTTTTGTACCAGGCAACTATGAACGCAAATTTTCAGAAAGCAAATTCAATAAATTTTAAATCAAAATTTTAAATGCCAAATTCCACCAAAAAAATGATTTTTTGTCAATATTTCTCAAATTTATGGTGTTTTAAAAGGGATTTTGTACCAGGCAACCAGGAACGCAAATTTTCAGAAAGCAAATTTAATAAATTTTAAATCAAACCAAAAAAATGATTTTTTGTTAATTTTTCTTGAATTTTTGGTGTTGAAAATGGGTTTTTGTACCAGGCAACCAGGAAAGCAAATTTTCAGAAAGCAAATTCAATAAATTTTAAATCAAAATTTTAAATGCCAAATTCCACCAAAAAAATGATTTTTTGTCAATTTTTCTCGAATTTTTGGTGTTGAAAATGGGTTTTTGTACCAGGCAACTAGGATGGCAAATTTTCAGAAACCAAATTCAATAAATTTTAAATCAAAATTTTAAATGCCAAATTCCTCCAAAAAAATTATTTTTTGTCAATTTTTCTTGAATTTTTGGTGTTAAAAATGGGTTTTTGTACCAGGCAACCAACAACGCAAATTTTCAGAATGCAAATTCAATATATTTTAAATCAAAATTTTAAATGCCAAATTCCACCAAAAAAATTATTTTTTGTCAATTTTCCTCGAACTTTTGAGTTAAAAATGAGTTTTTGTACCAGGCAAACAGGAACGCAAATTTTCAGAATGCAAATTCAATAAATTTTAAATCAAAATTTTAAATGCCAAATTCCTCCAAAAAAATGATTTTTTGTCCATTTTTCTCGAATTTTTGGTGTTAAAAATGGATTTTTGTACCAGGCAACCAGGAACGCAAATTTTCAGAATGCAAATTCAATAAATTTTAAATCAAAATTTAAATGCCAAATTCCATCAAAAAAATTATTTTTTTGTCCATTTTTCTCGAATTTTTGGTGTTAAAAATGGGTTTTTGTACCAGGCAAACAGGAACGCAAATTTTCAGAATGCAAATTCAATAAATTTTAAATGCCAAATTCCACCAAAAAAATGATTTTTTGTCCATCTTTCTCGAATTTTTGGTGTTAAAAATGGATTTTTGTACCAGGCAACCAGGAACGCAAATTTTCAGAATGCAAATTCAATAAATTTTAAATCAAAATTTTAAATGCCAAATTCCATCAAAAAAATTATTTTTTGTCCATTTTTCTCGAATTTTTGGTGTTAAAAATGGGTTTTTGTACCAGGCAAACAGGAACGCAAATTTTCAGAATGCAAATTCAATATATTTTAAATCAAAATTTTAAATGCCAAATTCCACCAAAAAAATGATTTTTTGTCAATTTTTCTTGAATTTTTGGTGTTGAAAATGGGTTTTTGTACCAGGCAACCAGCAACGCAAATTTTCAGAAAGCAAATTCAATAAGCAAATTCAATAAATTTTAAATGCCAAATTTCACCAAAAAATTTTTAAATGCCAAATTTCACCAATTTTTTGTCAATTAATCTCGAATTTTTGGTGTTGAAAATGGGTTTTTGTACCAGGCAACTAGGAACGCAAATTTTCAGAAAGCAAATTCAATAAATTTTAAATGCCAAATTCCACCAAAAAAATTATTTTTTGTCCATTTTTCTTGAATTTTTTGTGTTAAAAATGGATTTTTGTACCAGGCAACCAGGAACGCAAATTTTTAGAATGCAAATTCATTAAATTTTAAATCAAAATTTTAAATGCCAAATTCCATCAAAAAAATTATTTTTTGTCCATTTTTCTCGAATTTTTGGTGTTAAAAATGGGTTTTTGTACCAGGCAACTAGGAGCGCAAATTTTCAGAATGCAAATTCAATAAATTTTAAATCAAAAATTTGAATGCTAAATTTCACCAAAAAAAAGATTTCTTTGTCAATTTTCTTCGAATTTTTGAGTTAAAAATGAGTTTTTGTACCAGGCAAACAGGAACGCAAATTTTCAGAATGCAAATTCAATATATTTTAAATCAAAATTTTTAATGCCAAATTCCACCAAAAAAAATTATTTTTTGTCAATATTTCTCAAATTTTTGGTGTTTTAAAAGGGATTTTTGTACCAGGAAACCAGCAATGCAAATTTTCAGAAAGCAAATTCAATAAATTTTAAATGCCAAATTTCACCAAAAAAAAGATTTTTTGTCCATTTTTCTCGAATTTTTGGTGTTAAAAATGAGTTTTTGTACCAGGCAAACAGGAACGCAAATTTTCAGAATGCAAATTCAATAAATTTTAAATCAAAAATTTGAATGCTAAATTTCACCAAAAAAAAGATTTCTTTGTCAATTTTCTTCGAATTTTTGAGTTAAAAATGAGTTTTTGTACCAGGCAAACAGGAACGCAAATTTTCAGAATGCAAATTCAATATATTTTAAATCAAAATTTTAATTGCCAAATTCCACCAAAAAAATGATTTTCTGTCAATTTTTCTCGAATTTTTGGTGTTAAAAATGGGTTTTTGTACCAGGCAACTAGGAGCGCAAATTTTCAAAATGCAAATTCAATAAATTTTAAATCAAAAATTTGAATGCTAAATTTCACCAAAAAAAAGATTTCTTTGTCAATTTTCTTCGAATTTTTGAGTTAAAAATGAGTTTTTGTACCAGGCAAACAGGAACGCAAATTTTCAGAATGCAAATTCAATATATTTTAAATCAAAATTTTAATTGCCAAATTCCACCAAAAAAATGATTTTTTGTCAATTTTTCTTGAATTTTTGGTGTTAAAAATAAATTTTTGTACCAGGAAACCAGCAACGCAAATTTTCAGAAAGCAAATTCAATAAATTTTAAATGCCAAATTTCACCAAAAAAAAGATTTTTTGTCCATTTTTCTCGAATTTTTGGTGTTAAAAATGAGTTTTTGTACCAGGCAAACAGGAACGCAAATTTTCAGAAAGCAAATTCAATAAATTTAAAATCAAAATTTTAAATGCCAAATTCCACCAAATAAATGATTTTTTGTCCATTTTTCTCGAATTTTTGGTGTTAAAAATGGGTTTTTGTACCAGGCAACCAGGAACGCAAATTTTCAAAATGCAAATTCAATAAATTTTAAGTCAAAATTTTAAATGCCAAACTCCACCAAAAATATGATTTTTTGTCAATTTTTCTCGAATTTTTGGTGTTGAAAATGAGTTTTTATACAAGGCAACTAGGAACGCAAATTTTCAGAAGGCAAATTCAATAAATTTTAAATCAAAATTTTTTATGCCAAATTCCACCAAAAAAATGATTTTTTATCAATTTTTCTCAAATTTTTGTTGTTTTGAAAGGGATTTTGTACCAGGCGACCAGTAACGCAGATTTTCAGAATGCAAATTCAATAAATTTTAAATCAAAATTTTAAACGCCAAATTCCACCAAAAAAGTTATTTTTTGTCCATTTTTCTTGAATTTTTGGTGTTAAAAATGGGTTTTTGTACCAGGCAACCAGGAACGCAAATTTTCAGAATGCAAATTCAATAAATTTTAAATCAAAAATTTAAAAGCCAAATTCCACCAAAAACATAATTTTTTGTCAATTTTTCCTGAATTTTTCGTTTAGAAACGGGTTTTTGTACTAGGCAACTAGGAACGCAAATTTTCAGAAAGCAAATTCAATAAATTTTAAATCAAAATTATAAATGCCAAATTCCAATAAAAAAATGATTTTTTGTCAATTTTTCTCGAGTTTTTGGTGTTGAAAATGGGTTTTTGTACCAGGCAACCAGGAACGCAAATTTTAAGAATGCAAATTCAGTAAATTTTAAATCAAAAATGTGAATGCCAAATTTCAGCAAAAAAAGATTTTTTGTCCATTTTTCTCGAATTTTTGGTGTTAAAAATGAGTTTTTGTACCAGGCAAACAGGAACGCAAATTTTCAGAAAGCAAATTCAATAAATTTTAAATCAAAATTATAAATGCCAAATTCCAATAAAAAAATGATTTTTTGTCAATTTTTCTCGAGTTTTTGGTGTTGAAAATGGGTTTTTGTACCAGGCAACCAGGAACGCAAATTTTAAGAATGCAAATTCAGTAAATTTTAAATCAAAAATGTGAATGCCAAATTTCAGCAAAAAAAGATTTTTTGTCCATTTTTCTCAAATTTTTGGTTTTAAAAATGGGTTTTTGTACCAGGCAACCAGGAACGCAAATTTTCAGAATACAAATTCAATAAATTTTAAGTCAAAATTTTCAATGCCAAACTCCACCAAAAATATGATTTTTTGTCAATTTTTCTCGAATTTTTGGTGTTGAAAATGGGTTTTTATACCAGGCAACTAGGAACGCAAATTTTCAGAAGGCAAATTCAATAAATTTTAAATCAAAATTTTTAATGCCAAATTCCACCAAAAAAATTATTTTTTATCAATTTTTCTCAAATTTTTGTTGTTTTGAAAGGGATTTTGTACCAGGCGACCAGTAACGCAGATTTTCAGAATGCAAATTCAATAAATTTTAAATCAAAATTTTAAATGCCAAATTCCACCAAAAAAATGATTTTTTGTTAATTTTTCTCGAATTTTTGGTTTTAAAAATGGGTTTTTGTACCAGGCAACCAGGAACGTAAATTTTCAGAAAGCAAATTCAATAAATTTTAAATCAAAATTTTAAATGCCAAATTCCAACAAAAAAATGATTTTTTGTTAATTTTTCTCGAATTTTTGGTTTTAAAAATGGGTTTTTGTACCAGGCAACCAGGAACGCAAATTTTCAGAATGCAAATTCAATAAATTTTAAATCAGGAATTTGAAAGCCAAATTCCACCAAAAACATGATTTTTTCTCAATTTTTCCTGAATTTTTCGTTTAAAAACGGGTTTTTGTACTAGGCAACTAGGAACGCAAATTTTCAGAAAGCAAATTCAATAAATTTTTAATCAAAATTTTAAATGCCAAATTCCAACAAAAAAATGATTTTTTGTCAATTTTTCTCGAATTTTTGTTGTTTTGAAAGGGATTTTGTACCAGGCGACCAGTAACGCAAATTTTCAGAAGGCAAATTCAATAAATTTTAAATCAAAATTTTTAATGCCAAATTTCACCAAAAAAAGATTTTTTGTCCATTTTTCTCGAATTTTTTGTGTTAAAAATGAGTTTTTGTACCAGGCAACCAGGAACGCAAATTCAATAAATTTTAAGTCAAAATTTTAAATGCCAAATTCCACCAAAAAGATGATTTTTTGTCCATTTTTCTCGAATTTTTGGTGTTGAAAATGGGTTTTTATACCAGGCAACTACGCAATTTGTTTGTTTTTTAAATTTTTAATGCCAAATTCCACCAAAAAAATGATTTTTTATCAATTTTTCTCAAATTTTTGTTTTTTTGAAAGGGATTTTGTACCAGGCGACCAGTAACGCAAATTTTCAGAAGGCAAATTCAATAAATTTTAAATCAAAATTTTTAATGCCAAATTCCACCAAAAAAATGATTTTTTATCAATTTTTCTCAAATTTTTGTTGTTTTGAAAGGGATTTTGTACCAGGCGACCAGTAACGCAGATTTTCAGAATGCAAATTCAATAAATTTTAAATCAAAATTTTAAATGCCAAATTCCACCAAAAAAATGATTTTTTATCAATTTTTCTCAAATTTTTGTTGTTTTGAAAGGGATTTTGTACCAGGCGACCAGTAACGCAGATTTTCAGAATGCAAATTCAATAAATTTTAAATCAAAATTTTAAATGCCAAATTCCAACAAAAAAATGATTTTTTGTCAATTTTTCTCGAATTTTTGGTGTTGAAAATGGGTTTTTGTACCAGGCAACCAGGAACGCAAATTTTTAGAAAGCAAATTCAATAAATTTTAAATCAAAAATTTGAATGCCAAATTTCACCAAAAAAAGATTTTTTGTCCATTTTTCTCGAATTTTTGAGGTTAAAAATGCATTTTTGTACCAGGCAACCAGGAACGCAAATTTTCAGAATGCAAATTCAATAAATTTTAAATCAAAATTTTAAATGCCAAATTCCATCAAAAAAATTATTTTTTGTCCATTTTTCTCGAATTTTTGGTGTTAAAAATGGGTTTTTGTACCAGGCAAACAGGAACGCAAATTTTCAGAATGCAAATTCAATATATTTTAAATCAAAATTTTAAATGCCAAATTCCACCAAAAAAATGATTTTTTGTCAATTTTTCCTGAGTTTTTGGTGTTGAAAATGGGTTTTTGTACCAGGCAACCAGCAACGCAAATTTTCAGAAAGCAAATTCAATAAATTTTAAATGCCAAATTTCACCAAAAACTTTTTAAATGCCAAATTTCACCAATTTTTTGTCAATTATTCTCGAATTTTTGGTGTTGAAAATGGGTTTTTGTACCAGGCAACTAGGAACGCAAATTTTCAGAAAGCAAATTCAATAAATTTTAAATGCCAAATTCCACCAAAAAAATTATTTTTCGTCCATTTTTCTTGAATTTTTGGTGTTAAAAATGGATTTTTGTACCAGGCAACCAGGAACGCAAATTTTCAGAATGCAAATTCAATAAATTTTAAATCAAAATTTTAAATGCCAAATTCCATCAAAAAAATTATTTTTTGTCCATTTTTCTCGAATTTTTGGTGTTAAAAATGGGTTTTTGTACTAGGCAACTAGGAGCGCAAATTTTCAGAATGCAAATTCAATAAATTTTAAATCAAAAATTTGAATGCTAAATTTCACCAAAAAAAAGATTTCTTTGTCAATTTTCTTCGAATTTTTGAGTTAAAAATGAGTTTTTGTACCAGGCAAACAGGAACGCAAATTTTCAGAATGCAAATTCAATATACTTTAAATCAAAATTTTAATTGCCAAATTCCACCAAAAAAATGATTTTTTGTCAATTTTTCTTGAATTTTTGGTGTTAAAAATGGATTTTTGTACCAGGCAACCAGCAACGCAAATTTTCAAAAAGCAAATTCAATAAATTTTAAATGCCAAATTTCACCAAAAAAAAGATTTTTTGTCCATTTTTCTCGAATTTTTGGTGTTAAAAATGAGTTTTTGTACCAGGCAAACAGAAACGCAAATTTTCAGAAAGCAAATTCAATAAATTTAAAATCAAAATTTTAAATGCCAAATTCCACCAAATAAAAGATTTTTTGTCCATTTTTCTCGAATTTTTGGTGTTAAAAATGGGTTTTTGTACCAGGCAACCAGGAACGCAAATTTTCAAAATGCAAATTCAATAAATTTTAAGTCAAAATTTTAAATGCCAAACTCCACCAAAAATATGATTTTTTGTCAATTTTTCTCGAATTTTTGGTGTTGAAAATGAGTTTTTATACAAGGCAACTAGGAACGCAAATTTTCAGAAGGCAAATTCAATAAATTTTAAATCAAAATTTTTTATGCCAAATTCCACCAAAAAAATGATTTTTTATCAATTTTTCTCAAATTTTTGTTGTTTTGAAAGGGATTTTGTACCAGGCGACCAGTAACGCAGATTTTCAGAATGCAAATTCAATAAATTTTAAATCAAAATTTTAAATGCCAAATTCCACCAAAAACGTGATTTTTTGTCCATTTTTCTTGAATTTTTAGTGTTAAAAATGGGTTTTTGTACCAGGCAACCAGGAACGCAAATTTTAAGAATGCAAATTCAGTAAATTTTAAATCAAAAATTTAAATGCCAAATTCCACCAAAAATATGATTTTTTGTCAATTTTTCCTGAATTTTTCGTTTAGAAACGGGTTTTTGTACTAGGCAACTAGGAACGCAAATTTTCAGAAAGCAAATTCAATAAATTTTAAATCAAAATTATAAATGCCAAATTCCAATAAAAAAATGATTTTTTGTCAATTTTTCTCGAATTTTTGGTGTTGAAAATGGGTTTTTGTACCAGGAACGCAAATTTTAAGAATGCAAATTCAGTAAATTTTAAATCAAAAATTTGAATGCCAAATTTCACCAAAAAAAGATTTTTTGTCCATTTTTCTCGAATTTTTGGTGTTAAAAATGAGTTTTTGTACCAGGCAAACAGGATCGCAAATTTTCAGAAAGCAAATTCAATAAATTTTAAATCAAAATTTTAAATGCCAAATTCCACCAAAAAAATGATTTTTTGTCCATTTTTCTCGAATTTTTGGTTTTAAAAATGGGGTTTTGTACCAGGCAACCAGGAACGCAAATTTTCAGAATGCAAATTCAATAAATTTTAAGTCAAAATTTTAAATGCCAAACTCCACCAAAAATATGATTTTTTGTCAATTTTTCTCGAATTTTTGGTGTTGAAAATGGGTTTTTATACCAGGCAACTAGGAACGCAAATTTTCAGAAGGCAAATTCAATAAATTTTAAATCAAAATTTTTAATGCCAAATTCCACCAAAAAAATGATTTTTTATCAATTTTTCTCAAATTTTTGTTGTTTTGAAAGGGATTTTGTACCAGGCGACCAGTAACGCAGATTTTCAGAAAGCAAATTCAATAAATTTTAAATCAAAATTTTAAATGCCAAATTCCACCAAAAACATGATTTTTTGTCAATTTTTCCTGAATTTTTCGTTTAAAAACGGGTTTTTGTACTAGGCAACTAGGAACGCAAATTTTCAGAAAGCAAATTCAATAAATTTTAAATCAAAATTTTAAATGCCAAATTCCAACAAAAAAATTATTTTTTGTTAATTTTTCTCGAATTTTTGGTTTTAAAAATGGGTTTTTGTACCAGGCAACCAGGAACGCAAATTTTCAGAATGCAAATTCAATAAATTTTAAATCAAAAATTTGAAAGCCAAATTCCACCAAAAACATGATTTTTTCTCAATTTTTCCTGAATTTTTCGTTTAAAAACGGGTTTTTGTACCAGGCAACTAGGAACGCAAATTTTCAGAAGGCAAATTCAATAAATTTTAAATCAAAATTTTTAATGCCAAATTCCACCAAAAAAATGATTTTTTATCAATTTTTCTCAAATTTTTGTTGTTTTGAAAGGGATTTTTGTACCAGGCGACCAGTAACGCAGATTTTCAGAATGCAAATTCAATAAATTTTAAATCAAAATTTTAAATGCCAAATTCCACCAAAAAAATGATTTTTTGTCAATATTTCTCAAATTTATGGTGTTTTAAAAGGGATTTTGTACTAGGCAACTAGGAACGCAAATTTTCAGAAAGCAAATTCAATAAATTTTTAATCAAAATTTTAAATGCCAAATTCCAACAAAAAAATGATTTTTTGTCAATTTTTCTCGAATTTTTGGTGTTGAAAATGGGTTTTTGTACCAGGCAACCAGGAACGCAAATTTTAAGAATGCAAATTCAGTAAATTTTAAATCAAAAATTTGAATGCCAAATTTCACCAAAAAAAGATTTTTTGTCCATTTTTCTAGAATTTTTTGTGTTAAAAATGAGTTTTTGTACCAGGCAACCAGGAACGCAAATTTTCAGAATGCAAATTCAATAAATTTTAAGTCAAAATTTTAAATGCCAAATTCCACCAAAAAAATGATTTTTTGTCCATTTTTCTCGAATTTTTGGTGTTTTGAAAGGGATTTTGTACTAGGCAACTAGGAACGCAAATTTTCAGAAAGCAAATTCAATAAATTTTAAATCAAAATTTTAAATGCCAAATTCCAACAAAAAAATGATTTTTTGTCAATTTTTCTCGAATTTTTGGTGTTGAAAATGGGTTTTTGTACCAGGCAACCAGGAACGCAAATTTTTAGAAAGCAAATTCAATAAATTTTAAATCAAAAATTTGAATGTCAAATTTCACCAAAAAAATGCAAAAAATTATTTTTTTTCAATTTTTCTAGAATTTTTGGTGTTTAAAATGGGTTTTTGTACCAGGCAACCAGGAACGCAAATTTTCAGAATACAAATTCAATAAATTTTAAATCAAAATTTTAAATGCCAAATTCCACCAAAAAAATGATTTTTTGTCCATTTTTCTTGAATTTTTGGTGTTAAAAATGTGTTTTTGTACCAGGCAACTAGGAACGCATATTTTCAGAAGGCAAATTCAATAAATTTTAAATCAAAATTTTTAATGCCAAATCCCACCAAAAAAATGATTTTTTATCAATTTTTCTCGAATTTTTGTTGTTTTGAAAGGGATTTTGTACCAGGCGACCAGGAACGCAGATTTTCAGAATGCAAATTCAATAATTTTTAAATGCCAAATTCCACCGAATAAATGATTTTTTACCAATTTTTCTGGAATTTTTGGTATTAAAAATGGCTTTTTGTACCAGGCAACCAGGAACGCAAATTTTCAAGTATTGTTTTTGACTACAATGTTTTTTCAGGTTTTGTTCGTTCTAGTAGTTTTATTATAGAATATTTTAATAATAATTAGATAAATAATTTTGTTTCTATTGCTAATATTGTAAGGTAAATTCTATTTAAAATTAAAAATAGTTCTTTTGATTTTAATATCAACCAATTTTAATTTAACATTTAAAGGAAATGAAAATAAATCTAATGATTATTGCAATTTTTCTACTATAAAGTACTCGATACAATTTAAATAGAAAAAAAAAATAAAAATTTTAGATCGAATATTTAATGATGACAAGCATTCATTCATCAAATAAATATGAAACATATAAACCGGAAATTTAAAATTAAATTGATGTAAAACATGAAAATCTCTTTTCAACTGCAACTGTCAAAAAAAAACACAATAATAAATTATTAAAAATAAAAAACAAAAAACATCAATTTAACCACGATTCTAAAGTTTTTCAAAGTAAAAATAAGTTTTAAAAAAAAAATTTTACAATAAATATAAAAAGAAAATGCGATAAATTCATCATTTTTGTAAGCATAAAATATTACACATATATATGAAAAGAATTTTCCATTGTTCTGGATGAAAGAACTACTTAACAATCTCTTATATTATTATGAATTCAATTTTTTTTTTTTTTTTTTTTATTAAAAATTCTTCCAATTTCTCATATTTTAGTATTTGTACTTTTTTTGTTTTTGTTTTTATTATTAATGGGAAATTATTTTAACTATCTGTAAATACCTTTAATTTGTATATTAATAAAGCAAAAATTGCAAAAAAAGGGAATACACTTGTATGCAAAAATATCGCAAGAACCCTTACTTCTAAATCAATAGTTTTTAATTTAAATTTTGTGTTCGTTAAACGACTTTAGTAACTTAATACTTGTGAAAAGACTTATGCTTCTGCGCAAATAAAATGTCATTGTTTTTCCAATATCGTCATTTAAATTTACAAAATATGTGCATTTAATAATAATGCAAAATTAGTAAAATTCGAAGACAGATTTATTTATACTAAGGCTCCATGGCACCAACCACTTTAATCAACTATTCAAAAATAATAATTGGTTTAATAACTGGAAAAAGTCGTAAATAGTGAAAAACACTGACTTACAAAAAAAACTGATTATTTGATTAGCGATAAATGATTATAGGCTGCAACATTTGAGCTGCTTGCGCCTCCACAGTATAGATAAAATTTCCCCTAAATATACATGAAATGACTAAGGGCCCGTTTATGTTAGGGCTACGATAAGAAATAAGAGCGTCGATAATCGAGCATGGGGTAGAAAACTATACACATGATTTAAATAGAGTTATTTATATTGGAGCATCGTTTTGATCACCGATAAACAATATAAATTTTCAACGCTATGCTCTTATAGACGCTCTTATTATTTATCGCAACTCATACACAAACACACCTTAGAACTTCTGCATAGAATATCGAATTCTATAAGAATTATGTTTTTTTATATACTTTAGTGTGTTGGATATGGTTTGAGTTAGTTTAGGCATGCAGGTGTTATTTATAGCCGATCAATTTAAATTTTTTTAGGTTTTGCTGAACATATCAAATAAAACAAACCATTTTTGCATAAAATTATTATATTACCCTTTTTCTTGAATCATTAATTCACAATACATTGTAACTGGAAATTTTACAACATAAAAAAATTCTGCAATGTATAGCTAAAATAAACGTATATATAACCAACTAGTTTTTTAATTGTATATAAAAAAAATAGAAAAATAAATTATGTAAACTATTAAGTATAAATCAATAGTTTCATTAGTAAAATATTCCTGGCTTGTAATACCCTTTATTTTAACAATTCTTATCTCGATTTTTGGTTATATATTTAAAACGGGACTTTTTCATAAGAGTCAGATTAGAACTTTTCATATTCCAGTGCCCATGTTGAATTTACTTTGTTTAGTTATAAGTCGATCCAGTTTAATATAATAATATAACTTGGTATAAGTTAGATTGCATCAAAAAAATACAATTCTTAATATGAAGGGTAATGGTCACCTAAATATAAAAAATTGACTATTATATATACTAGCTTTACTCGTTCAATCATGGCACTCGAAACGTTCAATCTTTCTTGAATAATTATAACTTGATATAAATAAGATTGCATCATAAAAATACAATCCCTAATATGAGGGGTAATGGTCAGTTCAAAAGAATAGATTATTATATATTCCAGCCTTACGCGTTCGAACGCGGCAGTCGAAACCTGCAATCTTGAATTATTACAACTTAATCATCTTAACTAAAAAAAATTTACTAATATGTATAATCTCAACTAAAACTCGGTCTTCCAATTCATTGAACTATACATATTTATAGTTAGAAACTAATTGCAAGACACTTCTAATGTTAGTGTACCAACAATTTTAACAATAACGTATAATTTTTTATTCCATATTTTTTTTTCTATATAAAGTGTCAAAAACTGCTGAAGAAATTAATAAGAAAAAGGTACAAAGTAATTTTCTATATATATATATATATATATATATATATATGTTTGAAATTTCAACTAATAAACATATGTGAACAAGTAGAGCAGAAGAAATCAATGTTAATGGGAATATTAACAATTTACTTCCAATGTATCTAACGATAGCATTTCCTTTATAATTCATTGTAATAAAAGTAATAATTTCGATTAAAGTATAAAACAAGGTAAAAAAAAATTATGAAAAAAAAAATATTGGCAAATTATTCAAGGAAAACAAAACATATAAAATATATAGAATATTACAATAACAATTATTAATATCTTAAGATAGATAAAGAATTTTTAATAAAAATTAATTCAGACTCTATAATGTTATATTAAAAAAAAAAATTCAATGTTTTATTAACACTTTGAATCTCCAATGAAAATAGTTGACCTTATATCTGGGAAATTAGTTCCATGAAGGCTGGAGTTCTGATAAAGGAATCAGATGCAGAATAGAGATCGCTAGAAATGCATTCGACAACATTAATTTTCGATTACAATTTCTTAAATGTTTCGTCTGGTCAGCTTTATTATGTGGTGAAGAAGCCCAGACACTCAAAGTAGCTTAGATAAACAGATTGGAAGCATTAGAGATTTGGGCCTACTGACGTCTGTTAAAGATATCTAGGACAGATGAGGTATCCAATATAGAAGCTTTACAGGGTTTGCAGAAGAAAAGAGAATTACTTTTAATAATTAACAAATGGAAAAGTAGCCTATTTTGGACATGGCGAAATTGGACCAAATATAAATTACTGCAGCTTATTATCGAAGCCAGAAAAGTAGGAAGACGGAGAGAAGGAAGAAGAAGCTATAATGGTTGCAAAATACTAGAGAGTAAACTTGTTTGCGCACCACACTTAGAATGGAATACAGCCACAAGTTGACTGGAATATGTCAGCACCTTATCATAAAATTAACACGCATCCAGCAGTAGATACGAATCCTATTGCAGAATTCATGAATCTCTTTATTTCGATATTCATGTATTTATGTAGGAATGTTCTCTTATAGCTTTGGATATTATAACTGTGTCTAAGTTAATTTAACTCAATAAAGATCTAAACTATTTTCCAATATATATTAGCGAACATTGCTGATCGTTTCCCAGGGTTCAGTAAATTATTAGCACAGTTTACTTATCCTTTAAACTTAAGATATTATTTTTAAGATCAAATTTTTAGATTATCTCTTTTACAAGGTTTAAATATTTTTTAGGGCACTAAAGTGACAGTGATTTTTAAAGAACCTTAACAATATTCGCATTACGCTGAAACGTAAATTTTGTATTTTACTTCCTCTTTAACGCAGATATTTTGGTGGTAAGTTAAAAAATGTTCTTCAGATATACGTATAACATAACGAAGATCTAAAATTTAATACCGTGGATTCAATGTGTTAAAATTCAGAAAAAAACACAATCACTCAGAACTTTAGGTTTTTCTTTATTATTTTTATTTTGTTTTATATTCATTCGATCGTTCTGGAAGATGAGTTAGACCATTTCAGCGTATCATCATTTTTTTTTTACAATTATATTTTGTACCTATATATACATATTCCTCCATATTAGTTAATATATAGGAATATACTGATATCCGTACATAAATAAAAATGATGGTTCTATTTAAATGAACACCAATAATCATCTTTTTATGATAATTTAATTTGAAAATAGATGAAAAAAAAATAAAAAAAAAATCAAAAAAAAAATTTTAAAAAGAAAACAAAGAAATAACAAGCAAAAGTATTATGAAAGTATTAAATGAAAACAATAAAATTAAATTAAACAATAAGAATTAATAATATTTTTTTAACTATATAATGGTAAGTATTAAAAAAAAAATGGTGGTAGTATCTGGTTTTATTTTTTTTTTTTTTTATTTTTTATTTTTAATACTTTTGTTTTAAGAACATTCATACATCATTTTATCCCTGTTCAGGTGTTTGTTAACCAATAGTTGAATAGTAATTATAAAAAAAGCTGTGTTACTTTAATATTTCCATTTCAATTTTAAAAAAAAAAACTTGTATAATTTTGAACCTCTAACAGTCTAGCCCATTAGAATAATTCCCCACAGTCTTAAATATTAGAAAAATTTCAAATTCAGAAGGAAATAGTAGATTGGTTAAAGGGGGTTTTTCCAAAATTCTATTGTTTGAAATCTTTTAGTATGTAGACGTTTAGTCTAATACTTATTTTACATGATGACGTCAGTGGCATATAAAAGCCAGGGCAGCGCAGATTCAATTTCCGAACACATTTAGAAGAACATCTTGTAAATAAACAAATTACTGAAAGAAACCTTCAATTTATTATTACACTTCTCTCATATAAAATCTCTTTGCAATAGAAACCTGTATTTATTTTTCCATTCATGGCCTTGGTTTTCTCAGTTTATTTTTTTTTTTTTTTTTTTTTTTTACGAGGGAACGGAAAGCTCGAAAGCCACCCATTGAAACTGTGCCGTGTTTCGCTGGGTAGTGTATAATTTTAACATACCAAAACCACACCGTTTTTGAACTAAACTTTAGGAGGGAACCTGTAATACAAATGTACAGTTTGGTTATAGGGATGAGGATATGGAAGGATTATGGTGGAAGTTATTTAGAATATCTGGATTATGGGGGATGGGGAAAATTGGATGGGATATTTAGAAGAAAGATGTTAATGTTCTTCTTAAATTTGGTTAAATCGTACATATATACATTATCAACTTTGGGGAACACATTTGGTGGAAGATGGTTCCATAAACGAGATGAGCGCATGACAAACGAATTTCCATAAGCCGTGTAATTCCTCTTAAGATAATCCCCTCATTAGATCCGCGCTAAGTTTTGATATTGAATTCTGCTACAAATCTTAGGATATTTTACCTTTCCTAAGTGGAAATAGAATATCAATGTACTAGTTTAACTTCAATTTTTCATATTAAATTAAAGGCATATTTTCAAATAAAATTCATCTATTTGCAAACCAATGTCATTCTTTTTTTTTTAAACGTCTTCGTATCTTGAGACCCAGAAGTCTAACTGATATGATTTGAAAATGTAATTCTGTAATGGTTTAAAATGCCTTATTCTGTATTGGAATCTAAATCAGAAATAAAAAATTAAAGTATAAGTTCCAAAAAATTGTACCTCAATTTTTGTGAGCTTGCTTTTAGGACGGTCTTAATTACCAAACTTTTCAAATTTTTTCTTACTGTGTTTAGATTCTACTATAAAATCGATGAGTATATATTTTCAATTATATTGATCCAAGTACTCTACATGAATCCTAAAAATCGGGACTGATTAAAAAAAAGATCATTTTAATTTGAAATAAGATCAAAGTGATTTGAAAATTAACCAATTTAATGTGAAAAATAACTCTAAGTCATTTCAAAAGAGAGAGTTTCCTAATTAAGTGCACTTCTATATTCCACTTCATAGGTACTTATGAATACGCACATTTTTTGTATCGGAGCTAAGCTGGGTCATCCGTAGTTTCCAAGATATGGGGGCTTAAAAGAAATTTCAATATTTTTTTTTTTAGTTTTCATAATTTTACTCTTCACTCTGTTTCTAGACAACTTATGAAAATTCTGTAAAATGTATTCGAAAGCATAAGAAATCCTTTTTTAAACAAGCATCCCCTACTCAATTTCTATCTTTTACATTTTCAAAACTGTGAGCTTCTACATTTAAAAATGTTCAAATTTTAACAAATATTTTTTGAAAAGACAACATTTTCGTTATGATGTTATATGAAAAAGTTTCAAAATTTTATAACACAAAATTTCTTTAGTCATAAGTACCTATGCAGTAGTATATAGCAGTTCACTTAATTAGGAAACACCCTATATATATACATTTATTCATATAATTTTTTAACCGCTTCTCCTATAATCAAATATAATTGACAACTTATATTACGAAATAATTTTTACCATACCTATATATATACATATATTCTATTCAATGTTACTATTACCAATCATTTGAAAGTCACCTATAATATACATATAAATACATCTATCTCTCTCTATTTTTAAAGTTCACCAACCAAATATCGAAAAAAAAAAACAATAATTTTAATTCCTTCTCTTTTTCTTATTATTATTATTATTATTTTTTTATGTATCTTTCATTTGTTTTTTAATTATTTAATAATTCTTTAATGAGTTCTGGTTCGATGCATTCAATACATTTGGTTTGGTAAAACTCTCTCTGTTATTTTGAATTAAAATTTTTATAACTTTTATTTAATATTTTTTAGAATTTTATACAGAAAAAAAAAAAAAAAACAAAACAAAACAGGAATAATAATAACAATAAAAATATGATAAGAATCAGAAATAATGTAATAAACAGACAAAAAATATTCTTTTTTTTTTCTTTTCATTTTCTTTTAAATTAAAATAATTTTTTATTTTATAAATTAAAATTAATTTCATAATTTTTTTTTTTTTATTCTTTTAATTGCTTAAAGGCAAATCATTCTTAACAGAATTTTAAACCAAATTAATATTATTACTATACATCATAAGTTTGTATGAATATTTATATATATATACAATAGTATAATAATTAAATATAAAATTTGTTATGAATAAAACAGCAATTAAATTATTAAACAAATATACATATATATATATATATATATATATATAATAACTATATACATATATTATGCAGATATTTTTGAAAACGTTAATAAAATAGAAAATCAATTGGTTGCCATTTACCATTAAAAAATACTAGTTGGCAATCAAATTACAAAGGATCTGTTTTTATTTTTTCTAATTGTTTTAAAACATTAAAATTATTAAATTTTTAATACTTGATTTTTTAATAATTGTTTTTAATGACATTTAAAAGATACCTGTTAAATGGTACATTATTATTTAATTTTATAATTGGGATCATTACTTTATGTAAACTTTTATTAAGCCAATTAACAAAATCTCGAAATTTTTATTCCTTGATATATTGAGAAGAACTTACAATTTATTTTAATTTAAAACAGTAGTTATTATTAATTTTATAACGGAGTTTGAGTAAAGTCTCAATATGTATATGTAAAAATGTAAAAATTGAATATCTTATATGGTGACGCGGGCGATATATTCCAAATTAATTATTTTTTTTATGAAAATTCAAAAAATTTTACAAAATTTACTATTTGTCATAGATAAATGTCAAAATTTAATACTTTTGTGTCAAAATTAAGGTCATTTATTTTATAGTTCAAATTGAAATTCAAATTGTCTTCTTTTCTGTAATCTGGATGTCAATGCGAGTATGGTCGTAATATCAATTGCATGTATTTCTTGAATATTTAATTGTGTATTTTAGTTGTTTGAATTGTCATTTTCCAGTGTTGAACAAAAGCAGGGTTATACGCCTTTTACAAAATATTTATGCATATGCATATATTTGAGATCATGAATTAGAAGGGATTTTAAAGTTGGTTACAAAATCAGCATTTCTGATAATATGTTTACTTACCCCACTATTGGAAGTTCTTAATTATTGAAAAAATATATTAATATAAAAAAATATCTTGGAGAAATTCTAAAGTTTATTTCAAAATGTAGATTATATTCCTTTTCCAAAGTAATTTTTTATATGTTTTTAAAGGCAAATGATAATACAGACAAATGAAAATACAGGCAAAGGAAATCCAAACTTTTGATACAAAACCAATATTAATATACATGTTTGAGCAGATGAGTTCTTAAGTTGTGAATTATTTATTTTTTGAAAGTTTAAATTGTATTTAATTACTATTTACAAAGTCGACATGATAGAATCGACATTTCAACAATTCAATAAATTGTACAAGTCCAAGTTTAAAAACTGAAAATAATTTCGCAGAGCCATTGAAAAAATAATATATCGTTGAATATCAAGGAAATTTTGAAGATAGGTAGTCTAAAAGACAAA
>OY720445.1:72115417-72242148 GCA_963082915.1 Dolichopus griseipennis
CCACGTAAATTGGAAACGGTTCGATAAGTTCGGTTCAAAATCAAATATACTCATATATAAAAGTCCTGCCTTATTTTATAAAAAATTGCTACAAATAAAAAATATATAAAAAAAAATTCACAAAATATATTTTTTAATTTTCAGATTCGAATATCTGATAAAATATTGTATAAAAATTGAATACAACAAATATATACATATACTAAAATAAAAAAATCAAAATAGTCTGGTCGAATTGGTAATTTGGTTATAATGGCGATTTTATATAGCAATTTTTTTTAGTTTTTTGTTTCTTATAAATTTGTATTAACAAAATGAGGGCGCTTAAATTCAATATTCACCCTTAGAATTTTTTTTTTTTTTGTTTTTTAGATTATACCCCGCAAATAATTAATATTATAATATGGTAACTTAACTACTAGTTAATAGTTGGTTCTACCCTTATGATTGACATAATTTTACTACATTTCAAATTTAATTTATTCAAAAATAAAGTCAATTATAAATAGCCAATATATACTAAGTCTGGAAGAATGAAGGTTATTAAAAAAAAAAATCCGTAATCAGTCAGATCTACCAATATTTAAAAAAAAACAAAAACCCTGTAGTCTATTGAATTGAATTTAATTCGTATTATAAGAATGTTTCTGTATATTGTTGATTTCAAATAAAGCCTTATTTCTCTTGTGCTGATAGATAGGCGGTGGAGAAAAGTGCTACATAGACTTATCAATTATAACACAATAGAGTTGAGAAATAAGGCCTACTCATACCGAAGATATTCAAAGCCCCTAGGCTTAAGTGATAATATTATTTTTTAATTTCAAATATTCAGCAGACTATAAAATTTCAAATATTTTCAAAAGGCTTCAAACACTTTTCTATAGTCTAGTCAGCCACGTAACTCTCGTGCTCTTCGGGCACTCTTCATCTCGGTCTTAGCCCTTCGTTTCCTAACACCTATCGTGATTTGCCTAAAGGAATGGGAGCTGCTCCAATTAAAATATAAAATAAATTACGCGATTTGGGCTTTATTTATATTTCAAAGTTAAATATGGCCTATTAGGTTTTATTTCTCTAGATCTTTTTTACCCCTGCCTGATGGATATCGGATAAGAGAACTTATGCAAGGTCATTAGAATATTTTTTACCAGTAATTCAAATTATTTAGAAGTGATGTGGTACATTATTCATGGGTTATATTTGTTACTAACATTTTCTGTCAACACCTCCATTGTCCCTTTGATATTTCGATCTAAAAAATCCATATTACTATTGCCGGAGAACTCCTGAGGATTCAGAGGCGCTTTCTGAACACCTATCTCATTTACCAATACGTTTCCTAAATACCTATTTCATTTATCTTATTTACAGTACTTATCTATGACTTTATTTTGTCAAAAACTATTTCATTCAAAAACGATTTCTATATAACATAATTTGCATATACTTACACCCAAATACATCACATTTACAACACTTCCAATAGGTACGTCATTATTTTTATTATTTTTGTTATTATCATTAATAGAAAATTAATGAAGTCAGTTTTTATTAAACAGAACGTCCAAATGGAACTCCTATATTCTATTTAGTACATATTAGATTCTCTAAAGAGATATCAAACATATTATGTTCAATAACTAAAGTAATCATTTAAATACCATAAGGACGCCTATAATAACTACAATTTTAAAGAGCCATTTTAATTATAATATAAATATATAAAAGAAAAGCATGCATTTGCATTAACAAAAAGAAAAATTTAATGAATAGTTAATAAAAAAATAAAAAAAAATTAAATAAACAACTGAACATTCAAAACTGTATAAATTACAATTTAAAATGCAATAAAATAAAATATATAATATCATTGGTAATCATTTAAAGGCATAAAATAAACTGCCATTTAAAAATTATTTTTATTTAAATTAGATAAAAAAAAACTGTTAAATATAATATAATTATTTTAATGATTCTACCAACTGGTTTGTTAATTCAAAAATTTATTCATAGAATAAATAAACGGACATTTTTTTTGTAAGTTCAGATAGAAAATTTTTAAATCAGGTAATTTTATCACTTAGGTTTTAATCTTTTCTTAATCTTAAGTACTTAAGTCGAACTACAGTGTTTAGAAAGTATAATAATATTTGAGATTCAGTAACTAGAAATAAATGATTGAACAAACTGGTCTTGAACCCAAAATCTCAATTTTCAAACAGATGGAAAGAGTCCAAGCTCAGTTTTATGTAATCGCTTTAAAGTCTGATTAAAAATTCATTGCATTGTACTCGTTAATAGTTTTAATTACTTTCTATGGTTACATTGTACTTGTATACGAAGTAAAGTTTCAATCTTAATTACCTACATGTTTTGTGAGCAGAATATTATTTATTAATAATAAAACATTAATTTTGGATTAAAGTTAATAAAATGTTTAATACAATTACTACTGAATTAAAGTAATTGTAATCATTAATTTTTTTAACCCCTAAAAATATGCAAGAATTTGTTAAAAATTTTTAACTTAAATGTTTTTGAGTTTAGCCGGTTGTTTTTTTATTTTGAAATCTTTTGTCAAAAAATTAGTCTGTTTGTCTGTTGTTAAATTATATTTCAGAGGCAGTTGAGTAATAATGAGCTCCTCTTAGTTATATTCTTAATCTTTTGGAAACTCTTTTCTAAATTTTAGGCAATTTTTATTTCGTTACACATGTCTTATTTGTAATTGAATCTGTAGCTTTATTTATTTATTTGTAGAGCTAGACAATAGTAAATATTGCCCGATAATATTAATCTTTTGCCTATTTAACATTTGGACTTCTTATTAAATTATTATTAATATACAATATATTGTTTTATTAGATATGATCCGACCAGGATTTGAGCCCGAGACATTTTGATTGACAAGCCACCACTTTACCACTGAGCTATCAGTCAGATTGTAGCTTTATTTAATATTACTTAATAAGCATTTCGATTAGCTTTCAGTTAAAATATCGATGCATATTGCATATATGTATACATTTATATACTTATACTATCGATTACTTACATAAAACAATATTACGGCTCTTTATATTTGCAAGATTGTAAAACTTTAAATTCGGTTGATTTTTATATTTATTACCTTAAGAATCAACTGTTTTAGTTTTTTAAAATATATAGAAATTAATATCAAAGAAATTTTAATTCTTTCTATATGCCTCTACATACATATATATCTATGATAAGTACATAATACATAGAATATATAATATATTCAATAATATATTCGATAATGAAATAATAAAAAATACAAAATACAAAATAAAAAAAAAATAAAACCTCATGGATATTTTGTGGTTGGTTCGCGTGGTTATAATCATTTTAGCCTATTCCTTAATAGTATAAATCAGTCAACCATCAAATGCAGGTGCCTAAACTATATACACATACATACATTCATAAAACTACAATATTTATTATATTATTAAATAGAAGAGTAGAACAAAAAAAAAACAAAAAAACACCACTTATTATTATTATAACTTATAACGAAGTCGTTTGGTTTTTTTTTTTAACACAGACGCGATAACGATTAATATCATAACGATGTAAATTTAGTGCAGTTCAATATCAGGGCAAATAATTAATACAGAAAAAAAAAAAAACAAAAAATAAGTATATCAAAAAGTCGCGGTAGTTGAAACTTGAAATATTAACCACCAAAAAAAAAAACAAGAAACACCAAAGTATTAACAATTTTAAAGGAGACTTTAGTCTGGTATAGTTTGATAAATGCTTGAATGAATATAAAATGGGTTGGGTACATAATGTCAAATCATAAAATCCCTATCAAAAAATCCCAAATACAAAAATTTTTCTGATTATAAAATTCAAAATTACAAAAATTCCAAAAAATTTTCAACTTATTACAAAATCCTAAAATTAAAAAGTCGCTAATTACGAAATTTTATTCAGGTTGAATACAAAATTCCAAAAAAAAAACTTCCATTTAAAAAAAATCCATGTCTCAAAATTTAATTTTAAACTATTCTTTTCAAAAATAATTTTTAAAATCCTGATCTTGAAGCATGCTCTAAATCCTTCCGAAATTATATAAAAATTTGCATATTTTGGAAAAAGCATATTATTCCGATTTTGTAATCAACTTTAAAATCCCTTATAATTTAGAATCTGGTATACTTAAGTATACATAAATAACTGTTTCTAATTATCAAGCGCAGAAACCTAAGTTACTTTGGTCACATAATACGAGATCCTAAATACAAACTACTCCAGCTAATAATACAAAGTAAAATAGAAGACAAGAGAAACTAATGTCGTGACTTAGAAACATACGAAGCTGGACAGGTATTAATACAATAGGAGAATTAGTACATAGTGCAAGATGCAGAGAAAAGTATCCCAACATTATTGCAAATCTACAGTACCATGTGATCGCTTATCATCCAGTAGTGGATTAACAGCTGAAGAAAAATAAGTATACATATAGAATTTTCAAATTAAATGAAACCTTGTAAAAACAGTTAAACCTTTTACAATAAAATTAAATCGTTTGGGCTATTTGATGAAAATGAAATAGATAAAACCCCTTCAAAATTAAGACCTTTGGAAAAAGCACCAATTCTAATTTTAAATCCAGCTCTAAAATTAAAAGTAATTGAATATTTCAATGATTACAGAATTTCATATACAAAATTATTAGATTCTGACATTTACCATATTTTTTAAAAGTTTGACATTTCATACTTTCAAAAAAAAAACAATTTTGAAAATTAACATTGGTAATTTCGAATTTTTGGGATTTTGTGTTCAGCACTTTGTAATTTTGCGAATTTGTAACTTTGAGATTTATTTACTTTAATATTTTGTAATTTGACATTTTGATACATTCCCATATAAAATACAACAAACACATATTATAATAACAATATAATAATAACATAACATATATTATATAAAAATAGTTGAGTGATAAAATAATAATAAAAAAAATAAAAACAAAAATATTAAATAACAGACAAACTTTGTTACAGATGAATAAGAGATGTACTGATATCTTTTGTTTTTTTTTTTTTGTTATTTTTCATTTTCAATGTCTGATTATTTATAACATTGCCGTTGATGATGATGAAGTTGGCCACGAATGTGCATTTTTTAACATTTTTAACGACATTAAAGAAAATTTTTTTTTTGAATTTTTATGGTTTTTTTTTGTTTTTTGCTTATTTTTATTTTATTTCAATAAGAATTGAAAAAATTTTTTAACATATATATATAGGGGGGTTCTAAATTTTAAGTAACCTTTTACTGATTCAATAAATGAAGTCAATTTTTGTTTTAATTTTAAATTCAATGAATTAATTATATTCACCGCGGCAAATAACTCTAACTACTCTCTTGATAACATAGTATATATATAAATATATATATGTACAACAAAAAAAAAAAAGGTGAGATTAATAGTGTTGTGACCAATATACCAAGACATAATTTTTATATTCTTTTATAAAATTCTATTATTCTACATGTATGCTGCTTTTTTTTTAGCTGGGCCTGTTTTAATGAAATGAATCATTCATGGTTCAATAAAATTGAGAAGGGAATTGTATATGGTGTTAAGAAATACACAATTTTTAATAAAATTTATATTTATATATATATATACAGTTTAGAATGTGTTACTAGTAACTACAATAGTATTGTTAATGAATATAATGATGTTTTTGAATTATAAAATAGTTTATTTTGATGTTGGTATCAAAATTCAATACATTGTTTTTTTTTTTAAATATATTGTGAATTTTTGTATTAGGTGTGAAATTTTTAACATTTTCTATTTTTTTTTTTTTATTTATTTTTCAGTATATGTTTATACAATAAGTATATATATAATATATGTTTTGTAATAAATCTTTTGAATTAAAGTGGTAAACACTTTCTATAATACATTAAGTAGGGCTTGAATAATAAACAATATAAGCATTGAAGTGGAAAATTGAGTTTGTTTTTTATCAGAATTTCAGACTTTAAACCAATATAAGTGTTGCAATTTAAATATATTCTTTGAATTTATTTATATTTCTTTAGATATATATGTATATCGATTAATTGCAATGCTAATCAATCAATTGTAATACATTCCGATCAACTGAAATTAATATGATATAATTTAAATATTTTGATTCTTCTGACAATTGTTAATATTATAAAAATTTCACCTTAAAAACTGTTATTTCTTTATATTTTTAATATGTAAAAGGTCTTTTTAGAATAAAGCCTATTTATAATAATAGTTATGTCATTAACTATTTAGGGTTGTAGGCCTAAAATGAAATAATATAATCCGAATCACAAAATGTACACAAATGGTAGCCCTGAAAATCATTGCAGATAAATTAGAAAACAAAACATTCATGCCAATTTGACGATTGAAGTTTTATTTGACATTTAATTTTATTTTAACATATAACATAAAAATTAACATTTACAAAATATTAAAAGTAAAATTTGTGTTTTAGGATGTCGGTTTCATTAGAAGTTAAAAGTTCTAGAGTATTACTTTTGTGTTTTAAACTTGGAATTAGTATAGTACTCAATTCGGAGTTTATTTATTTGGATTATAGTGTTATGAGTCCCAAAAATGAGTTGCATATTCAAAAATCTTCAAAAATAAAGACATATTTAAAAAGTGTGACATTTAAAAGGAATTCATTTTGTATTTTGTTAAGTTGATACATTTAACATCATAAATTTATTATATATATAATATATATATATATTAAAATATTATATGATATTTTATATTCTATTAAAAAAAAAACTTCGGTTATTCGTGAAAATTTAAGGAAAATTAAAGAAAACTTAGGCTACAAACATTTTTATAAAATTGACAAAAATTAACAAAATTAAACAAGAAAATTGCATATTCAAACAAAACACAACAAGAAGATGTTATAAAATCTGTTAATATAAATTCTATTATTTTAAAATAATATCCTTTTTTTCTTTTTTAATTGCCAAAAAAAAAATCTACATGTCATTACAACAACAAAAAATATGCAATAGTAAATCTTTTAATCTCAATTTTATACTCATTTAATTTTAAAGGAGATTACATGTCAATTATGTATAAGGAGATTAAATGTCAACTAATTTGTCAAAACAAATCTCTCATTTCTCATTTAATTTTAACTGACCTTTAATTGTTATTGAATATTACAATTATTAAAGAGTTAAAATTATTTATGAGAATGCTATTGATTGACAATTAGAAATGTAATAAAATCGATCAGTATCTTTTAAACCGCGGTCGGGGTAGTGAGAAAATGTGATGAAATTTAATTTTAATGCAATATTAATTAATAAAAAAAGTTGGTAGTGTTTTTATTTTAGGTTTTTTTTGATATTTGATTTTTATGTGAATTAAACTAAATATATTTATTTATTAAAATAATAAGGGCATATAATAATATTTCCCTCACTTACGATAATTTATATAAATATGTATAATTATGAATATATTTATAAATTAAATTAATTTTTATTATATATGTAAGGTTTTTGTTTAATATTTTATTTTGAGATTTTAAATAAACTAAATTAAAATAAATATTTATAAATTAATAATTAAAGTATATATATATGTAATTAATATAAAGAAAATATTTAATAATAGTTTAATTTTTATTTATTCGATTGAGTTAAATATATATTCTTTAAATAATAATAAGTAAATTTAATATTAAATTTTAATAAAAAAAATCGATTCGCTATACATTTAAAGAAAGGACAATAAATAAAAAAAAGGACACTAAAATGTGTGTTATTGTGTTTTAATAATTTTAAATTTCTTTGTGTTCACAACGTTGATACTTCATATGTTTAGGTTTAACATCTCAATTTTTTTAATTTTGAAGTAATAGATTTTTACAAAAAATATAATTGATTTTAAATCTTTATTTTATAATTACGATCGCGTATTTGATTATTTATTTAATTTTATTTTTTGATAGTCCTAAAACCTATGAAGTATAAACGTTCGTTAATTTAAAAAAGAAAATATAATAATTTTTGTGTTGGTTGGTATAAAGCTGTTGAAGGCAATAAATAATTGAAAATAAGGCAGTAAAATTGGTTTTTGGATCATTTATAAGGTATGTCACAGAATATTTTTTTAATTTTATTGATTTTAAATCGAAGGTCTCCTAATAGTTAATAATATTATTTAAAACTATATATTAACTTAATTAAAATAGAATTAAAACATATTAAACTGTGTTATAAATATATTTATTTACTTTTAAAATAAATTATATGTAAAATTTGATAATGATGATTATCTCCGAATTTGATGTAATATATGTTATATTTACATCGAATATGTGAAGTTGTT
This sequence comes from Dolichopus griseipennis, assembly GCA_963082915.1. NCBI lineage: Eukaryota > Metazoa > Arthropoda > Insecta > Diptera > Dolichopodidae > Dolichopus > Dolichopus griseipennis. Next base: position 72,123,822 of record OY720445.1, read on the forward strand.
TTATTTATTAAATTTATATACTGCTTAAATGTAATTTAGTTATTTCCATTAAACATATATATATACGAATTAAACTATATTTCACATTAACATTCAATAATTTATAAACTATAATTATTTAATATTTTATACTAATTCTAATTTTATTTTTTTATTTTCAGGTAAGTGATGTTTTAATTCAACTGTCAGTAGTATTTGAAAATTTTTTCGGTAAGGTATTTCACTAATACTTTATTATATTGATTTATTATTATAATTATTTTTTTTAAATTTTTATATTATTATTTTTTATATAAATAAAAATAATAACAGATAATTTTTTTAATAAATAAATATCTTTTTAAATTATTATAAGTTGAATTTGAAAATTATGACTGAATTCTATTGGATATAGAAAAATTATAAAATTTTTTTTTTAAATTCTTGGGTTGAAAAGTTTTTTAAATATCTTGTTTAGAATGGATTTTATAATGGGAGGGATAGGTTGTTTTTAAATTCTTAATTGTATAATTGTTTTATATATATTTCATACAATTTTGAATTATTGGAACTAATTTTGTTATAGATACTCAATTTATATCCTATTTCATTTTTTCTCTTTGATTTAGGATAAATTTATAAAATTATATTTACCATAAGATACATATTTGTGGTACTATTATCTTTAAAAGTATTTAATCTACATTCGAGCTTTATGTTTGAATTTATGTTCTCAACATACTTATATCTCTTTAAATGTGTATAATTTATTTGTATCAATTTGTAGACTGTGGTACACCATCTTCTACAACTATCAACTTATGCTATGAGTGGTGTTAGGGTGCCAATTTGCCATTCAAAAGGTTCGGGTACCTATACAAAAGAGTGAAAATATATATGCAAACATTTTATTTGATTTTTGACTTCAGTTAACTACAATATTCAGTGCCTTCCATGTCGTTGCAAATTTAACATATGGTACAAGTATAGATAACAATTAAACAACTAGCACATCAAAACTAGAATGTGATGTTTTTCATTATTAAAATGGTTCCAATTCGGGGAATAATATATACACATTGCCAATTCAAATATCTGCAATATCCAGTGCCTTGCACTTCGTTCCAATTCGGGAAACCCTTATAGTTATATATCTGTTTATTTTTTCCTTAATCAGATTTTAAGATGACTTTGAGTTAAAAGCACAAAACATAGTTAGTCTATTAAGTATGTACCTATTGTAATTTAAATTTTTTTATAATTTTAAATCAAAAAATTGTCTTGGAATCCCGAAACAATATTTGTAGCTGTAGTATTTCTCAAACCTTTTTTTTTTTTGTTGAATTGCTTTTATTAATTGATTTCAATATAAGCTATTTTTGGTTTTTTTTGTTTCCAATATAAAAAAGTAATCTTAAAAAACGAACTTTAACCCACTCACACCCACTAACTTTTAATTTAAACAAAATAACTTCTTATTGAAGTATACTATAATTAATCGGTCCATTGTATTCATTTACATTTAATAAAAAAACACCACTATAAATTTATATTTATTTTAATTGCGTACTTTAATCGACAAAAAATTTTCCAACTACTTAAATATATTTCATTGACCATTACAACAACAACAATAAACCATAAGAGTATAAACCAACTAATCAAATAATATTTCAATATTCTTAAATACTATATATATATATATATATAAATTATACATTTCCTCAATTAATTTAACTAATATTATTCATTCATATATATATATATACTATATATATATATATATATATACTTAAATATATATATATATATCTATAGTATATTTAGCGTATGTATAAAAAATTGTAATTTTAGATCTTCGACCTATTTCTATATATATTGAAATAATTTAAAATCGATTCATTATTCATATATTTAGTAGATATATATATATCTAGTATATATATATTGTAATTTTCGTATAAAAAATGCTCATTGTTTTTTTTTTTAAATATCATGACACAGCCAAAATAAAAAAAAAACCAATTTTTTTTATAATGATATTTAACAACATCTATTGTTACAGATCAGAAAGTACCAATTAAATCAATTAAACGTTCACAGATCATCGCCTCACTACTCAAAATATTCTATAAATACTCATATATGTACATATATATTTACATTGGATTTTTTTTTAACTTTTTTGTGGTTTTTACTCGTTTACAAAAAAAAAACTGACAAATTAATGAATAAAAAAAAAAACGGAAATTTAATAAAATTTTCCCTCACTTACGATAATTTTTCGACCATTCCGCATGAACTCCGAATTGAATAAAAAAAAAAAACATTAAAAATTTATAATAATAATAATAATTGATATTAATAACCGATTTAATTTATTATTCTCCGAAATTCTTAAAAAAAAAAATTACAAAAATTTTTTTTAACTTTTATATTTCCTCTTCTGATAAATAAAAAATATAAATTAAAAATGAACGCCGAGAAGTGTAGAGACGCTAAAAGGGGGGGGGGGCCAAAGAAGAAACGAAAATTTATATATTGGTCATCCCTCATCATAATTTTCAATCGCATTTTGCATGACACATCTTCTCTATATATGTATGTATGTACAGTTTCAATTTCAATTTTAATAAAAAAAATTATTAAATTATTATTTTTGTGATTTTTTTTTCCAATTTAATTCTTTTACTTCAATTTCCCGCCTCTTTATTTCACTACACTTCTCTCCTCCTCCGTTAAGCCTTCGTATTTCGTATTAAACGTTTCCTTTAGATTTTCTTGTATTTTTTTTAATGATTTTTTTTCGTATTTTTTAATTTTTTTATGTAATAAATATCATCTTATTTCAATGTACTAAATAATTGTATAATAAAAAGACTCTTTTTGTATATATATACATATATATATATTGTATCTTTTCCATATTATATTATTTGAATGTATGTGTATGCAAAGTGATAATTACTATATAAGTACCAAGTGATATGTACTGTACTTGGATATTATAAAGTCTTATTCAAAAAATTTTACTTCTTTTGTTTTATATTTTTGTTAATGTTGCTATTGATGTTGATGCTGCTGTTGATGTTGCTGTTGATGTTATTGACCAAAAAGTTTTTTTGAAATTAAATTAAAAATAAAAAAAAATAGATTCCCACATCCGTCAAAATCTATTGAACAAAAATCTCACTCGTTTTTTGTTTTTTTTTGAGTCAAAATGACATTAAAAAAAAAATCCATCTGAACTTTAAAATGTAGTTCAGTTTTTTTTTTATTATTACTACGTTTACCTTTGTACGCTTGTGTTTTAATTTTTTACACATTTTTTTTTTTTTTTTGTAAATTGATACGACTTTCAATTAAAACATTTTGGGATTTTTCTTTGTTTTTAGTATATTTTCATAAAATTTTTGTAGAAATGTACCTAAATAGAGTAATTCTGTTCGTCCGTCTCTCCAAATGTCCGTCCATGCGTGTATTGGCAAAACTTCTGAAATAAATTCTGCAACTATTATTTCAGAATTCTGCAACTAAATAAAAAATTGGCAGCCCTTTTGAAATAAAGAAATGAAATTTTAGCCTCTAATTTATAATACAAAAAAAACTAATTTCTAGAAGAACTTTTTTATGTAGCACCCCCCCCATTACGAAGCTGCCAGTTCCTTAAGTTCGGAAAACTTTTATATTTAAATTGTTATAACAAAAGTTCTATAAAGTTTATTTTCAATCCGTACAATGGTAAAAGACAGCTACTTTCTCAAGCTTGAAAAATATTTATAAAACAAATATAAAGGGTTGCCATAAGGTTTTCAAATTTACCGTTATGTGAAACTTTAGTTTTGGCCTATCATATCTTCTGAACGACTTTGGCTAGAAATTAGAATTTTAAGAGAAGAAAGGTTCTTTCAAAATTAGTTTGATTCATTTAGAAAAAATTTTTGTGGCGCCCACTATTTAGAAGTTGTAATGGGCCCAAAATAAAAAAATTTTTTAAAAATAATATACCAAAACTTGAAGGACTTCTTTAAAATTGAAGAAAGTGTCTTTCAATTTTTAACCATTTTTGCTTAAGTATTATATAATAAAATTCTTAGAGGAGATCCGAATTTTGTTTTCAGTCAAATTTTAATTACTTAAAAACTTCGGACGAGGAGACACGGTTTAGACTATTGATAATCAGAACATTTCCTTAGAAAAAAATGCATGGCCTTCCCTATTCAAAGGCTATTAGAACTTAAATATTAAAATTAAATTATATTATCAATTTAGCTGAAACTCAGTATTAATTTTGGAAATGTAATTTTTTAAAACCTCTTGATTTTTCTCATAATTTGTTTGTACTTGGTATTCAATTCAACACGAAAATTATTAGTAGTGCTGATATCAGCACCATAAGCTGTAATTGTCATTATTTATTTTGTTTTTTTTTTTGCCGTTTACCGTTATGGATGGATAGTAACTATTATTATTCTCTCACAATATAAGTAATCAAAGAATAATTTGCATTGAATATTAGTGATAATAACAGATACCTAACTAGTATAGGAGCGAGGGAAAGGGAAAAACACAAAATCACAATAAAAAATACATTAAAATAATAACATGTAACTATTATATAGATACGGTTGTTTTTTTTTTTATATTTTTTAGAGGAACTGATGACTTGTCTACTTGTCTTTTGTATTATTAACTAACCAACCAAAAAATCAAAAAAAAAAACAAAAACAAATCAAATAATATACCTATTATTAATAATAAATTATTAAATTATGGATGAAAACAAAAGAGTCATCTTCTTTTCTATATTCATTCAATCATTTACTATGGCTTTGGTACCCAATATTTAATAGTATATTTTGTAAGAGCTATAGAATATAAATGAAATTCAAAATTTAAAACAAGAACAGCAAACTTTAATCAAAAAACAAAAGCACAAAGATCATTAAATTATTGCGTGTTTGAAATCAAACACCAAAAAGAAAAATTAAAATATACAAAAGAAATAATTTGATTTGTAATCAAATCTATAGGATTCAAAATTTATCTTTAATTTATATGATGCAATACAAAAAACCAAGTCTGTTATGTAGTCCAAAAAATAGGTTATAGTAAGTCTTTATTAAAAATAACAATTCAAAAAAAAAGGGTCCAGTATATAACTAATATGAGGGCCACGTAAAGGAAACCTTGTGTGTAATTTTCATATTTTGAACTGCGCACTGGAATATGCGCACTGAACTTTAAACTACAATTCTTATTGAAAATACAGGAACTCTGGATCAAATTATGTAATACTATTTGTAACTTTCTTTCCAAAAGCTTAGTGCGCACTGCGATATGCGCACTGACGTTTTAATTATAATTCTTCTAGGAAATGCAGGAAGTCTTTTTCAAAAAATATAATACTATTGGAGACTTTTCTAGTATATATATATATTGTTATATGCGTACTGAACTAGTATATATACGGCGATATGCGCACTGAACTTTTAATTATAATTCTTGTAGGGAATGGAGGAGCTCTTTTTCAAAAATATAATACTATTGAAGACTTAGACTTTTAAGATAAGTATATAAAACTCAGTATTATAAACTTAATTTATATAACAGAATTAATGTTAACTTTAAAACAATAATCATAATAATAGAAGACTAAAATATCAGAGGAAATACAACACAATACAAAATTTTGAAACATAAAAAAATGTGTGAATTTATTGACTTGTCTATATTATGTACAACTGCGAACATAATATAATATATTTAATGTTTTTTTTTGTAGCTTTGTATATATTGTATTGATTAAGGTAAATCGTTATGGTTAATAAAATAATTATTCATTCAATAAAATTGCCACAAACACATAACACATTATATTACGAACTTTTTCAGTACAGTTGGACAAACACATATCATAATTTAAAAATTTGTGTAATATTTTTTAGATACTTAAAACTTTAACATATCTCATCTTTACAGCTTTGATATCTCATCAAATTCTTATCCTAATTTTTTTATACAATTTTCTTAGAATTGGCAAATTATAAAAAATAGTCAATTTAATTTTGAAATATAAGTTTTTTATTATAGTTTTGATTTGAAACTGATCATTTCAAAATTTTGAATGACAAACATGTCAAATCAAATAAAAATTTATAGAAATAAATCAAAAACCGACAGATTTTCTTAGTAGATCCATGTTCATTTAAAATTATGGTATTTGTCTAATCAATCTTATATTTAGAAGGAAATAAATCAAATTAATTTTAATTTTTTTGCTGAAAAAAACGCCTACTATTATTTGTTGTTTTTAAATCAATGTGCTTTCAATAATCCAAATTAAAATCAAAATAAATTAGGCGTTATATACATTTAAGGGTTTTAAGACACGTTCATTTCTACTATGAAGTTTATATTTTAAACTTTCAATATTACTTTAAAAGTATGGTTTAAAACGCTATTCACATACGTCAACGTATTGTACGTGTTTTAAATTGCAAATATTGAATTCCCACTTAAACCTACTTAAAAGCGGCGTTATTTAAATAAATTTCAGTTCTTAAAAAAGAATAATTAAACTTTCAACGGAAGTGTATAATTAATCAATTTTGTCAATAAGTTCATATTACATTTTTAAGAGCTATTTGGGAATCATCCTTATGTTTTAAAGATACTGTATACAAGGATTTGAGTAATTAGAATTTCAATTCAATATCACACTTATGTACTTAAATCGTTTATTAAAAATTCTTAATAAGACAACCTTTATATCTAAATTGACAATATATTGTACGGGATTGCTAAAAATTTAAAAATTCGGTAGTATAATGTTTAAATACCTGACGTTTCAACCAAAGTAACACGGATTCGATTATCAATAGATCGTAAGTTTTTTTCAGGGGAAATTTGATGTATAAATGATTTTTGAAATATGCAGCTATGAATGCTGCCAAATGTGAGATGGAGTATAGCTCCCATATTTGGGCTGGCGCATCCCAAACTTCTTTGAGTTATCTCGACAAAATTCAAAATCGTGCCTTACGCCTAAAAGGTGACCCTGTCTACCAAGTAACACTTACTCCATTCAACTCTCGTTGAATGTCCCCTGTCTACCAAGTAATGGCACTTACTCTATTGAACTAAAGTAATAGAGTTTCCGCAATCTTCCCCCAAATTCCCCTTTAATATCCTATTTTCCTTCCCTTTCCAACTAAATCTGCATGTTATGTTTAAGCAATATCTGCCTAGCATTTAGTTAGCGTGTAAAAAAAAATATATAATTGTATAATATAATTAAATAAATATAACAAATAGATTTGAAATAATCTTTAATTATAGTATCCCAACCTATAATGTTCTCAGTAACTGATAGCTTTAAAAAAATTACTTAAATATATTAAATAAAATAAAATAAATTACTAATATAAGACGTACAATTTAAATAGTTAATCTCTTTTAATATATTTATCACAGAGTTTATAAAGTTTTAATTTACCAAGCACTCGTTTGCTATCATGGACTTATTGTTGATGTCCAACTTTTAAAACTCTTAATTCACATTAAAATATTATAGAACTTGAAAAAAATTGGTTATTAATGATTAGGTATCAAAATTAAATTAAAAAACCCATATAGACCCTGTGGCGAAACAGGGGTGGGTCAAGGATACCTTATTCAATTGTTTAGTTAAATAAAATTAAAACTAAGTATGACACCTTTTTTTTTAACTGTTTCAATCAGCTTTAATATAACATGTTTGGGTCAAAATAATTTATGTAACGGTATCTGAATATAATATCTATATTTCTGGTAAATAATTTTTCCCACACATTTTTTTTTTTTGTTTTCAAAATTTCAAAATTTAATCGTGAGATTTTTAAATCTAAATTAAATTATATATAGATATTACATCAATAAAAAAACATTTATTAAATCTAAACTTTTAATTGAACTTTTAAATGAAAAATATGTATTAAAATAACAAAAGAGTGAAAGTCGATTAAATAAAACAAGCTTTAAAGTTAAAATAAAACTTTCTTAAGAAAAAAACCCCCCAAAAATCAAATTTAGATCAATTACACAAAATTTATAAAAATTCTCAGAGATAAAACCTTGATGGTGCAGGGTCAGAACTCCCTTGTTTATTAGTACCGTATTAAGTTGGTCATACGTTCCTTTAAGGAGTTATGACCCATTAAGTGAGTTATAACTCCCTTTGTTAAATTATTAGTTCCTTTAGGGAATTATGACCCATTAAGTGAGTTATAACTCCCTTTATTAAATTTTGGGTTATAAAATCACATAACTTAAATTGTGTGATTGATCGTAATATATTAAAGTCAAAATTTTTAAATAATTTCCAAAAGTCTTTTCTGATCCTTATAACTTAAAGTATGATGATATAAAAATGTATATTAGTAAAATATTAGATGTATAACATTATGTACTTATATATTTATCTATGCGAGATACTATATTAGTAATCATATTTGGTAAAAAACTCAAAGTTAACCTATTTTCCAGAGTATTTATGAACTCATGTATAAGAGATTTTTTCAAAATAGCCTTCCAAAATGGAGTTTAAATGTAAAATTATTGTTGTTTTCTGAATTTTGGGAACAAGAGAATACTCTAATTTCGAATCCAACCCCAAAATGTGTATCAGCCACTGATATTATATAATTAAAATTAATCTTTTTTTAATATTACTAATAACTTCTCAGCTGAGAACTGAATAAGGGAGTTATGACCCACCACACTAAACCTTAAGGGGCTTATGACCCTGGGAGTTCTAACCTTGCACCAACCTTGATATCAATCTTATTATAAAAAAAAGAAAAATGGTTCGTGTTATATTTTCAATTTTTGAATGATATTTTTTCAATCATATTTTCTATCTCTTTTTTGTTTGTTTTGCTTTTTTTTCATATTTTTGTCACGTTTTTTAACTCTGGGAAAAAAAAAATGTCAAAAAAAAAACAAAAAACCAAAAAAACTTTGATTATTTTTCCTAAAATTTTTTATTTTGTTTCACCGGATATTTGTAATTGAAATAATTTCAATTTTTTTTTTTTATTATTTATTTTTACTATTTCAAATGTGTCCCTCTCTTATGAATGTGTTTCTTGTGTAATTTTTATACCCTCTTGTTTTTTAAAAGACCAACAAAACTTTAATTCACTCCACTGATGATAATTGAACGTTACAAATTTGGCCTTAAGTTGCGTTTTGTATTTTTTTACCATATATATACATATATACTATGTGTAAGTTTTTCTTGTTTTAAATTGGACACGCTCTATTAGATCGACCACGATTGCTACCATCAGTACCACCACCACCACAATCACTATTAATTCTACCATCATCATCATTTATTATATTCCGAAAGTAATGAAGCAACAGTTTCAATTTCTTTAAAATAAAAATAAAAATTAAAAAACAAACTCACAAAATAATGTGTTCTGGAATGTTAAACCAATATATTTTGGTTTTATTTTTATTTTTTTGTTTTTGTTTTTTTCAATATTTTTTTTAAAAAAAAAAATAAAAGTCACCAAACAACGTGTTGTATTGTCAGCAGTCAATTTTAATGTTTTATTATGTTTTATTTGTTGCTTCATCATATGTATTAAAAGTCAAACAAAAAAAAAAAAACAACTAAAAAGACTGCGATGATATAAAGAAGGGGCAACATATATGTTGAATGTCTTGTTATTATATTGTTATGCCCAATATAAGGGTGCTAGTTTTGAAATTGTTTTGGAAAAAAAAAAAACGAGGAAGATTATAGTTGCCCTTGTCAACTTTTAGATACCCGTGCTTACCCACTAACCGTTATTTATTTTCCACATGCTATTATAAATATTACAAAAAAAATATAGGAAAGTAAAATAGTTAAAAAAAAATTTAGCTTATTATCACATAATTTTTGCTTAAAAAAAATTAAATAAAAAAAAAAAATATTAAATTTTTAATTCATTATACCATAATTTTTGCTTAAAAACAAAAAAAAAAAAACCATAAAAAAAAATAACCATAAAAAAAAAATAGCCCACCCCAAAAGTTGGCCCGAGCGATGTCCAACTTTGCCAACTAACTTGCCCTATTACTTTACCTGCCCAGTTTTAATTTTAACCTCGTAGCTTCATTAGATTCACAGTTATCGAATTGACAACTTTGTATGGCAGCTGCCCGAAAATGGGGTCGCAACATTTTGAAACTCCATATTAGTGCTCGATTCATTATATAACTAACAGTGTGTAATTTTCATCCTCGTAGTATAGGTACTCAGTTTCCAAGAAATTCATATTGGTGCAAAGAAGTTGTATGGCAGCCCCCCGCAAATGAAGCCGTAAAATTTTGAAACTTCATATAAGTGCTTGATTCATTATAAAACTAACCGTGTGTAATTTTCGTCTTTCTAGTATAATTACTTTTGAAGAAATTTATATCGGTTTAAATAAGTTGTGTGACAGCTCCCCGAAACCTTGGTATGGTCTTAACCAAAAAGAATAGGGAACCTTAAAAATGTCCAAAAAATGTTTTGTGTGAATTAAAAAATCTAGCTCTAATTTTTCAATTCTATCTCTTTTAATTTATTTTTAATTCACGAATATATTAAACCTAAGCAAAGTAAGCATCATATAATCATTTTGATAAAATGATTCATTCAAAATATTACACATATACATATTATATGAATATACATATATAAATTATTTATGAAGCCATTTACTTAAAAAAAATCTTTGTCTTCTTTTTTGCTTATCTTAAATAAACTAACTCGATTCTAACTCGAAATCTTTATCTACTTTTTGTAACAAAAACAAAAAACAAAAACAACAAAATTCATATAATTTCATGTTAAATACTTCATGTTAAAATTTTTGTATGAAAATATTGGAGTTAAAAAAGTTAGCTGTTCGAGAGCTACCCGAAGTTTTGGTCCGATCTTAACCAAAAAAAATAGGGAACCTAGAAATTGATTGAAAAATATTTTGTGAAAATTTCAAAACCGTAGCTCTTTTAGTTTTTGAGTTATCGTGCTGACACACAGACGGACGGACGGACGGACGGACGGACGGACGGACGGACAGACACACATAGCTAGATCGACTAATTTTTCGATTCTGAGCCGATACGTACCCTTGACACTATATCTAGCTCGTCTAGATCGATGCGTTACAAACGGAGGAGCAAATCTAATATACCCGATGTCATATATGTATGCACGGGTATAAAAAGAATATTGATGGTTAAAAAATATCCTTCTAACATTGCAACACACAGTAGACAGGTGTATTGAATTACTATTTCTTTTTTTCAGTGGGTATTTTTTACTTTTTTGTTGTTGTTTTTCTTTTTGTTATTGTTTTTGTTCATTTTCATAACATGTTTGAATTATCCTTCAATTAATGTCAAATATTAAGAAAATTTTATAGAAAATATATTCAAGCATATAATATATATATGTATATATATATATACATACATATATACATTCCAATATATAATATGAAAATAATTATTAAATAAAGCTGTGCAGCGCTAGATTACAGAATATTTTAAAAATAAGTTAGCGGTTGGGTTTTTATTAAAATTGAATTTAAATGGAATATTGATGATATGAATTTTTTTTTAAAAGTATACCGAGGAATTTGTTAAAATATTTATCATACAAAAATATTTTATAATATTGCTTTATATTTAGTTTGTCTGACAGTCATTTTTTATTATATTAAAAATATTAAATATATTATTAAATAAAGGGTATATGAGCCTGTCCTAAGATTGAATCTTGACATTTATAAATTTATTTCTTAAAACATACAACTCAATAGGAACCCAACATAATGCTTAATTTAATATAAAGGTGTCGAATATAAGGTGACTAGTGACGCGATTTGTTTAAATGTACTATAAACAAATAATCCAGCCGCGACCGCCAATTTTGCAGCAATATATGTTGATGATATAAAGCATTATAGAAAGGAAGGCGATACAACTCAATAGGAACCCCTCGATGATAACTTTAATAAGAAGGTGCAATAAACATTTCTAGTTTCACAAATGCAGTTCCCAAGTCGAGTAATCTGTTTAAATGTTATTTCCAGTTTAAATGTCCTTAATAAAAAACGCTTATTTTAAATAAAGACTTGTACTATTTTAATATTATTTTTTTTTTAATTTGAACGTATCGAACCGTTCAACACACATATATTGATTTAATATTAAAGCAAAAATAATACATCAAAAAAATTTAAATAAGAAATAAAGAAAAAAAAAACCTGAATATACATATATATATACATATATCCTGCTGACCTAGGATAAGTTAAAAAAAAACAAAACAATTTCTTTTACGGATGATTTAGAAAAGGGGGAAACAAAATTATTTATTCCTAGTCTTAAACTTCAAAAAAAAAAAAAAAAAAAAAAAAACAGATATTATATACACCCGTTGTAATTGGCATGTTAACCAGTGTCACAAAGTCTTGTGTATTTTTTTTTTAATGTAACAAACCATCAATAAGGTCATATAAAAAAAAAATAGAAACATTATTAAGACTTCAAAATATCAATTTTTGTATTTTTTATAATAAAAACATAACAACAGGTGCATTTTAAATTAATTTTTTTTTTTTGTTTTCTTATTGTGTTCCTTATATTCCTTTTGATCCTTTGACCCAGGAACTATTTTAAATTTTTTATTTTTTTTTATTATTTTAAAGTGCAAAATTAATAGAGGGAAACAAATTAACTAACCTGTTGTATTGATAAGCAATCTAAATCATTTGACATTTCATCCGGGTGGTTTGTATTTCTTATATTGTTATTGTGTTAGTGGCGGGATGACTTCTTTAAAATTGATTCGATATAAATAAAATATGATAACAAATAAAAACTAGTTCCTGGTTTATAATGATAATTAAAAAACTATTCAGAATTTATTAAAAAAGAACTGTCAAAAGTAATAAATATCAAAAAAAAGAAACATAATTGTAATTTTTCTATATTAATTTTTTTGATTGAACATGAAGGTCCTTTATTTACATATGTATAGCCATTCTTATAAAAGAAGTCTTGACAATCCATATATTAATTTTGAATGGATATGTTATAAAAAATGAAACACGTTAAATAAAAAACACTAATAATTTATTCGATTGTTTTGTTGTAAATTGTCAAATTATCATAAAGACTGTAAAATTTTAATAATACATTAAAATTAAGAAAACTTATAGCTATACGAGTATTAAATATGGATTGAAATGAGCTAATAGGTATGGCGGTTCAGGAAATTGCCACAAATCTCCAAAGGTCAAACAAAGATATCATTGTGTAGCCAATGTTAGACCGAACTTTAAAATTTGAAAAAAAAACATAAGGATGAGATGAATGGAAGTAGTTGTTCTAGTATAGCTGCCACACGTCTCCTTAGGTCTAATAAGTATATCTTCGAAATTGATAAGGATACAAACTTGATACTTCGGCATGGGTATTCTCACAATCACTATCTACAGTTTTAAAATTTTATATAAGCAAGGAAGGATAGGAGGTAATTTACCTAATTAAGTACCTTAATTGTAAACAATTATTTAAAATGAAAAGTAAGAATTTAGGGATTACAATATCTGTAAGGCTTCTAAATCTTTAAAACTATTAAGATTTGCCCTAACTTAATATTAGGTTCGACGCTTGTTTTTAACTCCTCTATCACGCGCTCAAACGATGCCTTTAGCTTAAGAAACATTCTTTTTAAAAAGAATCTTTTAGGACAACTGCCGTTATAAAATTTTTAAATTTAGTTACAAAATTAAATTAATAGAAACTTATTACATAATTCTTCTTTTTTTTTCATTCATTCAATTAGAAAAATTAGGAGAAGACAATGTGTTAATAAACAAAAAAGAAAGGAATATTATCTTTAGTTATTTAAAAACTTTACACCACATTTAACTCTAAACTAAACTTTAACTCAATACAATTTAAAAAATCAAAGAACAAGTTTCTAAATCCCTCATATTGGGGAAAGGTGGTGATGATTAATAATAGATATATATAAATAAAGCATTTTAAAAAAAAATTATTTAATTTTACCTGTTATTTTATACCCATCATATATTTTGGGTAATTATTTAAAATATATACTTAATATAACAAAAGATTTCAATGTCAACCATTGACCTTATACAATTATTTTAATTTAAAACCATTATAATTTTATTAGAATTAAAAACCCAAAAAACCAAAATACAATAAAAAACAATAAAATTTTAAAATTAAATCATCAAATACAAAAATTTTGCTTTTGTTTTAATTATACTAATAATTATAATAATAATATGATGTTGTGATTCTTATTGATTCTTACAGATTTCCGGTAACCAAATAATATTAAGATATAATTTTTTTTTTTTATTTTTTATATCCCGTCAAATTTGGCCACCAATATAATAATTGAATTGAATTGAATATTATATTGAAAATAGATAGATTCTCTAAATGGAATTGTTTTAATTATTTTAATATTAATTTGCATAAAAAAATATCTTTGAAATAAAAGTTTTTGTAGTTTTTTTTTTTTATTTTAGCTACCAAATAGATCTGTTTATATTCAATAGATACTTTTTTTCTTAATTCATTGTTTAACCTTTTACGTAAAATTTTTATAATGTCAATAAAAATAAATATTTTTTTTTTGTATTAATTAATTATTTTAAATTAATTAAACAAAACAAATTGTTTGTTAATTACTTGATATTGGTAATAATTTTAACAAGATTCTAATTAAAAGTTGTATTAATTTTTTTGAATATCTTTTTATATGGGTATATTTACTTTAATATGGTAATAAAGTGCGAAACCAACAAAAGGAGAAAAGCTAATATGGAAAAGTATATATATTGGAATTGCAAATGAGCGCAATCGGACCATGGGTTCATATTTTCCAAATGAATAAAGATAGAAGTTTCGAACATTCTGTTCTGTTCTGAACTGTTCTTTTTTCTTTCCATTATGTTCCTGAAATTAAGGGTTAATTGAAGTAGTTTTTTTCTGTTTGCCTAAAGTTCCTGAAATCGGAGTTGAAGTTGGAGTCATGTAACTCTGAAGTGAAGTTGTCGGATGTTAGATATTACTAAGTCTGTTTTTTTTAACAGGGGAATGGAACGCTTGTAAGCCACTCATTGAAACTGTGCAGTGTTCCTTTAGGGAGTGTGCGACGACTTTCACGCACCAAAGCCATACCCTTTTTTAACCAAACTTTAGGAAGGAACCTATATTACAAATACGTTTTGGGGTTACTGAAAGGTTATTTAGGAATTTTGGATTAAGAAGGATGGGGAAAATTTTGAGGGATATTGAGGAGAAAGATGTTAATATTCATCTTAAATTTAATTAAGTCATACACATACGAAAAGATTTTTTATAAGATTCGCGTGTCTATATTTTTTATAACATATCTTTCCACAATTTCTTTTAATAAATAAATTATTTTGAAATTTTAACTGAAAATAAAATATGAAATAAAAAAATTACAAATTTACTTAAAAGTATACTAATAGATTTAATTTGAAATTGCAACTAATAAATAAATCCATATTCAAAAGAAAAAATAATGCAATGCATAAATATCTAATACAAAATACTGCACAGTACATATTTAAATTAAAAATTAACACTTATGTAAAAAAAAATTGCAAAATTTAGTTACTATTTGTATTGTTGATATATTAAATAAATTAAAGAATCTACTAGATATTTCTTGCAATGTTTAAAATCTTTACAATTAAACATCATTCCAAATGTTCACACATAACACCAAAAGAATAATAATAAAATTATCTAATTTACAGATTTCCTAAGGTATTCTGTTTTGTTACTACATTTTTAATTAAACCTAAACTCGCAAGGTTATCATATGCAGTTTTAATATTATTTAATTATCAACACGTATACACAATTAATATTTTACAATATATACAAAAAAATTAAAATTTTGTACGTATAACTAAATAAGTTCATTAGTTATTTTTCATATTGCAATTAGCATATTAAAAGTTAAATTTTTTAACAATTAATTCAATTTTACCCAACGAACCCTAAATATAAAATAACTTTAAGTTATTTATATTTGTGGATTGGGTTTACTAAAGTGAATTCTAATTAATAATTATTGTCTAATTAATTTTTAACTAAATACATATTTTATAAATGAAATAGTTATCAATACTAAAATTTTAATTAAATTTTCTAATTTTACTATATATAAAGTATACTTTTCCGATATGACAATTACCGATATACTCGACGCTAATCGATAAATTTTCAATTTTGTAATAACGCATTAAGGAATCCTTTCAAAAATTTTATTTTATTTTCTGAAAACATATGACATTGAGATAATAACATTTATAGAACAATATTCCACCAACTGTATCCCGAAAGTTGATAATGTATATCTGTACTATTCGGTTTGGAGTTCAAATCTCGGTTTAGTAAATTCCGTTTTTAGAAATCTCATTTCAGAAAATCTTTGGGAGATAACGTGACGCTTCTGTACGATTTAGCTAAATTTAATAAGAACATCCCATCTAACTTTCGCCAATCTCGCAATCCAACAATCGCACATATCCTAAATCTAAATGCCGAAATCATTTCCTATTCTCATTCTCGTAACCAGACTGTACATTTGTATCGCAGGTCTTACCTTAAAGTTTCTTTCAAAAAGGGTCGTGTTTTTGGTGTATTGAAGTCGCACATTAACACAAAAGAACAATGTACAGTTGCAAAGGGTGGCTTTCGAGTTTCGAGGAAAACGAGAAAATTGTAAGACACCAAAAGGCCTTTTTTTATTAGATGCCTAAGTATAAATTTATGACTATTATCGAACGTTCTTATTTAGGTTAGCAGCTTAAAAGCTTGTATCATTTTTCCCCCTCTATCAGTCGTTGTTATTTATATTAGGCTAATAATAAAAATTCACTAATAAACTCAGGTGAATTTCAAATATTTCTACGAATTTTTAATTAAAATGCACAGTTAATTAATTTTTGGTATTCGTTCTAATATAGATAGCAAGATCAAAAGTAACGCTTAATCTTTTAACTTACTAAATTTATTAGGAAAATACCATTGTACAATACTAAAGTTATTGTTTTTAAAGTAATATAATTAACATACTAGATAATAAATAGCTAAATATGTAATTGTACATATTTCTTTTAATCAAAAAGAAAAAAAAAACCTCAAGTATGGTACACCAGCATTTTTTTGTAAAAACAAAGAAACATATTAGAATATTATTTAATTAATTTAAATTAAACAATACAAAAAATTTTAAAAAATAGTTATTATAGTTCAATGAGAATATTATTTTAGTTATATTGTATATATGTAATAACTGATTACTTAGACTTACTGTGGTAAACAAAGAAATAATAATTTTGAAATTTTTTATTTTTTTTTTTATTTTAATACTATAAAATAAATACTATGTATATATTATAGATAGTATAAATATATACTATTAATATTTAACATACACACATATTGTAAAAATACGCAATTTTTATTCACATTTAAATAAAAAACAAAAAATAAAAAATATTATTAACTTCAAAGTGATTTATACTTACAATATTAAAATAAATTTAAAACATACAAAGCAGAGAACTTATTAATGAAACTAAAACATCAAAGTATATCATTTATATGAAAATCACTGAAAATAAAATCAAAAATCGAGAACGTGAGAATCTATTGAGTCACTGCAGGTTAATTTTTACCGACTTTAACCGTATATTGAGAAGATATTAAAAACTAAAAGCAAAACTATTTTTTTTTTTTAAATCAAATAAAAAAAAAAAATTACAGTTGTGGCAAGAAATGTCTTTTAAACAAATATTAATTAGAATAATTGGTTTCGAATACATACCCAAATACGAATGGTATCTGAAGAGAATCGAAAACCAGATAAATTTTTTTCATTTTCACCGGGAATTCACTTGCGCCTCTTAGGCGGAAGGTCGGCACTCTAACCACTGTGCCACTCAAACAGTTAACTTTCAAATTTAGACATAGTTATTGAAATATAATTAAGGGCTGTAAAAATTTGACCTAGCACTGTCTAGGTTAATAAGCCATGTACTAAACCATCAGAATTCTTTCATGGTAATTGGACACTAACTTAATCTTTTCCATTCTCATCAAACTTTATTTATTATCTTTAGCCGTAATGTTCGAATGTTATTTTCTTAATACTTACAAGTTGAAAATAGAAATTGTAGTTCTAAATTATATTTTGTTTTTTTTTCAATTCCTTATTTAAAGTTTCTATTTTAATTACTTCCTTTTTTTCGCTTCCCATAAATCTACTAAGGGTTGTTTAACATAGAACTACTATGCTTAACATAGAACTCAGAAACTTCTCGTCCATTTTGTGTCACTTCTGTTAAATTTTTTTGTATTGCTTGACTAAATGTTTTTTAATAGTCGAGTCGAAAACCAGAAAAGTTTTTTCACGAATACTGGGATTCGAACACAGGCTTTTCGAATAAAAGGTTGACACTCTAACCTTCATGCCACCCAGTCGTTAAAGTATGATTAACCGTGCTCTTAAGTATGATTAACCTTTTGATTAGTTTTTTTTCTTAATATTTAACTCTCCAGGAATTGAAATATATTTGTGTGCTACCTATAAATGATTTGCGATCCTTTTTGAAGCGCCAGCAACAACCGTTACTTCACTTCATTTCATTTCTTTAGTTTTAGCTATTAATTTTCTTTGAATTTTAATTTTTTAACTATCGTACTGAATAGAATTGATTTCCATCACTGTACTCCAATTTTTAACTCTTATTTTCAGCAAACGTTAACATTTAAATTACAACTTTGTTTTTTCCAAATACATAATGTACCATACAATAAATTTTCTGAACTTTTATAGAAAAGAAATAAAATAAAACAAATATAGAAAAATAATAATGAAAAAATTGAAAAAAATCTTTTTTTGTAATAATAATTTATATATATATAAATAATACCTTCATTTTCATTCCGAAAAGGTTTTAACAAAATAAAATAAAAGGTTACAATGTAGAAATAGATATAATAAGAAACAGCAGCAAAATAAAACATAATAGTAAAACTTGAGTATCTATTAGATACACGCATGAGAATATTATTGAAATTGTAACAAATAAAATATATAATACACTATATATTAAATATAATATAAACCATAGTAAATATTAATAATAAGAACAATAAGAAAAAAATAGAAGAAAAAACAAATTCAAAATCTAACTAATTTTTATAAATTTAGTAACGGTTAAATGAATACAAATGCAAAACATAACATAACATAATGATGAAATACATACTTATTTTAATATCTGGTAATACATAAACTAATGATGCATAATAGAAGTAGTACTTATAATTATTATTATTATTATTATAATTCTTTAGTTTATAATAATATGTGAAAAAATGTATCTAAAAACAATAATGAATGGTGTAATAATTAACAAATATTATAACATGAATGTTTAAAAATCATTAATGATTAGAATTTTATAAAGGACCATCTAGTCAAGTAATATAAAATATGAATACGCACATGCAAATTATGTTTAAAGTAGTTAAATCAAACAATACTGAAACAAAGAACAAGTGTATAATTTATGTATATTAGTTTTTTAAGTTACAATACAATAAAAATATTAGGATTCCCTTGATATATCTACCTTTTGATTATCCTTTTTGAACTATTGTACTTGCTTATGAAATCGGTTTGATTATTTTTTAATAGAAATTCTAAAAATTCATAATTCCAGAATAACTTTATATGATTTTAGGTCTTTTGAGAACATGCCATATATTCGTAATTTTAAGATTTTTAACTTTTATCCATCCTTGAGGTTACAGTATTTGAATGTCTGTTACTGCAACATCGAAGACGCTGGAAATATTTTCATTTTCGACAATTCTATACATTGTTTGTTCAATCGTAAGAGCTTCACCTTTAGAATTCACAAAACAATAATTCTATTATATTTTTTTTGTAGTTTTATATGGGACATTGCATTTACTATCCTAACACCTAGGCCTTGCGACTCGTTGTACATTCAATTTTCGATACTTTCTATTAATTTAAGTAATCCCGCTTATTATAAATAAATTTATCGTACGATGTGTAAAAGTTATTTTTAATTTCTGGATTATGGGGAATGGATAAAATTGGATGGGATATTAGAAGAAAGATGTTAATGTTCTTCTTAAATTTGATTAAATCGTACATATATCAACTTTGGGGAACACATTTGATTGAATATGGTTCCATAAGCGAGATGAGCGTATGACATAAGAATTTCCATAAGCAGTGTTACGCCATCTGACTAGCTCAACTGTGTAGTAGTGTAGGTTGGAAAATCTTGAATGGAGGCATAAGTTGTTTGATTTTCTTAGAAAAGGTGCTAGTCCCTACAAGATATATATAAAACAAGGTCAGAGACTCAACAGTGCAACGACGGCTGAGTGGAGTAAGCGTTGAGGTAGCACTGGGATCATTTATAAGACGAACTGCTCTATTTTGCACTTAATCAAAATATACCAGCACAACCCCAAATGTG
Source organism: Dolichopus griseipennis (assembly GCA_963082915.1). NCBI lineage: Eukaryota > Metazoa > Arthropoda > Insecta > Diptera > Dolichopodidae > Dolichopus > Dolichopus griseipennis. Next base: position 72,144,443 of record OY720445.1, read on the forward strand.
TGCATTATACTCCATTTTCGGCCTGGTATAAGTTTTAGAGATGTTAAAGAGATCGGAGGAGGAAAAGAAAGTTTTGCATTGATACAGCGATACAACTCTGTTGATTTCACCCCACTTTTGGATTTTATTTAAATCTTTATTTAATTCACTTATAGTGAAATTTTTTGCTGTTGAATTAATCTGATGACTAATGTTACAGCGGCTATGAAATTAATAGGAAGCAACAATGGTACTGTCGTCTGCGAAGCTATGAATTGGATTAGAGGTTATTGATAGTAGGTCATTTATAAATATTAGGAAAAGACTAGATGATAAAACAGATCCCTGAGGAACACCAGCATTTATTTTAAAATCTTTGGATGAATATCCATCGACAAGAACACGAATCGTACGATTCCAAAGGAAATCTCCAATTCATTTAACAAAAACTCTACCCAGACCTAAAGATTTTATAATATATAGTACGAAAAACAATTTTCAAAATAATTCAGAAGCAATAGGGTAAAACCCCTGCTCTATAGACGCAAATTATTAGATATTCTTCATTAGCTTTGCATATGAAGTTTGCTATTTATGACTTAAAACAAAATTAGTCATTTTAAAATAAATAAGAGACAGACAACTAAATAAACAAACAAATTAATTAGTTATTCATTATTTCATTGGTTTTTTTTATTTAAATTAAATACGTAAAGTAATAAAAACAATAACATAATTCAAATAGTTTAGTTCAAGGAAAGCTCATATGAAAAATAAAATAAAATGTCATAATACTATAAAGCTACCTCTTAACTTTAACATATCAAAATGTATGTTATTATTATTGCTTAAGCTATTATTCTATAAATATATCAAATTAACTACTATTTCATATTTTACAGATTTTTAAGTTAATTTTTATTGTTTTAAAAAGCTTTTTTTTATTTTTTTTTTTGTAGCAATTTAATAACATCTTTGTAATGATCTTTAAATCAGATTGAGTTGAAAATCAAAAACAATACTCATATGTGTGAGAATATTTTGCGAAAATATTAAATTTGTAATTATTTTTTTGTATATATGTTATGTTATTTTGTAAGCGCATATAAAACTTCCCCTTCCATTTTCCACATATTTTTTGTCTATTACTTATTTTTAATGTGCAAAGAGAATAATCAAAGTGTACATATATTAAATCAACCATCATTTTATATCTTTAATTGTCGATTGAGGGTAAAAATACAATACATATTTTGCAACTATTGAAATTTTTTTTTTTCTTTAATTCTCGTAATTTATGCAAAATTTTAAAAACACAGAAAAGTGCAAAATCATGATTTAAGTAGAAAATTTGTTAATGAAGGTAAAAAAAAAAAAAAAAAAAAATTTATATAAGATGAAGAAATCAAAAATTTAAAACTATATATAATCTATAATTAATTTAATTAAATTTTTTTCTAATTTGAAACAAAGTTTTTTTTAAAGTTAGAAATAAATGTAAGAATAAGTTGTAAGACTAATTGATTCTAAAGAAGTAAAAGCCTATTACTGATATTCGGCTTTTATTCATTCTTAAAATGGTAAGGTGTAGGGCTAAAATCCATTGCTTGTCGGTATAGAAGTATTTTTTTTTTGTTTTATTTAACGAGGGAGTGGAACGCTTCAAAGACAGCCATTGAAACTGAGCGGTGGATCTTTGGTAGTGTGCCAAAACCACACCCTTTTTGAACCAAACTTTTGGAAGGAACCTGTGATACAAATGTAAAATTTGGTTTTGATGGGCATATGGAAGGATTTTGGGATTATGGGAATTTTTGCGATTTTTAGATTATGAATTAATATTTTTTAAAATAATTAAGTCGTACACATACGAACTACCAGCTTTAGAGAATACATTGGACAGAATATGGTTCCATAGTCTCGACATGCGCATAACAAACGAATTTGCATAAGCCGTATTACCTCATATTTTGCTTACTACCTCAACCTCAGCCATATTACAATTCGACGCGGTAGGAATGAGCATGCGTTGCGCTCCTTGTTTCACATTGGAAAATTTTTAGTGGGGGCATTAATTGATTTTTTTTCTTTAGAACAGTTGCACATCCCCACTGGATATCTATAAAACAGGGTAAGTAACCTGACTGTGCACAGATGACCCTCTGTTCCAAATACCATTTTACATTGTTACAGTTCGGATATAAAATAATACGTTTTCGAGTACTTCAGTTTTCAGATATTTTTTTTGGTATTTCAGTTTTTTCCCCTCCTCCAAATCTAACTCATTTGTATTTAATAATCAATTAAGCTCAGAAGTAAAGTATGTTCCAATAAATATTAGTCAAGGCAAGGCTTTTTCAATAAATATAATATATATAAGTAATATAGTATACAAGTTTTATTTTATTAGCTATATAATTACTTCAGGGGAATGTTAGAATAATGACTCACTCTAACAAAACGCTATTGAATTTCCTTAGAGCTTTTATCTATTTCAACCTCCTCCTTGGGTCGGAACAAATAATGAAATTAACTTATAAACAACTTTTACTTAAATAAATTTATAAGCAAATAATTGAGCCGCAACCGTCAATTTTGTAACCGAATGAGCCGATTAATATGTCTGAGTAGAATGATGATGATAAGATACTATTGATGACACATTAATTGAAACAGCAGTTCAATTTATTTTTAGCATTAATAATTAGAATTTTATCAATCAAAAAAGAACTGAAAAACTTGCTCAATTATTTTAAAAACCGTTATAAATAACTACTGTTATCATTTCAACGGAAAAATCATTTATATTTTTTTAACTGTTATAACCATATTTTTCTATTTTTTTGTTTTTAGACTATTATTAATTTTTATTTTCCTAATATGAGAAAATTTTTTCATTGTTTTAAGATTTTTAATATTGTAACTATTGTTTAACCATTTTGATTATAGATCAAAGTCAGGTTACTCTACTTTTTATTATTATTTTAGTTTTTTTTTGTTTTTTTTGTATTGTATTGTTAAAACCAAAGTAATTCGTTTCTTAATCGAAAGATATATATATATATTTTATTTTTGAAAATTTAAATGATGATTTGAAATGTGAATGAATTGAAAGAAAATTTATTAAATAAAATACAAAAAAAAAAAACAATAATAAGATAAATTTAGCTTTTGTTTAAAAATAAAAAAAAAATAAAAATTATTTTAGTCCAAAATTTTTCATCTAAGTTATAATTAATTAAATACTGACATTATTATATTCCATTTGAAAATAATTGACTTTAGTAATAGATTTTATGAGTAAGTATTTGTATATATTTAAGAGTAATTTAATAAATGAAAGTGGCACGTTTTCATTTCTATATACTCATTAAATTTAAAAACTATTTATATACATATATATATATATTTATATAAATATTATTAAGAAATAATTTTGAATACTAAGTTAGCTTATAACAAAAGTAAAATACAAGTGTTAGTTTTAATTTAAGTAAGTAGTTATTTTTTGATTGAATAAAAGTTAAAACAAGGTTAAAAAAGTTAAGAGTATATTTTATTTGTGAGATACTATATTAATCAAATTCATATTATTCGTTATAATATATATAGCTCATGATGAACTTTGATTACTAATAATTTTAAAAACTTATTTTAAGCTTCTCAAAAATATTCGAAAAGTTAATTAATTTTTAAAATAATATTGAGCAATATTTTGAATGTAGATATCCAGCTATAATTTCATTTCCTACGAATACTCTAAATAAGATAAGTAAATATAAACGTTATTTCATTTATAGATTATACATTAAGCTGCACAAATGCAAATTTTTTTCAATAAATTCTCTGTCCCCTCATCATTTTCAAAATAGTCAATAAAAAATTAAATTTAATTTAACCACCTTTATTAACTAATCATTTGCATTTATCTATAACACCTGAAAAGTACCAAATTACCCGTATATACATTCACCCTTAACTTTATATAATATTAAAATTTAAACTAGAATTTACAGCTTTACTTTTAATTCTTTAATTATTTTCAAATCATCTAACGGACATTTCTTAAATGTAAATTTTAAAATAAATGCATATGTTAAGATACAGAATAATATTCGTTTAATTAAAAGTGCATAAAATATGCAATTAATAAAATGTAAGAAAAAAAAAACTGATATGTAAGATAATATGTAGATAGTATATATAGGTACACATAAATTATAGAAAAAAAAACGCGGGATCATGTATTTAAAAGAATTCAAATATTAAATTTTACTTATAACAAATATAATGAAATTGAAAATTTAGTCTGATATAATTTTAATTATTGAATAATCAAACATTAAAAAAAAAATATGTATATTTAAAAGTATTAAAAATTATCCTATAAGATTAACCCCAACTTTACCTTAATGTTTATTTTAAGAATACGTCTTTTTTTTATTTTTGTACGTTGTTTTTATTTTTTTTTTTTTATTTTAGAAAAACTGAATATTCGTTAAAACTGACTATCTGACTGTCATTATTATTTGCCGTTTAATGGATGTAGGATTAAATTTTATTATATGTTTATGTGTAATGTTTAGCAAAGTTTATTATGATTGTAGACCGAGAACTGAAGAAGTCTGTCTGAACTCATTAGTTTTGTAGAAGCAGTAGTAGAAGCAATCACCATAGTACAGAATTTTCATTAATTTATATCGATTCATACCGAATATGTAATAGATTTCGGTGATGAGTTATATGGCTCTAGATTTTAGATAAGGTCTTACAGAAGACATATTTAATAAAAATTTTTGAGAACTATATTATAATGAATATTTAATCTCTTGTTGAACATTTGAGTAACTTTATAAATGATAAAAATTAGTCAAATACTAATAATTAATACTGTTATCCAATAAACGATATTAAAAATATTCTTACATACTTTCGTTAATCATTTCGTTTACTGACATCAAGCAGGTGAAATTTTTCTCAAGGTAAACATAAATAAAAATAACTTCTTCTTATTCTTATTCTTATACTTCTTCTTCAATAAAATATTTTTTTTATATGCAATAATAGAAATTATATTTTGAGTAATTTTAATATCTTATATAGTATAGAACCCTCCAATTCTGATCATATTTTTTTTTTTTTTTTTTTTTTTTTTTTTTGAAAATATAGAGCTATATATTTAATGAAATGGGAAAATACCTTATACTTCCATCGATAAATAAAAATATAAAATACAAAATTTTTTCTTAAAACCTGCATAATTTATTCAAAAAAAAAAGTAAGAAAGAAAAGTTTTTTTTAATTCTTTATAATTTTCTATTCATATTTACCAGCAACGTATAAATTGCGCCATATAATAATAATTTCTTTTGCATTTTAAATTCTTCATAAAACAAAACAAAAACAACAACAACAACAAAATGAAGAGCCATAAAGAAAAAGTTCAATTTTTCAAAAAAAAACCGAAGGAATGAAATGAATAAATTTATGTTAATAAAAAATTAGGAAATTTTTTTTTTTGATCAAATTTTCTTGATAAGAAAAAAATAATAATTATTTAAATAAGTCAACCATATTAATTTATCTTTAAGGTGGTACTTAAAATGAAAAATTTTATAAATATATATATATATATATATATATATATATTTAAAACCGAATTGAATCTATAAATTGATAAGAATATATAGATTAGAATAGAAATTATACAATTTTCATTTTATATTCATTTTTCAGATTAATTTACTAAGATATGAAATATTGCAATTTTTGTTTTATTACCAAAAAAAAATTTTCAAATTTAATTATTTAAAATTAAAATAGGTTAATTTATACTACAAACAATCTATCAACGTGGTTTTCGTCCTTAAAAAAAAACCAAACTAAGTAAAAAGTTAATGATCTGTGCATATCGTACAGATATATAATTAATAGGGAAAATTAAATTAATGAATCAATCAACGAATAGTCTAATCATTGATTTAGATCGGAACTAAAAGGTGTAAGTCGTCCATTTCTTTCTTATAATATTTTTTGTTATAATTAACGTTATACTCCTCACTTATTAAATAAGTCTATTAGTAAGTATATATACAATATATAGAAGGCTATGGCCAAAGTCAGTACATTTTGTCGAATATTAATTGTGGTGCAGGGTCAGAGCCCACTTAGTGGGACATAAGTCCCTTATGACTCATAGCAGTGATGACCATGGGAGTTTTGAATCAGTGTGGTGGGTCATAACTCCCTTATACAGTTTTCAGGTGAGAGGTTATTAGTAATATTACAAAAAAAATTTTAATTTTAATTATATAATATCAGTGACGGGTACACATTTTGGGGTTGGATTCGAAATCAGAGTATGTATTCCCCTTATTCCAAAAATTAAGAAAACAACAATAATTTAACATTTAAACTAAAAAGGGTAATCCTGATTTTCTAAGCAAAGTCTCGCATACATGAATTCATAATCAGAAACGGGTAGGTGTTGCAATAAAAATAATTTTTTTGTAAACAACTTGTTTTGGTTCAAAATAAAATAAAAAATAAATAAAAATAAAAATACTCTGGAAAAGGGGTTAACTTTGATTATTTAACCAAATATGCTTCCTAATATAGTATCTCGCATTGATAACTATATAAATCCATATTTTTGTATATCTAATATTTTACTTATTCTGCATTTCAGTTCTGCATTTTATAAATAGATACTTCATTGTACTATACGACTTAATATATATAATGCACATCTTAAAATTTTTCGATTTTGATTGTACAAGTAGAATTTTTAAAATAAATATAAACTAATCCCTGAAATTTAGAAAAACAATTTTTTATATATTAATGTTAGAATTATCTTTTAAAATTTAATATCTAATTTAAATAGTAAAAATTCTAATTTTATTATGATGATTAAAATAGAAAGAAATTTTTTATGAATAAACTCTTATTTATTTTAAAAAAAATTAAATTTTAAAAATTCAAGTCATCATCTATAATAAAATAAATTTTGATAAAAATATTTACATTAAAATTATTCATAAAACATAAGTTAATCATTGATTAAACAAGAGAAAAATGATTAACCTATAAAAATAGTTTCGTAAGATTTCTGAAAAAAAAACAACCCTTCTCTATTAATGACTTCTAAATGTTGTTTTGAATGAGGTGTACTTTGCCACTACTGCTCACTTTTTGGTTCTACTTTGCTTTATTTTTAAAAGGTATACATGTAGATACATACTTTATGGACAAGTATATATATTCATAAATGGACATCTATATATTCTTTTTAATGACGATTACACTTTCTTTCGTGAGATAATTAAACAATCAATGAAGCAAAATTGGCGGTTCGAAAAGCTGCCAAATGTATATTTTTAAGCAACATCTGGTTATCTAAGATTTGAAATTGAGCCTTTCAAAACTATTACAATGTACGAATTTATGTGTCTTATGGATTTATGTGTCTATGGATTTATGTAATTTATGAAGTGTAAAATTATCATATTTGAAAGATCAGAGTCATCAAGCCCTTTGTCAGATTCTAGTATTTCCAAAAGTCATATAAAAGCTAAAGCTTCTGGAAAAAAATTAACTACTTTCAAAAACTTCAAAAATAAATGAAAAAATGCTAAGTTTAATTTTTTAATTATTTTATTTATTTATTTTGTTTTTTATTTAAATATTTTTTTTTTGTATTTTTTATTTTTATTTTTTTTTAATTAATTAATTATGGTATGAAATAAAATAGGTATCATGTAATCTTAGTTATTAATTACTACAATTTTTTTATTTGTAAAGTATTTTTTTTTTTAAGTACAATATATATATATTCTATAAAGTTAATAATTTATAATAATTATTTTATATATTTCTTACAATGATTGAAAAGTTATTTTAATTTAATTTTTTTTTTTTTTTTTTTTTACTTTCAGTTATTTTAGGAGAATCTTAATAATAAATATTTTTTATTTTTAATTTGAACTAAAATATATAAGTTCAATTACAATTAAAAAATTACTTTTGTTTTTACATTGCACAAAAACAAAATATAATTACAGTTGATTCGGGTAAAATTTAAAACAGAGATCTTTTTGCAAAATTTTTTTTTTTTTTTTTTGTAATTTAAAAATTCTAAAAAAAAAAAATTTAAATATTTGCTATAATAATTTAATTATTTCAATAAATTGTATTAATTACAGATTAAAATATTCTAATTATTTAATTTTATTAAAAATAAAAAAAAATTAAAAATGTATTTGGTCTTTGATTATTCGTGACATTGCAAAATTGCAAAAAAAAAAAAAAAAAAAAAAATACAAGACAACAGATAGTTTCAATGCAGTAAAAATATTGCATTGAATATTAAAGTGACGTCATCGGGTTGTGGTTATGCTTTTTTAAAATATTTAATGTGTATGATATTTATAAATTTTGAACTTTTATTTTAAACTTGTAAAATACACCTACTGTAATAAAAGAGAGTGAAAAAATTTAATGATTAAATATATCGCGTGCAAAGTATGTAAAAGTGTATGTAAAGAAGGTTTAAAAGAAAGAAAATCTGCAAGTTTTATCCTTGAAAAATTAGTTAAAATTCGAATATTTAATAAACCTAGGAAAAATTGGTAGCTGATATTGAATTTTTTATTAGATTTAATAATTCTTTGAAATTAAAAACTTGTTAACATTTTCTTGTAGTGTATTACTTGCAACACCCAAAAGAAATCAACAGCTGTTGGAGTAAGAAATATGCTCACTAACACAATTAGATACTTTAAAAATTTCGATGTGAACTCAAAGTTTTATGAACTAATGAAGGTTCTTTTACAGATTTTTACAATGTAATATGTGTGTTTGTGTGCTATTTTTTTTTTGCCTTTTCGCTATCACGTATTTTTTATTTGTTTTTTGTTTTTCTCATTTTCAAATTTAAAAATTAAGTAAAAACAAGAATTTATAAATAAAAATTTATTATAAAACAATATTTAAAAAAAAATAATAATTCAAATTATCCATTTTTATTTTTATTTTTATTTCACAGATACAAATGTTTCACTTTTGGAGACATTATTTTTTTATATATATTATATAATTTAATTCCTTAATATATAATTAAAATATATATTTACATTATGATAAATTTCTTATATATCAATATATTATTTAATGATGAATTCCTTAAAAATTATTTAAAAAAAAAAATTATATTTACAGTTATCATAACAATTCGTTTGTTTTTTACCGCTAAAAATATATTTTGATAAATTATTTATAATTAATAATAAGTTTTAATTTTATTTTAAAATTAATTAAATGCACACTCATATGTTGGGTTCCATGATTTTAATTATATTAAATTAAAATTTTTTTTTATTTTTTTTTTTTTTAATTTTAATTTTAATTTTTTACCTTAATTTTAAAATAATTTAAGTTCAAATAACTTTTATCTAATCAAAATTAATATACATAGATGAATTATTATTTATAAATTTTTTAATATTTTTCAGTTATCTCTATTTTATTTTTTTTTTTTTTCAATATTCAAATAAACAAATTGATTGCACGTTTTTTTTTTTTTTAATTTAATTTCTAAATCTTAATTTATATTAATATTTTATGTTGTTGGATCTGCGATCGACCCGCTTCCTTCATCATCTGATTCATTATTAATATTTGTATCAATTTTTTCTGTTTTAATACTAATATCACTAATTGTTGTTGTTATTGGTGATGTACTACTTTTACCTAATAGTTTTTCAGGATTTATTACTTTTATTCGTGCATCATTTTCGTCACTTACACCATGACCAACATTACCACTAATAGATGTTCGACTAAAATCAGCAGCTTGTTCTTGCATTTCATTATTTAAATGGCCACTACCATTATGTGGTTTGGCAAATAATGATCTAGGTTGCCAATCAGGATTAACCCATTGTGGTGCAGCAGCTTTTCTTCGTGATGATCTCATTATATTTCCATTTAATAATGTTGATAAAGGATTATTTTCATCAATATTTCTAATATTCAATTCACCATTTTCACAAATTCCATCAGATTTATTGTTAATTGATTCTGAATCTGATAAATCACCACCACAACCATCACGATCATTTTTCTCTAAATCATTTTCATCGTCTTGATCTTGTTCTTGTTTAACATTGTTATCGTTTTCATCATTATTATTCATTGATAAATCCATGCCATTAAAATGCCCCTTAAACGCTGAATTTAATGTTTGTAAATCAATTTCACTGGATGAGAATATGCTTCGACCAGCAATTAAAGCAGCTAAATTTGGATTATTACCAAAATATGGTGGATACATTAGCGGAACACTAGTCAAACCTATTCTATCTTTTTGCATTTCCATAAGACGTTGATTTAATAAAATTTTAAATTGTACTGGATCAAGTGGTGGACCTGTTTGATTTTCCCGTGTTGGAATCGGTTCAGCTGGTTGTCCATGTGGCATTTGTTGTTTTAAACGCATTCTATGATTGTGGAACCAATTTGTTATTGTTCTCGTAGCTAAGCCTAATTCATTTGCCAAAAATTCTATTGTTGTTACATTAGGATATGGATCTAAAGTAAAAGCAAGACGTAAAGCTTCTTTTTGTTCTTCAGAAAATAGAACACGTTGTTTTTTATTTGGTGGAACACCACTTGATCCTACTGATCCAGGTCCAGGACTTGTTGTATAAAAATCATTTGTATCATTACTACTTGTATCTGAATTATCGTGATTACCGCCGGGACCTATTGAACGACGTCTTTTACTTGCTTCTCTTTGTTCGTTCTTTAGAGTTTGCAATCTTTCTACATTATTTATATCGGATAGCCATAATTGCATTCTAATAAATGGTTCACGGCCTTTAATACTTAACATATGCCATGGTTTAGGTTTTGATAATAGTTCAGAAACAGAACCTTGAGATAAACCTAAAACAGCTTCACCAAAAATTTTCTGTCCAATATTATTTGATAATAAAACTTCTTTTACTTTTGTTGTAATTATTTGTGTATCTAAGTCTTGAGTTAAAGCTGCCATTTCATATACAGTTGGTGACATATGTTGATTTTGACCATTCCTCATAATATTTCCACTTTGAGGAGACGAAACTGGTACGATAGTTAATGGAGATTTTTTCTCAAGCGTAGTATTTCCTTCTGGATTAGGTGTTTTTCTATTGAGATTAGTAATTCCTGCTCCTGGTGAAGTCTGAGGTATTGGATAGTGGGGCATCAATCCAGGTTGAGATAATAGCATTCCTGCTGCTGCCGCCGCCGCTTGATGCTGTGGTAAATTTGCTAAAGCATTTACAGCGCGCATTTTTTGTACTAAATGCTGTTGTTGAGATTCTTGTTTAAGTTTCAAATCATTAATTATTTTTTGCATTGAAGAATTCTGCATATCATCTAATTTGGAAGCTAAACTTGTCGGAATTTGTGGAGTTCCCGTATAATTTCCAGTGCGCATTAATTTTTCTGGCGCGATCTTATATTGACTTGCAACCAGTTTATGAACTGCACTATCGTCTTCTAAGTACATTTTCATACGAATAAATGGTTCTCTACCTTTTTGTGTAAGCATATGCCATGGTTTTGGTCTAGCTAACAAATCTGATACTGAACCTTGTGACAAACCGAGAACATTTTCTCCAAATAGTCTTTGGCTTATTGAATACTGTGACAATGATTCCTTAATATTACGTACAATTTCTTCAGTGTTAAGATTATTGTAGAGATCAAATTGCTGTTGAGTTATTGGTGGCAGTACAGCTTTAAGTGGTCTTGGTGATTGTGAATGAAGAGGAGGAAGTGGAGGTTGTGTAATTAGGGAATTAGTAATTGAAGCCATCCTCTGTAGAGGATTTACTGCAACATTGGCAAAATCATCGGAATTTGGTGTTAAAATTGAACTTGCCATTGGACTTGAAAGTTTTGTTGGAGTTTGACTGCGTGAGGGGTTATTTAAAATTTGTTTTTCTTGATTTTGGGTTGAAAAATTTGATAATGAATTAACATCCGAATCTCTTTCTAATTGCTTACATTTTTCAAAATCTTCTTTGCTACTTAATTGATTATCTTCACTAACAGGAGTTTCCCGTTTTTCTTTATTAATTGATAAATCCTGTACTGAACCATTTAAAGCTAAGTTTACTTGGTGTTGTTGTAAAGCAAGTATATCGGTAAAATTTGGAAAAGTTGTTCCATTTCTATTTTGTAATTTTGCTAATTCACGATGATATGTTTCTAAAGCCATTTCAAAATTAGCCATATTTGGTGGAAGACTATCATTTCCATTACTATTATTATACAATTGAGGAAATAGAAAACTTGGAAATGCTGGAGGAATTTCATTTTCATTAATAGACATTTTTGATAAATCTTCTGCATAATCTAATCTATTTGATGAATTTTCTTGTGTTACAGGGTTTATTTTGATTTTTGATTCTTTATTGGATGATAATGGGGATGGACATCTATTTAAATTAATTGGTGATTTTAGATCGTCGTTTGAACGCGAATCTTCATCTTTGGTATGCATTGATTTTGAATTATTAAGAAAAGATTGACTTAGGGAATTTGTTATATGTAAATTTGATTTCGATAACATTGGTGACGAAGAATCTGATAATAAATGTGATGACATACGATCATCTCTTTCATCTGAATAGCCAAATTGTGAAGCATTTGAGGAATCTATACATTAGTTTTAAGAAAGGGAAGAAATTAAAAAAAATTTGTTTAAAAAATAAATATAATTAAAAATTTAAAATTTTGTTTTAATCTAACTTTGTTATAATTTTTTTTTTTTTTTTTGCTATCTTACCTTTTTTTGGAATTAATGTTTTCAGAAGTAATATTGCCGAATCATCACAAGCCCATGCATGCATTTTACGATAACTATCACGTCCTTTTTCAGTTAATTTATCCCATGGTTTAGGTTTTGATAATAATTCTGAAACAGTTCCTTGCGATAAACCAAGAACATATTTTGCAAAAATTCTTTGACCAATATTATGTACTGAAAGTAATTCACGTACTCTTCTTGATATATATAAAGTATCTAAATTATGATTGGCAAATCTATCTAAACCATAACGTAACATTTCTTGTAATTTAGCTTCCATTGGATCACTTTTTGGTATTAATAAATCAGAATTATAACGACCAGATATTGAATTTGAACCACCGCCGCCCATTACACCATTATTAGGTCCAACACCAGATAATTGTAAATCATCTGAAAATCTTGAAAATAATGATCGATCTGATTGTGCTGCTGCTGTTGTTGCAAAGGCAAATTGTAATCCAGCTTGAAATGGATTGGATAATTGTGAATTACCGAATGGTCCTATAGCCGCCATTTGTTGTAAATTACTTGCAGCATTTTCAGTTAAATCTATTTTGCCTGAAAATGGTGATAAAAAATGATTAGAATCATTTGATCGTCTATCATCTTGATAATTTGTTTGATGATTTGGTGTACTACAATTTGATTCACGTGAATCATAATATGATGCTTTGTTAATATTATAATTAATATTATTGATATTGTTATTATTATTAATATTATATTGTGAATTACGTGAATCAATCAAAATTGACGTTGAATTTTCTGTTAAAAATTTATTTAAAAATTTATAAACTACTAAAATCGTTTTTATTTTGTAAATCAATTAAAACTTTGTTTTTTGTTTTTTTAAAACTTACCATTTGAATTATAATTTATATCGAATTTATCTCTGTCATTACGGACGGAATTTGTTGATTCAATTTTATCAGATTGCTTTTCTATTGATTGATTATCCAAATTTAAATTGTTAGAATTTATATTTTGATCATTATCATCATCATCGACATTATCATTATCATTATTATCATCATCATTATTTATTTTAATTGAAGGACTTACTAAAGGACTGCTATCACTATAATTTTTAAAAATAGAAAATCAAATTTTATAATAAACTAGATGGATTAGGTGGGTATAAACAAACCTTTTTTCTGTTTTTATATGAATATCTTCATTTACTTTTGGTATTGTTGGAATTATTTCACTATTATTATTAACATTATTACTATTTAATATTGTTAATGCATTATTATTATTTATTCGTGATTCTAATCTTAAAATTATATTTAATTTCTCTTCTAATTCATTTTGAAGACGTTGATTATGTAAAATTTGTTGTTCATATAGAATTTTTAAACGTGTTACTTCATCTGTTAATATTTTTATCTGAAATTGTTTTAATAATTTTTTTTTTATTTTTAGAATTTAATTATTTAATTTTGGGATAAAAATTTATCTTTATATTGTTTAAAAATTAAAATATAGTTAAAGCTCTAAGAATTCTTAAGTTCCAAAAATTGGTTTCTAAACTAAAATTACATCATTAGAAATTATTCAATATTGTTCTAAAGAAACTGATTTTTAAAAATAACTACTAATACAGTATTCCGCTTCTAAATTTTAAATAACAAATAATTGGCATTATAATTTATTTTGAATTTTAGGATAGAAGTTTCATATGATTCAAATTATTTCTAGGTCTCTTATAAATTCTTATAGAATTTTCATTTCTAAAGTAAATATATAAGTATGTAATAAAATTTTAATTTATCATTTAATTGATTGTTAATTAATAATAATCAAATATAAAGTCTTGATGACATAATAAAAAATAATATTAATAATAAAAGTCTAAAAACATTGTAATTGAGAAATTACAAATCAATTAAATCATTTATTTAATTATGCGGAAAATTATATATTAATTAATTAATTATAAAAATACAATAATTTTATCATTTTTTGTTGGTTAATAAAAAAAATTAATAATATGGAAGATAATAATTTTCATCTTTTCTTTTTTAACTTGAAGTCAATCTTAAATATTCTTGTTTTTTATTTATTTCTCATTTTAAATTCTTAAGATATTTTTTGTTTAATCACTTGAATGATGCAAACATAAAATAAAATTATTCAATAGGAGGACACACACGCGTGATCAGAATAACAAAATACTAATTTTCAATATTCGAAATTGAATCATAAATTATAATTTTTAAAATAAAATATTGAAAAATTGAATATAATTAACGAAACTAAAAAAAACAAACATAAAGTTAAAATGTATACTAAAATATTAATAGATTTTAGAATTAATTATTTTAATACAGAATTTTGTGTTTTGGAAATACATTCAATATTTCAATATTGTTACCTATTCTAGAAGTACAAGTATACTTAATACTTTGTTAGTTTAAAGATTAAATTTCGACTTTAAATATATTTTTAAAATTTAATAGTATTCCAAATAAAAGAACAGGGTGTCAAACTCAAATATTATTCGCACAATAGTTAAAATAAAAATAAAACTTTAAAACTTATAAAAAAAGGTTTAATTGAACTCAAGTTTAAAATTGTACTGTTGAAATGAGTAAATATTTTTTTTAATTATTGATTGAAATAATTTTAAACTAATTTAAATTGGTTTTTTTTTTTTTTATTTACTATCGAAAATTTCAAATTTTATTTTTATACCCGTATGACTATACGTCAAAATGGTATACTAAATTTGAAATTACATTTGTAACGTAAAGAAGGAGAGGGGATAGATATAGACTCAACAATATGGATCGAATCAGAATCAAAAAGTAAATAGATTTTGCTATGTATGTCCGTCCCTCTATCCGTTCTTAAGATAACTCAAAAAATAAAGGAGCTAGGATTATGAGTAGTTTTTATAGATTGGAGTAGCTGCAATACACCTTTTTTTTTTTATACGAAAATAACTTTATACTTGGTTAAAGCTGGATATTTAAAATTTTGCAGAAAGTAGTTTAGTTTTATGGCCAAAATTTGTGCAAAAATTATATGGGGTAGTGCCATAGGTTCGACTACTTGTCATAGAACTTCTTTTTTTATATGAGGATTACATTTTATCAAATAAAGCTGGATGTCTTAAATTTTGTAAATAGTTGTAAACTTTAATCTTCAACGTCTGAATAAAATATAATCGGTGGAATGAAAGAGGTTTGAAGTGCTTCCTTTCAACTTATATTTCCATTTATACAAAACTGAAAGTCTAATACGCTGTGTATTTGAAATTTTGCTAAATTAATTTGGATTAAATTATCCAATATCTATATTCCGGTCATAAGAGTATCCCAGAGTTGACACAATCTATTCTACTAAATTTATTCATAAATTTTGTTTTTTTTTTATTTTTTTCTTTTTTATAAGTATCGCAATCTATAATTATTATAGGTTATATAAAAAAAAATATTATTAATAGAATCAATTTTGTATCAATTTTTATTTCTATTCAAATTATTATTTTGTTAAAACTCATTATCAAATCACAACATATACATACAATTATACGTACATATATATATGTTTCACTAAACCCAGAAAGCAAAAAACAATCTAAAATTCTAAAAGATCAAAACCTGTCATTTTTTTATAATATATTTAAATAAATAATAATATATTAGTATATACTTGGTACAGTATCATTAAAAAACTTGACTTTGCTATCTCATGTTTCAAATTCAAAATCTATCAATATTGTCAAATTAAAAAAAAAAAATCTATATATATATATATATATATATTAACTTTTTAGCTATATTTTAAATTATTATTTTATGAACCACAGTTATTAAATTTGATTATCATATTAGTACCCCATAAAAAAATAAACTCATAATAAAGAAAAAAAAAAAAAAACTGATTTTAATTTGAAAAATCATTAAAAAAAACCGAATTTTAAAAACAGATTTATTGAATTTTATTAAAAAATATTCGAATTTGTCAAGGAAAATACAAAAAAAAAAACGAAATAATAAAAAAAAAATTGATAGATAATAAATAAACAAAAATAAACTAATAAATAATAAATTAGAATTAAAAAAAAAAAAATTTAAAATTGGTTTTTTTTTTTCTGATGATATGGCAGAATCATTTTTTTGTATTAATTCTTACTTTTGTTACTAATCACTAATCAGTGTTATAATAAAAAAAAAAAAAATTGATTATTACCCAAAATTAGAACAAAAAACAATTTTGAAATATTTTCTAAATCGAACTTAAAAAATATTGAAAATTCAGAATTGAAAAACTTGTAAAGCACTTATTATTATTAATAAGCACTTTTGAGGTAAATTCTAAAACACAATTTATTGAGAAAGACCTCATTAGTTACAAGTATATTTAATAATAAACTTAACATTTTAATTGATAAGTTAGATTTCTATATAAGCAAGTGCTTTTTCTTTATAAATCTCCATGGTTACCAAATATAATTTAAATAATAGAAATATATAATATAAACAAATTAAATAATATTACTTATAAATTGATAAGAGGTATTGAAAGTGGCAACAAGCCGCTAGATCTACGGGTTAGGATGGCACATGCTATCCCCCATATCAAAAAAACAACAACAAGTGCTTTAAAATAGCTCTTTATAGAAATATAATATATCTCCAGAAATTACTATATCTCCAGATACTATAATTTAGAAAACTTTTAGGTACTATGCATAGAAAGCCTCAATTTATATATATTAACATATTTGTATAATATAGATATCTTATGCAGACGTTTTTAAAATTTTTTTTTTTAAATAATGATTTGTAAGATTTGAATTATTCATTTAAAAAAAGATTGTGAATTATTTTAGTAATAATAATCAAAAAACTGATTTTTCATACTAATCTGACATATACTAAAACTTTTCACCGAAGAATTAAGAAATTGATATGGGCTGGGATATTCCATCGATTATTTAACCAGAAAAGCAGTTAATACTATAATTATCAAACCTCTGCTAATCAATTGTTTTTGACATAGATTATCAGAAACTTAATCGTTGCCAAACTATTTGTTTTAGAAAATTTGGGAAATCCCATAGATTTGACAAAATTTATCACTTTAAAGCATTATGTATTTAATAATGTAGTTGATTATTTAAAATTGAACTTAATTAAAATAAAAAAAAAAATATTTAAGAGAGAGTTTTGATTATAAGTACTAATTCAAAATAATTTTAAAAATATATTTATATTGCTAAAATTTCGAAAACTTTTAATATTTTTGAACTCTAAAGTAATAACCTGACTCTTATACTTTAAAAATATAATTTTAGATTTAATTTAAAAAAAAATATAAATAAAAAAATATTCAACTGACCTCTTTTTGTTTAAAATCTAATTCCTTTTTTAAATTAGCATTTGTAAGATCACAAATTAAATTTTCATCTCTAATTTCTATTGGTTGTTCTTCAATTTTTTCATTTTCTTTTTTTTTATCATTTAAATCTTTTGCTTTCTCTTTACTTTCAATATTTTCAACAATATCATCATTATCATCATCATCAACTATTTTAATATTTTTTCTATTACAAGAATCATCTATTTTGTCATCATCTTCAACATCAATAATCATATTTTGTTTTAAAGATGTATCTGATGTTATTATATTTGTTGTTTTTGTTGTTTCTTCTATATTATTTTTATGATTCTTATGATTTTTATTTTCTAATTCTATATCTTTCATTAGAATATCATCATCATTATTATTATTATTATTATTGTTATTATTATGATTATTTATATTATCTTGTAATTTTTCAATGATTTCTTCATTATTATTTGAAAATTTTTTTAATTCTATTTTTTTTACATTATTATCTTCTATTTGATTATTGCTAATCAGTCTATTTAAACATTTTTCTTTTATATTATCATCATTATTATCATTATCATCATCATCATTATTATGATCATCATCATCATGATCATCTTTTGTATTATTATTTATGATTATTTTATTTTTATTATCTTTTTTTATAAGATTATCATTATCTATTTTGAAATTTTTTTCATTGTTATTTTTTAAACTTAAAAATGAAGGTGTTATATTATATTTCTCCGCCTCTTTCAAATGATCCATTTCAAATTGTAGATCTTTTTCATTATTTTTACAATTTTCTATTTGATTTTCTTTTAAATTTTTATTATTTTCAATTGATTCATTATTATTATCTTTAATTATTATATTATTATCTATAATATCTGTATTATTATGTTCATTATGATGAATATTATTACTATTATTATTATTAATACTTGTTATACTTTCATTATCAGAAAGTGGTGGTGATGGTGATGGTGGTGTTGCAATAAAATTACCATTTAAATTTATATTAAAATTTGATGGAAATAATCCTGATAAACCAGTTGATGCTGTTGTTGCTGATGTTGTTATTGCACCATTTGTTGAACCATTTAATAATGCAGGTAATGTATTTAAAATTGTTGCTGAATTTGGTATTGCTAATGATGATAATATTGATAATGATGTATCATTTGGATGTGATATTTGATGTAATATTGATGGTGATGATGATTTTTGTCTTAATAAATCAATATCAGATTTATTTAATTGTTGTTCAAATATTTTTGAATCTGTTGTTGTTGCTCCTGCTGTTGTTGTGGTTGTTGTAGTTGTTGTATCAACATTTGTTGTTAATTGTCCTTTTAATGTTGAAATTTCTTTTTCAGCTAATATAGCTTTCTGTAATTTGAAAAAGAATTATTTATATTAGATTTTATTAAATAAACGTAAAGGTTTGATTTAAAATCTAAAAATTTTAATAAATTTAAAAGTAATTTAATTGTTAAATTAAATAGTATGCCTAACTATATGTTTTTAGTATATATTAAAATTTTGTATGTATAGGTATATCACTAAAGATTTTATTTCAATTTAAACAATATAAACAAGGTTATATATCATTTTTTATTTTTAAAACATGTCTTAAAAAATAAACAAAATGAATTTAGATATTAACGTAGATCATTTTATTTTTATTCTATTTTAATTTTTTTTTATTTACGTAATCATTGTATTATTCTATTTAATATTATTTATTTTTTTATTTATTTCTTCAATAAAATATATAATGAAAAAAAATATAATTATCTTTGTATAACATAATTATCTATTTAAATAAACCTTATTTTATTATTTTAAAAATTAGTTTTATTTTCTTTAAGCATTGACTAACAATTACTAAGTAGGTAATATAATAATAGATTTTAAAAAACAAAATACGATAATATTTTAAGTATGTGCTTAGAAATTAATTTTGTTTTTTTGTGTTAAAATGTCAGCCATTTGAACTAACACCACCTCATTATTTCTATTTTTTTTTTAAATAGGGGTAAATTTAAAAGTATATATAATTAGATAAATTAAAAATAGGCAAGTACCTACTATGTATTTCTATTTAGTTATAGGTACTAACTAGAAATATTTTATGTACTATTTTAAAGTCACATTTTGACCAATCAAAGTTTAAATTTCGTTTTTTATCTTTTTAAGTGCCCCCATAAATTATTAATGTAGAAAAGTTTAAGTTATAAAATTAGCATATAGTAACAGATTCATATAATAGTTATAATATTTTATTATGAATGTTAAAGAAATTTTAAAAATATCTTGATTTAAAGCCAAAATTTAATGTCTGGATTAGAATTGCATAGTTATAGGAAACTTATTCTATATTATTTGAGCAAAGTTGTAAATTTATAAGTATGTATTTATAAAGAACGTCAGCATACCTAACTACTCGTATGTGATATCTGTTGATGAAAGACAGGATAAGGGCTAAAAAACCATTATTATAAATTAAATAATATATACCTAATAAAGTGGATTAGAACTATTTTCACATTAAATACTTAGGTGCCTAGATTGACTCATTTGAAATTTTACTTTGACGGATAAGATAAATGACTTATTAGAAAGTTTTTGTAAGTTTTTATCTTATCAGAAAAATTGATTGGTCTTACAAATAGCAAATATTGGTAATAAAAAATATGAACGGCAACATTCTCTAATTTTAGGAAGTATTAGATTCCTTCAGATTAGAGCATTACTCCTCTTATCATTCATCAGAATTGTTAACAAACAAATGGATTGTTTCGATTGCGTAAGAAATTGATAGGTACATCAAAAAACATTTTTTAATATTTGGTAAATACGTAACCTTTATTATAAGGTTACATTTGCAATTTTTATCTAATATCCCTCGTTTTAATTTTATTTTATAAGTATATACCAAACAAGTAATAACACAATATAAATTAAAAATACATTAATAAGTAAAACAAACAATAAAAATAAACTAAACAATTTAATAAATAATTTTTTTATTTGTTTAGAACCATTGCAATTCAATTGTCTTTCTATATAGATAAGTAGGTACCTAGTTACCTATTACTTTTTTTTTTTTGTAAAGTTTAATTATGCATTAAATCTAAAAAATAGTGATAAGTAAAAACAAAAAAAAAAATTAAATAGAAAACAATAAATTAAAAATTTTTTGTTTTTCTTTACTTTGTATTATTAACTACTTATTTACCAATAAAAAATTGCACATAATCACATATTCTGTCATAATATCCGAATCATTAAATAAAATTAATTTAAAATCAAAAAAAAAAAAAACATTGTTAAGGTATAAAAGGTAGTAAGGTTCCTAGGTACATTAAACAAACAGAAAAAAAAACTTACATTTGAAATGAAATTCAATCAAAAATTTTAAACAGATTTACAACTTCCAATTACCTACCCAACTATAGCTACAATAAAAAAAAATAGAAAAAAAAATTTGAAATTAAAATAAAAAAAAAACAAAGCACTGCTTAAAACTTTAACACCTAAAATAGAATTAAAGATAGGTACCTATCTAATATAACAAAACTCTTTTAAACCTGTACCTACATTGCATCTGCAAAAAAAAACTCAACTTATTATCATCTTTTTTTTTCACCTTCCAAACATCCAATTTAAAAATTATACGTATCTACAATATACATTTCCACATATAAACATCCCATCACCCATCTCATCATGCATATACATATGTATGTACCTACAAAAAAAAATGACATATCCTCAATACTCAATATAAAAAAACAAAACAACTAAATTAAATATGTACACACTAAACAAACAAATGTCCATAATGTATATACAAAATAACATACATATATTATATGTACCTACTTAATATTGCATTCATTCATACACACGTGTTTAAATTAAAAATAAAAGCAAAAAAAAAAAAAAACAAAAAAAAAATATGTATAACTATACAAAAATTACAAAATAAATCAGAGCATAAAACTGCTGCAGCACAGCACAGCATATCCAATCCAAAGCAATACATTCATTATTTACTTTAAAAAAAAAAAACAATAACAAAACCAAAAGCAATCTATAGAACCTATCTATAATGAAATGATTTTCATCCGAATTTCCGATGAATTTTTTATTGGAAAAACAAAAAAAATACCGCAAAAAAAACAATGCATAAAAAAAAAAAATTGCACATCACAATTCACACACAACACGACAAACGCTAAACGAACTAAAAAAAAAAATAAAAAAAAAAAAACCATATAAAAATCATAATAATAAACACTTAAGAAGAGAAAAAAAAAAAGTTGAACGCCTCATTTAGTGTACAAGCGTAGAAAAACATGAGAGTAACAAAAAAAAAATATATACGGAGAAAGATATATTCATATATATGTATGTATATACTATTATTTTATAATATGTAGAATCAAGATTGTAGAAGAGAAGAGGATTGTTGGAGTAGAGTCAAGAGTGTACAAGAAAAAAAAAAAAAAAAACAATAACCTAGAGTTGCTGTGCTGCACATGAAATTGAGAGAAAGAGAAGAGAAAAAAATAATATATATTGAATGAATGATTCTTTTTTTTTTTATACTTTATTTTCTGTTTCTTTCTTCTGTTATTTTTTTTTTTCTTTTTATTTTCTTCTTTTTTTATCTATAATTGCAATTCAATATATTCGTCCACATTTCAATTACAGGAATTTGTTTTTTTTTTTTTTTGTTGTTTTTATATATATTCAATTAGGCTCCGCCTTTAAAAAGGGTTGTGTTCAATAGATTTTTGATTTTTCATTATTTTGTTTTTGTATTTTTTTCTATTACTGTTCGTATTTTTTGCAAAAAAAAAATAAATTTAATGTATTTTTCTTTTTGTTTTTTTTTTTTGTTCTGTTGAACGGTTTTTTTTTTTTTTGTATGCACAAAGAGGAGGAATTATTCAGGTGTAAATATTGTTTATTTTTTTTTTTTTTGTATTAATTTACCTATGGTTTTGTTTTGAAAGATTAACAATTTGTATTATAAGATTTTGAGTGGTATTTTATAATATATATGTACCTACCTATAATTTTTTTTTAATTAGTTATTTAAAGTTTTAATTGTTTACAGGTGATTTTATTTTTTTTTTTTTGGAATTTGTACCAAATGTGTATAGTTGTATACTGCCTAACTTAGGTATCTTGTAATAATATGTACAGGTGGGTTATATGTGATAAAAGAATAAGAAAGTAAGTCAATATTATGTGCAATTTTCTGTAATATATAGGTATGTATATAACACAGCTATATATATGTTTGTCATTCTTGATAATTTTTCATTGAAAAGATACAATACATATTTGAACTAAAATTAGAATTTAGAACGGTAAAGATGGTAATGAATAAGAAAATAAGATATTGGAATATTAAAATCCTTGATTTTTTTTTTAATTAAATGGGAACCTATTAAAAATTTTTTTGAGTATGTATTGATGAATTTGTGTTTATGATTGAGTTTATAGAGTTGCATGTGTATTGCCTTATTAGGGTTTCAAACTGGTTTTTATACAAGAGGTTCCATTCACTGGAATTGCCACGATAGTTTAGTTTTATAAATTAAAGAAATCTGAAAACTATAAAAATCTAGACAATTAATATATCTATGGCATTTTATTCTAATTGCTCTTGTTAAATATAAGTATGTACTGTTCTTAAGTTAAAAACAAATCTTTAAATGATAAGGATTTAAATGACAAGCTTATTCGGTTTTCGAAAAGGTTTTCATACAATGGAAATGCCCCGACAGTTTAATTTTATAAATTAAAGAAATCTGAAAACTATAAAAATCCATAAAATAAGTATAGGACCTTTAGAGGTTGTACATAATAATATAAGTACTTTTCTTAAATTAAAAATAAAGTCTTTAAATTTGAAATGATAATGATTAAAGGTTATTTTCAAAAACAAATTTTTAATTTATACATCAGTGGTTTGTATTAGCTTGCAACCTAAAATGTGCATGCCAAAATGTTTAGAAATAAAATAGAATTAGGCTCCTGTAGTTATTCACAAAATAATTTTTAAACAAATCTTTTATCTACATAGATATCTATGTATACTTGTTTTCAAATGTACTACCCAACTAGGTAAAAATATTTTAAATCTAAAACCAAATATCAAATTTTTGATTCGAAGGTAATCCCCTATTAAATATGTTTTAAAATATCGTATACAATTAATTAAATAGTCTATATTTTACTTGGATTAAAACAAATTTTTCATTTTATAATTTAAATTATGTTGTTTGTTACTTTGAAATTTGATTGAATAACCCAAATATTTTTATTAATTAATATTAATTATATCAGTTTTATAATTGATATTATTTTTACATTAAAATAACTCATCGTATTTATATTGACATAAAGTGGTAGCATATTAGTCAGTTTTTTTTTTTAATATAGTTATAAATATATGGTATTTAGTACAAGCATAAAAAATTAAAATTTATTAATACCTTTCAAATTTGATGAAAACATCGTCAAATAATATTTTTTTATTATAAAATAATAAATCTACAGATTTTACTCTTGATTATTGCAAAAACAAAATATTAATATTCATAAATTTCTTTCATACAATAAAAGGACCCAATTTTTTTTATCAAAAATCGCTTATGATGTATATATATATATATACAATAAATTACAAATAATATGATTAATTATATATGATTAATTTAACATGAATCACGAATAATTACAAAAAAAAAACTCCCAAAAAAAAGCAAATACAACACCAAAGTATAAGGAAAAGTGATGAATAAAAAAATTAAATAATACTATATATATATACACTCAATTTGTTAATTCATACTTAAAATATTCAAAACAACAAAAATCAAATAAAAACAAAAAAAAAAAAAATCATGATTAATTAATTTTAAATTAATTTTTTTCGTTAAACATACAAATTATGAATTAATTTCTTGTATTTAAAGTTTGATTTTTTATATATGCCATATGTATTATAGGTATACATCTAAACAGTACATAAAATATTACTATGTTATAATAACAATAACATAATAATTTTATACACTTAGCTTTTTTTTTTAATTCTGGTGCTAATTTAATTTAAGGCTTAAGTTATATCGGTTTGCAAATTGTATACAGAGTAAATTTCTTATTTTGAGCTTTTTTTAAGAGCACCAGCTCTTTTCATTGAAGTATAATTCATTTATAGATACAACGCACTTGACATATTTTACTTAGGGTGCGTTTTTGTTGTAGCTGCGAAAAATGATAAGAGCATTGATAATAGCATAGCGTAGAAAATTATACACGTTATTTTAAAAGAGGTATTTATATTGAACACCTCCTTTGACCCCTTTGATCAACGATTAACAATATATAATTTTCTATGCTATGCTCTTATTGACGCTCTTATCACTTATCGCAGCACCAATATAAACACACCCTCAGTTAAAAAGAAATACACTTAACAAATGTACGGAAATCTATTTAAGCAGTCAGAATCAGCTTCTTTATTGAGTAATCCTCAGAATCAATTTCTTTTGTGAGTACTTTTCAAAAATCAGCTTCTTTATTGAGTACTCCTCTAAGTATATTTCCATATAGGTATGCAATGTCGAAGCGTACAATTACATACCTATCGCTACTTTGGAACCGTTATAACTTTAGTCTTAAGAAAAATAAAAATAAAAATGTTAAAATAAACAAAATAATTCTCACATATTAATTAACAAAATTCAAAACAATATCGGTTGCACATGCATTAAAATTTGTTTTCCTAAAATGATAATTAGGTCACGTACATATAAAATGTGCAATCATACTTTTTCTCATCATTTTATATTTGCTAAACTTTTTTATAAAAAAAAAAAAACAAAAAAAAAAAAAAATGCATATTAAAAAATGAATTTTTATGCAATTAGTTTTAATATAAAAAAAAAAACAACAACAAAAAATATATCAAGATTTGTAAAACAAAACAAAAAAACATAGTACGGTACGACATAATATTAAACTTTGTTACAATAAAAAAAAAAAAAAAAAAAAAAAAAAAACTTGGCGTAAATATAAATAAAAACAAACTGGACACTCGCAATAACAAGAAAAACAAAAATAAAATAAAAAATAAGAAAAAAAATAAAAATAAAATGCGCAAGTAAGCAAACCATTTCTAAAACATGAAATATTGTATGGGAGAGCACATGGAGGTTTTTAATAATATGTATTTTTTTTTTATTTTTTTTTTTTAATATTTGAAAAAAAAAGGAAAAACAAACAAAAAAAAAATATGTACTAGACTTGTCTGAAACATTAATAGCGCCAAAAAAAATTCATTCCAAAAAGAAACATTTATAATATTTGGATTCGTGTTACAAATCAATTTTCAGCAATGTGATTTTTTTTTTTTTCTTATTTTTATTTATGGGGAATTTCATGCGTTTCTTAAATAAAAAAATGTACAAATAGGGTGCTTTAAGGGATTATTTTTATTTGTATATATGGTTTAAAAGGGATTTAATAATGCAATGAATTTTGAATGTTTTTGTTTTCAATTTTATTTTTGTAGGTATATAGTGGGGATAAAAATATGAGATGGCATTTTTTTTAAATGAGATTGATAACATTAATTAAGAAATTGAAAGAAAGATAGTTAAATAGACTTAAACAATGATAAAACTTTTAAAATCATATGAGACTAAGGTTGCATTATATTTAAAATATATAGATACATGGATACCATAAGGTTTTCCAAACTATTTTTAGATGTGCTTTATACTTTTTTAGAAATGTTTTTTAGGTAAATAAGTATAACATCACTAACAGTTGAAACCATAAGTTACAATGTTTCGTTAATAGATGTCTTAGAATAATATGCTGGATATTCTAATAATTGTATAAACCATAAGTTTCAAATTTTCTTAAATAAATGTCTTAGAATAATATGGCAAACATAATTTTAAATCAGGACCTACTAACCTAATTGAAGAGCCCATTGATAAATAAATCAGGCGCAGGAAATCGAGATGAATAGGCCATACGTTTAGAAAACCGAACACAAGAATAACATTAATGACTATATAGTGAAACTCTCAAGGTAAAAAAATATGCAGCTGCCAAACATTAAGTGGCGCAGAACAATGCACAAAGAATCAGGCGCAGAAAGTCGAGATGAATAGGCCATACGTTTAGAAAACCGAACACAAGAATAACATTAATGAATATATAGTGAAACTCTGAAGGTAAAAACATACGCGGCCTTCCTAACATTAAGTGGCGCAAAACAATGCACAAAGAATTGGCTAAATGTAACATCTTCTAAGATGTCAATTTCTATGATGACAATGTAAGAACTCAACATTGGACAACGTTGGAAAACTATAGGAACTTATTTCATATAAATTTTGTTGTTTAAGATTACCGTTTCGCAGTGTGAAAAATAAATTTTTTTGTGATTACCAGAAATAAAAAAAAAAGGTTTTTCCCCCCTCATCAATTAATTACTCTTATGGAAAAAATCGGGGAAGCGTTATTTAGAAAAAAAAAGAGGTCAAATAAGTATTACAATATCTTATACCAAAAAAATGATTATAATTTCTCTTCATGATAACTTTATGTTATTTGATGATATTGTAAGTTAGGTACAGACATAGTGATTGAAATATTACAATAAATTTTTTTAGGAAATTAAAAAATTTTAAATAGAAGGTAACACTTTTTGGGATCCATATCATTGAAAATTTTATAAAAAAAATTAAACAATTAAATAAAAACGTTTAAGCAAAAAAAAAAAACTAAGCATATAAACAAAATAAAAATTTAAGCACAATAATAAATAAGTAAATGTAGGTACCTACTAATTTTTTGTTTTTTAATTAGGTGGCTTTTTGTTATTCTGGTTTATTTAATTGATAATAAAATTACTAATAAATAAATATTTATTACGAGGTCAACTTGTAATTTACTTTCTAAAGATTTTTTTTTTTTTTTTTAATTTTTTTTTTGAGTTTTTTTAAAACGTTAGCAAAATTTTACCTAATAAAAAATATATATATTTAATTTAAAATTAAACTTCCTCAATACATAAATTAAACATTGAATTAAAAAATAAAAAAAAAAATTAAATACTAGGTATTTAAAAAAAAAACACCCTTTCAGCATATTTTTTTTTTTTTATTTTGCATTTCTGGTATAAATAAATAAAATAATTATGTAATATGTCATATTTAAATATATATATTATATATCTATATATATTGTTTGTTATTATTTTTTTTTAGTCTAAGCATCTTATTTCAGCAAAAATATTTTGATGCCAATATCAAATTAACACAAAAAAAAAAATTGAATTAAATATAATTAAAATCAGTACACAGGTGGTCATTTTATTTTATTTTTTTTTCTTATTTTCTTTCTTGTTTATTTCTTAATTTAATTTCGGTTTTATTGTAAAAAGTAGAATATTACATTAATATATATATATATACAAACAATGAAATCTATGCAAATGGGTCATACAATTTGGAACAATAATAATAATAACAGATATACAAAAAAATATTTAAGTCAGTAATTTGATGACAAAAGCTAATATTAATAAAGAAAAAAAGTTCCAAGGTAAATTAAAAATATTGAAAGTAATATATAAGTAATACAATATATATATATATATATATGTATAATTAAAACCATATACTTAGGTAGGTATAGTTAATTTTTAAATATTTTATTAATGTAAAGTATATGTATTAAGTAATTGAATTTAAACAAAATCACCTAGGAAACTGAATAATCTAATTGAGAATAAGATGCGGGTATTTTCAAAGAAGCGGAACCAAACTGAACTAGGAAGGAGAAGTTATTCAAATTGTAAAACAATCGGAAGAAAAGAGTGTTATCATACGTGCATAGAGAAAGGAAATGATAATGGAAAGGGAGGTCGTCAGACATTAAGTTGCTAAAAATTTATAAAAAATAGTAAAGATGACTTTAAATAAATTGTTTTTAAAGTATGTACATATGTATGTTAAACCCTATACAGTTATTCCATATGCATATATTTCTTATTTTTCTAAGATCTAATTTACTTTAGGGCTAGTGTATTTTGAAAATAGGGCTAGTTTGCAGCTAAATTTTGTAGTACTTAGTTCTCTTCATTAGAATTTCAGATCTTTAAAACATTTTTAATACTACATATATAAAAATACTTATTAACAAAATTTAAACTAATGCGAGTCCTCGAATCCATTTTATTTATAGTTTTTTAACCTATTTAATGTTTTTAGTTTCGGATGCAAAAGTAGGGGAAACTAAATAAAAGATGGAGTAAAAAATATTTTAACAAAAACGAAGACTAATCTTAATTAAAAAAAAAACAATTGATATACAGACAAATTACAAAATTTTAAACTATGAAGACGTTTACCTATATAAATAACTAATAGTTGCATATTACAAACGTTGATTGAAAAAAAAAACATGAATGAAAATTTTTAATTAAAAATCTTTGCAATTTTAATTTACCATAAAGTTCTTAAATAAATTAAAAAAAAACAAGTTATTCGAATTGCAATTTTTTTTAAATATTTAATTTTTCAACTAATTATATTCTTTAAATTAATTGTATTTTTTTTTTTTGTATTTTTGTATTTTTATAATATGAATTTCATTTTATTTTAATATAATTTAATATTTAATTAATATACAATTGTTCTAGGTAAATAAAAATTTTTAATTTAAATTTTAATTCATTTATTTATGTATTTAGAATATTTTTAAATATTTTTTAATAATAATAATAAATAAATATAATTAAAATAAAATGAAAAAAAAAATTGAAATGTGACAAGTAAAATGATTTCAAAATACATTAATTTTAAGCAAAAAATAATAAAAATATAGATTTAAATTAAATGTTTTGTTATTTAATGTAAAAAAAAAAATATTTTAATATTCATTGAAGTGTTTCTTTAAATAAATTTTAATAATACTTAATATAAATAAAAATTAAAATCAGAATATTTAATTACATATATTTTTTTTTAAATCAATTATTTTATCAGTGGCGTACCTACATATTATATATTAGTTTTCATAAACTTTAAGTATAGGTATTAAACTAAGTACAAAATAATAGATGTTAAGTGATCATTAAAACCTAAAAATTCTTGAATATATTCAGTTAGATTTGAAATTAACTTTAAATTTCGTTTAAACTTATTTTCAATACAATGTGGGCGTGGTTAAACTTTTCAAGGAATTACCACTTTTAGTGAACTCCGATTTAAATCAATTTTTTAAACTTGTTCTTTTAACTAACTACAGTTATAAATTAAATTACAATTTGAGGAAAATAGTAAGTACTAATAGATGTATGAAAGTTCGATGCTAATGCTATGGGTGGATTGAAGTCAATTCTTTGTATATATAAGTGCTTGTATAATATTATAAAACATTAATAATATAATATAATACAATAAGAATATTACGAGTACTTCTTTACGAGTACAGAACAGTGCTGAAAACATATGAAAAAAAAATAATACAAATAACGCCAGGGGCAAAAATAACTTAATACACCACTGTGTTAAGTATATTTACAAAGCAATACTATAATAGTAGTGTTTTATAGGAATAATATACTCTTCTTTGTATAAAATGATTCTTATAAATTTTGATAGAAAGTGACAAAGTTTTTTGACAAGATGTTCATTTCAATAATAAATACAAAATAAAAAATTACATAATTTGAATCGTATTTAAGTACCTATATATAGATATAGTATTTATCAATTAAATTTACATTGAATGAAAATTTTATTTTTCAATTGATTTGCCAAAAAACAAAAAAAAAAACAAAAAGTTTTAGGTACCTAGTATTTTAAATGTCAATTATTTTGTATTGTACATATATACTGAAAATCTCAAGATATTTCTAGTTCAAATCCTATACGTATTTATTGTTTTTAAAAATATTTAATAGAATTGAAAATTTCTTCTAAATTTTATAAGTTGCATTTAGCTCATAATTAATTATGGAGTAAAATGTTAAAATTTATTTAATAGTAATTACTCCAGACAAATCCGAGCATTTAAATCTATTGATATCTCATATAATCTCTGATTAATGATGATATCAAAAGAAATATAAAATTCAATGTATCTTGAAGCAATTAAATCTGTTATGTATACCTACTCTTCTTCAATTTAAAATTTCAGTACAAATTACTAATCTAACACCTTAATACAAAAATGTGTTAAGGTGATAAATAATATGAATCTTAAAAGAATACCGTCAATTTTACATCACCTATATTATATATATATCTATAATATCTTATAGATTTCTTTTTAATGAAAATTTAATGATTTTTATATATTTTTTAACTATATAAATTAATGTTAATTTATTTCTTAATTTTTAAATTTTATTAACTTTAACAAAATACTAGGAAATATCATATAATTTATATATATATATAAATATTTTAAAGTAATTTAATCATTTATCTATCTATACTCTATAGTTAGTCAATAAAGTAACAAAATAGTTAAAATTAAATTTTTATAATATATTATTTTAAGTACAAATATGTATAATAAAAAAAAAAAAATTTATAAAATATAAAAAAAGAAATTCCATTATAAGGTGCCAATTTTAGTACCAAAAAACTTGATATTATTTTTATTATAGTCTAAAAGATAAAATGAAAATAAATAAAAAAATTGTTAAAACTCATAAGATTAGTTTTTTTTTATAACCAATCTCCTAATTGAAATTTCTTAATTTGTTATTTTTTAATTTTTTACTTTTTACTTATAGATACTTTTATATTTTTTTTTTTGAAATTTTTATTAACTATTTTTATGTTATATATATAGATATATCGAGAAACAGTTAAATAAACAATTTCAAATAAATTTAAAATTTATTTATTTAGACATTTTATTTACAACTTAATAAAAAAATTAGTTTTTTGGTACTTTAAATAAAATTTGGCCGAATTTTCCAGAAGAGAAAACAAAAATGTATTTAATTAATTAATTATAAGTTTTATTTTATTTTTTTGAATATTATTTAACCCTATCACATCTTATGCTATATATATCATCTCTTTTCATTAAAAGTACAGTTATATAAAATGATCATATCTATAGTAATATAATAGTAGTTTTTTTTGAAAAATATTCCTATAGACTATAGAGTTTTTTCAATCTAACGATTTTGTTAGATTGATTTGATTTTGTTAGTTTTTTGAAGGATTTTAAAGGGTTAAAATTAAATTTCCCATCGAATATAGTTAACATATTTTTAATTTAAGAATAGTATGTTTTAAAACACTGTATGTAAAATATTGTAAATCTGAAGCATTGAAATCGAAATTAAGGACGGATTATATATAGTATATAGGTTCTATTTAGCATGCACATCTAGAACCTATTGGCTCTGGGAAAGCTTCTATTCCATTGGAGTAATAATAGTTATAGCTATTTAGAATATCATCAAATTTAGAGTAACACGTTTGGAATGCCTGTCTTAAGGTACCGGTTGTGTTAAACAAATATACTTAGATTAAATACTAAAATAACTAATTATAAATATATATATAGTAAGTATATAATACATATTAGTATAAATGTTAAAATCAAATACTAAAGTATATAAATTTTTAATTTTTTCAATGAAATAAATATCGTGATTTGATTATAACACGAGAAAAATTTAAGCATCTGTAGATATATGATTATTTGTTATAGATTTAACTAATTTTTATTAAATGCTGTACTTCTATTTTAATAATAATTTAGGATTTTAGCATAAAATTACCTATACAACTCTGTATATAATATAACTCATAACAACTCAAAACATATTTAATTTCAAATACTAATTGTAGTGGATACCTAGATTAGCTTTTATTAAAATGATATTGTAACTAGACTTTAATTTGTACACATGTAACTAAATTTTATATTTAGCTATTTTTTTTTTGTTATTTCAAAAATTAGCTTTAATTAAATTATGTATAGTATTAGTAGGATAAAAGCACGTTTTTTAAATGTTGTTTGTTATTTTATTATATATACTTTTGTTTTTAAATACTTTAAAAATTTGTTTGTTATGGGAAAAGTACCACCAAATTAATACTTACAATTTAATTTTTTTTTTATTCTTTTTTTCTTGTCTGAATTTTGTGAATTAATATTTTACTATCTATATATATATAAATATATATTTCAGTTTATAGCTATATATACTTATTTATAAATTTATTTGTACCTACATATCTATATAAATTGTGCAAATACTATAGGTATTCGGTAAGATTTTAAAACACCTAATGTATATAAAAGTATATATTTACATTTATATACATTAAAATTCATATATAATCGAAATAATGCGTACTTTACTCTAAAAATCTTTGAATATATACATTGATATATATATATATTTATATATATGTAGGAAAAACCTCCTAAAGTGAACTACAAAAAATCAGAGTAAAAATGAACAGATGTCATTTTAATATATATATATATATATATATATATATATATATATGTATTTATGTATCTATAAGTATATTTATAGTTTGTAAACGAAAGTATATAATATATATATAGATAGAGACAAGTCCTTTTTACATACGTATACATATATATTATGATGGTAAAAATGAATATAGATACTTATATATGCAGAAATATTGTCTGTACTGTATTATATATTTATAAGACAAAAATTAAAAAAAAAAAAAAACAAAAGAAAGGAATAACTAAGTAGTAAGTTTGTTTCATGTTGTTGTTTTTGTTGTAATGTAAATTGTCTTTGATAACTGCGAGCATAACAAATTTTTTAAAAGATAAATACTATATAAATGCTCTTCTATAGCTAGCTAATTAACAAAATCCATTCAAAAAAGGAGAAAATTTTTTTTTTACAATTTAGTTTTTTGTTTTTTTTTATTTTTTTTCTCTTTTCCTCCTTTGGTTTTTTTTTTATTTTAATTTTTTATCCCTTTATAGGATTGCCAAAGCAAAAAGTTATTTATAAATTTTTGAAAAACAAGACAACAAAAAATCAATATTTTTAAATTGTTAACATAATAAACTAAATTTAAATTCAAGGTTAATTTTTTTTTGGAGTCGTTTTTTTTTTTAATTTTAAATTAAATATTAATTTAAATATATATATTAAATATTATTTTTCTATTTATTTATAAGCATTTTAAAATAATTATTTAAGTAATTACTTAATAATATATTTAATTATATATATTAAATTTAATAAACCTATGAGCCATAGCCACGCCTATTAGACTTTTTATAAGTAAGCTACTACCTATATCTAATCTATTAATAATAGTTAATGAATAATGAGCATTAATATAGTTAGCTACTTAAAGCACTAATCTTAATTTAGTATAGACGGTTAATTCAAGAATAAGTATGAGTACAACTTAATTATTCATTTATACACATTTTATATTTAAATATAGATTTCCATGGTGACCAAATGTAATTTAAATATACAAATTATATTATTATAAACAATGATTAATGTAATTATAAATAAATATAGAAAGTATTTAATTTAAGATGCCTAAATGCCGAATAGGCAAAGGGCTGTAATAATAGCAGGCAATATTTACTATTGTCCTGGTAGGTACTAATTATAAATAAATAAATAAATATATATTTTCAAATAAATTTTTAAAAACTACATTTTATAATTTTTTGTCTCAGAACTTTATGTTTTATGAAGTTATTTGATATTAGGGAATTAGAATACGTGCTATTATAAGCCAACAAATTAGGTATTATCAAAATTTAGGTGATATCAAAAGCAACTCCATTCCTTATTGAAAATTGAATTATATGCCAAGGTATAGCTTAGTTAGCAACGAATATTAATAATATAGGGTTAGTTAAATTTCTACTTTTATACAAATACATACCTACTTATTTATATACATTCATATAATATCTAAAAGTAAGAAGCCATAAGTAAACGATTACAACTCAAATCTCAAATTTATTTGAAAATTACACATAGGTATGCAAACAATGAAGCTAGATTGTTTTAAAAATTTGAATTCTCCCGTTTCAAAAGCTTTTCAATTCTTATTATTTTCTGAATGAAATCTCTTTTGCTTTTTATATTTTATATTACAATTTATACAATAAGCATAATGTCGCGTGCTATTTATAAGAGATGCCTGCCTGCTGATTTTATTTTACATAGAATTTTTGAACTTTTAATGCTAGTATTAAATACTTGTGTATTATTGGGAATTTAAAAATAAAAATACTTATATAATCAAATATATTATTAAAATTTATGAGTTATTGAAATAGGAAGTAGTTCATAATTATATCGTTTTTAAAGGATTCAAATGTGCTCTAATCCATACGTGTTCAAAATCCTTAACATACATAACTATATAATTAACTATAGAATCCAATACTCAAATTATAGAAATTTTTAATTTATAATTAATTAATATTCAAATAACTAGGTATATTAATTATTAATATTTATCACAATTAATAGTATGATTTTATATATATATTTAAGTCTAATTAATACAAATGTATGAAAGTACTATAGATAGACAAGTTTGGATCATAAAATTAAGGAAACTAATATTATCTAATTAATAAGATTGTAACTCAATATAATTAGACTAATTCAATTTATTTTGAAAAATCTTGGTGCTTTATATTTTTCCAATTTAATCTCAAATTTAATAAGTAAATTGTTAAAACTAAAATTAATAATAAAAATATAGAAGTTATCTTCCTCAACCTTATCTAATAGTTAATTAGGTAAGTATAGTTATAAAACAAATTTAGGCCTTTAATAATTAAGTATTTTGGCACTGAATAAAATTGTACAAAACATTAAAATATTAAAATTTGATTTTATTTTAAACTAAATTTAAAATTAAATCTATATTTTCCCTTTTCAACGGTTTCAAGAGTAAAGATGTAAAAAATTTCACTAACTAATTAGTTATTATATTACAAACTTTAATATTTTTAATTTTTTTTTATAGTAAAAAAAATATAATCTTAATTTGATCAACCAAATAATAATTAAAAATTTTAAAAAAAACTAAATTACCTGTTGCCAAAATTGTGCTAACCAATAGATACGTTCTTTTTTAAATAACCAATCCATAGGTTGATGAACTGCTGCTGAAGCAGCTGTTCTTAAATCTAAATCAGGTAATGGACTACCATCAATACCACCAGTTGTTGTTGTGGTTGTTGTTGTAGATACAGCAGTTGGAAGCATTTTAATATTTATATTTATTTATTTTTAATTTATTAAAAAAACCTATTTTTATTTATTATTATTTTATATTATATTTTATATAACAAAACCAATTTTTTTATATTCGTATTAATAAAAATTTTTGATTAAATTCGAATTATATTTTTTAGTAATTTTCATTTTAAATTTTTTTTTAATATTTATTAAAATATAAATTCGTTATTTTCAAAATGATTAAGATCAATTATTATTTTTCTATAGGTTAGTTAATATCTTATATATTTTTTTTTTAATAAATTGATTGTTGTTTTTTTTTTTTTTATTAATTAATATTTAATTTTATTTTTTTAATTAAATCTTATTGGAAATTTTTTTAATAATTTATACAAAAAAAAAAAATGCTAATTTTTTTTTTTTTTTTTAATTGAAATAATTATTATCACTTTTTAACTTTAATTAATTAAATTTTTGTGTGTGTATATATGTATGTTCTTAATTATATTACTTTTTATTTATATAAACTATATATAAATTTTTTTGTAGGTATCAGCCGATTATTTTTTTTTAAAAAAATTTAATTTACATTTAATCATAACTAATGATGTAATGCGACTAAATCATTATTATTAATTTTTTTTTTTTTAATAAAAAAAAAATTCAATACAATTTTGATTATAATTCAATTGCTCTATCTGAAGTATATATATTAATATATTTGTATATATTTACATATATATGTATAAGTATATATTATAGATATTTACATTAATTTTCAGTTGATCTGTTGCTGACAAGTATAAAAAAAAAAAAAATTAATATTATTAAGTATTATTATTAGTCAGGTTTATAGAATTTATGTATTGAAGTATATAAGTATATTTTATTAAAAAATTTTTCTTTATTTTTTTTTTTAGGTATTATATATTCATAATACTAATACAAATATATCTATCTATATAATATATGCAATTAAATATGTAGTACACGCATATTATTATAGAACAGGTAACAAAACGACAAAAGTATGAACACTTTTTTTTTTTGTTTTTTTTTTATAACGGAAATTATAGTAATAGTTATTAATTAATTTTTGTTGTTGTTGTTATTGTATCTGTAAACTGATAATTCTTCATTTCGTTTCTTTTTTTTTTGCTTTCAAAGCTCTATTTTTTTTTTTTTGCACTTAATTATTACCACTTTTTCTTTCTTATTTTCCGTTTGGCTCAATTTTTAATTTTTTTAACATAAAATTTACAAAATTATTAAATAAGTTATTTTCAAATTTTGTAATTTAAACTTTACAAGTGTTTGTTTAAACATATTATTTAGTGTACAAGTGTTACTTTTGAATTTTTTCTAGTTTATGAATTTTAGTCGTAATTTTTTTTTTTAAACTTCCCGACGATATTTTATTAAATTTTACAAATTAATTAATTGTTATTTTGCGTAAACTATTGTATGTGACTTTAATTCATTATTTTTGTATAATTTTTAATTGTACTAATATAGTACTAGTCTTTAAGTTCCCACTAATTTTTTTTTAACTTTTAATTAGTTTTTAATTACTAAAATATTTAAATTAATTAAAATTTTAAATCACTTTCTGGGTTTTCCTTTTTTTTGCGGGGGAAGATTTTATTAATTTTAGCACAATTACCTTTGTGTTTTATTTATATAATATCGTTATAAAAATTAAAAATTCAATTTATTAAAAACGATTTATTTTAAATATTTTATTTTCGTAATTAATATTTTTCCGTTTCTTGCAATTTTATTTGATCTTTTAGTGTTTTTTTTTTTTTAATTAATTATAGGTGTGAAAAGAACAAAGCCGATAAAAATTTAAAAATAAACTAATAAAAACGTAACAAAAAAAAAAATTATTCACAATATGTAGTTTTTTTTTTTTATACGACGACTTAAAAAAATTTTTCCAAAAAAAAAAACACAAAAATTAATTCTCTTTTACACACTTAATGTTACTCGCAGGGAATCTTAATGATGACTAAAGACCATGCAATAGAGAGAACA
The DNA here is from genome assembly GCA_963082915.1 of Dolichopus griseipennis. NCBI lineage: Eukaryota > Metazoa > Arthropoda > Insecta > Diptera > Dolichopodidae > Dolichopus > Dolichopus griseipennis. The sequence goes on from OY720445.1 coordinate 72,182,983, forward strand.
TAATCCACCAAACGAAAATATAACAAAACAACCAACAGCTCTATAACAAATTACACACACACAACATAGTTGAAGGTACTCTATCTATATAAAAAAAAAAGAACAAAATTAGAAAAAAACAATATAAACAATACAATAAATGAAAAAAATAATAAAATAATCAAAAAAAAAAAATTAATCGGAAAAAATTCATTCTTCTCAATCACTATAAAAATCCAACAACAAAAATTATAACAAAAATATAATATTATCTCACATACACATGCAAGGGAAAATGAAAAAAAAAACAACAACAAAAAACCAGAAATCAAACAATCAATTGTTTTTTTTTTTTTTGTTTTTTTTTTAACAAATTCTCTCGAATCGAACATCCACTTAATTTTAAATATTAAGAAAAACAAAACAAAAACAACAACAACAAAATATATATAGCACGAGTAAAAAACAACAATAACAACAAAAACACAACATAAAAGAAAAACAACAAAAAGGAAAATTAAAAAAAAAATACTATTCCTATATAAAAATATTGAATTTTACACATCAATACAAACGTACATTCGTATGCATGATAAAAATCATTTTATAGAATTACAATTTTACATACATATATATTTTATTAATAATCTTTTTTTTTTAATCCTGCATTTTCTGTTTTTGTTTTTTTTTGTTTTTCCTTCAATAATAATTTTATCGAAATTCTCTTATTATTGGTTACCTTGTTTTTTTTTTTTTTTTTTAATTTGCTTTTGCTCTCTCATTTCTACTGGTGTTTTTTTTGTTTTTATTTTTATTTTTATCTTTTCTCTCATTTTAAAAAATTATTCTCATCTCTTATTTTGATTTTGTTTTTATTTTTATCTTTTACCTTTTCCACATATAAATTTTCTCAATTTTCATTACTTTGCAGGATTTTTTTTATCATATTGAATTGAAATCTTAACATTCGTACATACATATTTAATAAAAAAATTGCTTTAGAGAGAAATTGTTGTATATATGAAGGAATGTTTGATATTTGAATTATCGAATTTTCTGTAAAAAAAGAAGAATCGGTTTTCGGAAAAAAAAAAATTCGAAAATGTGTTTTTTTTTGGAATTTGTTAACATTTTATTTAACATGAATTATTATTAGACAATAACAGTTGAATGAACAGTTTAAAAGAATTTTACATGATAATCTGCGATTAAAATTGAATAATATACTGTTGAAGAATTATGCTATGTTATATAGAATGTAATGTTATAATATTTTTAACAAAATGATTGAAAATGTTAGTATTTTTCTAATTAAAAAATTTATTGTATTTCAGAAGACAGGTATTAAAAATTTTATATATTAGATATTAGTTTGTTTAGAATATTTTTTTAAAAACCTATGGGATAACTGTTTTTTTGCGGGACATTAGATTGCAATTTTAAAATGTACCTAATACCTAGTTATTTTCTAGTTTAATAATTAAATAGTTAAACATCAATGTTTGACCTAACAAAATGGTGACTGTTTTAAATGGAAACCAATAATGCCTCAATTAATTAAAAACGAATAACCAAAGATGCTTTAAAGGCCCGTTAATAGAGTGTGGAAATTTTTAGATAATTCAAATTCAATGAATACTTTATTTATTGTGTGAAATGCATAAAACATGCTTTCATCCAACGTTTTTCCTTGTGAAAGAAACTCTCAATTTTAGAGAGCTTAGCCTAGACTCTTATCTAAGCCTTTTAACCATGCCTATAAGTTCAATCTTTATAATTATTATAAAAAAGAATCCGTTGCTGCAATGTTTTGGACTAAGATGTTAAAAAAAACTCATTTCACATGTAATGATATATTATGTTGAGAGTTTTTATTTATAATATATTTTGTGCATTTATTTAAAAATGAATCTTTTATAAATTAATTAATTAAATATTTATTTATTACTATAAATATATAAAATACTTATATTACTCTATCTATATAGTTAATTTTAATTATGTTATAAAACCATAAGAAAACTAGAGATAAGCAAAAAGTATTTTTTGAATAATATATATAATGCAATATTATTACATAAATTATAAGTTTTTTCATTTGTGTCATGATGTTTTTTATTATAATCATACATGTTATTTACAAAAATGTTGTATCATTGCCTAAATTCACTATCAAACATTTACTGCTATGGCAGTAATAAAATGTTAATGCATGCACTTTTATATCATCTGTTAACTGGAAATACAAAAGCTAACATGATTGAAAGAATTTTTCACCAACTGTTATGTTGTGTGATTGCTATATTCAAACTGTTATATATGTTAACTGTAATGTTATTTAATACAACAGGATAAGACTTTAATTAAACAGATATAATAAGACTTTAATAAATTCCATGTACAAATTAAATTGATCGATATCCAATTGGAAATTATTAAATTATTCTAATAAATTAGTTGTTCTAATAACTAGTATAAGATATTGTAAAAATTTAAAATACTGTTACAAAAAATTTCATTTTAAAAGGAAATGTTTGAAATGCAGTCCGCTACAATGAAATGAAAAGAATGCAGAAGTTATTCCTTTTCTGGCGTGGCAGGATATGAATAACTATTTATTAATTTATAAGTTATACGTGTTATTATATTAGGTTTATATATATCATATATTGTATTTTATTTTTATATTTATATTAAAAAAAACTGGAAAAATTATAAAAAAAACCTATTACCTCAAAGCTTCCCTCCCATCATATCAAAGCTCACTCCACTTAGCCATCGGCGTATTATTTGGTCATTAATCCTCTTTTATAGATATTCAGTAGGGAACACGTGCTCTGAAGAATTTTTCAGTCTAGTAAAGATCCCGTGCCCCATTGAGAGTTTTTCAATGTGAAAAAAGGAGTGCAACAGATTTTCACCCCTCTACACTGTTGAAATTTTATTAAAACTTCCATTTGTTTAATCGAAGTAATTTAATTCGATCAGCAGTGGAATAACTGCCAACTTTGTACTGCAATAATATTAACTATTATTACAAATTAATTTTCTTTTTGCGTAATTAAATAAGGTTTAAACAAATCTATTTTATTAAAATATTGAAATTTCAGTTAGAAACAAAGTTTAATTTCGATACTTCAAATTAATTTCAAATCAAAGATTGAATAAATACATTTTTAAAATATGGGCGGAGCTATTTTTTTATTGATATTTATTTTATAATAAAATTTAGTCATTCCTATTTATTTGGAGAGGTTGGACAGGTATTTATTTTTTTTTACTTTTTTTTTATATATATATTTATTTTACAACAGAATTAAATTTAACTATTTAATTTAATTTACTTTATTTTGAAAAAATACAATCAATAAATTTAAATATAAATTTAAATTAATTTTATAAAAATAATAAATTTTTAAATGGCTCGATTAATATTTTTCTATTCTGAATTTGTTCAAGTTTTATATTTAAGATACAAAATTTGTATATAATTTTATTACATAAACAAATTATATACAATATATACACAATGTATAAAAGCAGTGCTAAATTTATACTTCATTCCAATTCGTTTTTATTAAAAGACAGCAGCATACTTACTTTAATCCTAAAATTTGTTTTTTAAATGTTGTTTTTAAAGAAAATTAGAAGTTAAACTGTTATTATAAAGCAGATTCAAAGTGGGGGGTGGAGTACTGAATTACTGAATTTACAATTTATGGAAAAAAATAAATAAATAAAAATACCATATAAATCTATAGATTTTCTTTCCCCAAATTTTCCCTTTTCTTTTATAATCGTCACATTTAATTGTGTTTAAACATCATTAAAAGAGCACGATTTTAAGGACCCATTTAAAATTGTATAAGTAATATGTACAAAATGTTATACATAATATAAAATCCATATTTATTCTTAAACCCAATATTCCTTTTTTTTTTAAATTCAAACCATAAATAAAAGTGTATTTATATATTCAAATAATTATATATTGTATATATATATATATATATATATATATATACATATTTATATTTATAAATTGTTTGTATAGATGGCGTTTGTTACTTTCATCTTTAACTCAACTCATATTTATTATGTGTTTTATAGGTTAATATATATCTTTTTTTGTTTTTTTTTTTATTTTTGTTTTTCTTAGGTATTTTTAGTGTCTCTTTTTAAAATTTATGTTATGATCGTTAAATTATTTTAACGGCCTATTTATTTAGTTCGAGAAAATTTACAAAAAATAAAAATAAGCATAACAAAAAAATAAATCTAAAGATAAAATTATCTATATATAAAGAATTAAGCAATAGCATTAACTATATGTGTATCAAGAAGAAAGTTCAGTCTTCTAAAAAGAAACAAAAAAACATTTTCTAACCAATAAATTCAAAATTAAATTACTCGAAATGTTGATTATTATTAGAAAAAGGCCTATTGACCTCTTAAAAAGAATAAATTCAAAATAAATTCAATTGGAATTTAAACCAATAGCAATCGACAAAAAAAAACATAAACCATTTTGAAATTTTGTTATTTTTTAAATAAACCTTCTCTATTTTAAATTTTATTTATTTAATCAGAAACAGATTACCGAGTTTCGAGGAACGGTGGAATCGTTGAATGCCACCCATTGGAGTATAACTCTAATACCCTTCCATTAGTGTGGTACACTTAAACCACGCCTTTTTAAAACCAACTTTAGGGTGGCGGTGGGTTCTGTGATATAAATGTGTTGTTTGATTTCTAGGGTAAAGAACTAAGAAGGATTTTGGGTAACTGAGTTGAGGAATTTTAAAGTTATTGAATAATGTCGATGGAAAATATTGGGTGGGGTATTTAATATTCTTTTTAAATTTAGAAATTATACACATATATTAGAACTTTGCATTATAGAACAAATTGGAAATTGAATGGGGTTCCATAAGCTGGACAAACGAAGCAGCCATGTGCATTTGTTGCTTTTTCGGCCTTACGTTGGAAAACTTTGAGTGGACGAACTAATTTTTTTTATTCTTTAGGACTAGTGTAAATTCCTACAAGTGTAAGTTTCAACAAAAAAAGGCCCGTCACGTACTGTAAGGCGAATGAAGTACGCGTTGAGGTTATACTGTGATCATTTATAAAGATTTTTACCTGGTCCCCTTTACTTTCAGAATCCAATATTTCTCAAAACCAATTTCAAAAAATTCTTTTACATCTTTATCCTCGCAATCAAGTTTTGTATCACGGATGATTTGTATCAAAAAGGGTTGTGGTTTTGGTGCGTTAAAGTCGCCCACTATCTGTAGGAACAGAGCTCCAATAATAGGCTTTCGAATCTTTCCATTGTCCCTCATTGCTCTGTTTTGAAATTCATCGAGATATTACAGCGTTCTAATAGGGGCTGCTGTCCAAATGCTTTGGTACTGCTTATGACTTCATAATTTTTATATAACACCGTTCTTAACTCTAAAAACATTTAATAATACGATAAAAGGCACAAAAGAACCCAATGGTACATAAGTTAGTCTCAGGATATACTAAGAACTTAAACATTATGGAAAGATTTAATAAATTTTATTGTTTTAAACTTCTTTATACTGAACACTCGAATCAAATCAAACAAATGATACCAATAAACGCTATACTAACAGAAAATTATTAGGGTGGTAGAAAATGATAAGAGCGGTAGGGTTTAAAGAAAAATCGTTTGAAATTTTTTTTTTAATAAAAAATTTCTAACCAAAAACACATAATATACATATTTATATACATACATATTTCTAATAGAATTTTCTTAAAATCAAATTTCTTATTTTCTTAATTCAAAGTAATCTTAAGAATATCTTAAAAATAATAAAACCGAATTGAATTGAGCAATTCCTTAAAAAGTTTAAACTGTCAAATTTAAAGACACCTCCTTATAGAAAACAACATTTTTTTCCGAAGGATTTTTTTTAAGGACATATTTCGTCGAAATAAACAACAATTCGTTTCGGTTTTTTTTGAAAAGATCAAAGGAAAATTTTTTTTAAAAACAATTTGTTTGTTGTTCTTTTTGAAATCCAATTGAATTCAAATTGAAGTATCGCGGCACAACACAACGTTCATTTGTGCATTGGTACACTTACATTTAAAAAATCAAGAAACAAATAAAAATTGAAAAAGTGAGCAATAATATAAGGAAGCAGGAAAAATTGTTATTATTATCTTTCAATAAATTTTCTTGTTGAAATTTTCAAGTGATTTTTTTTCTATTTAAAATTATTGTGCAAAAAAATAAAAAACCAAATTGGATTGAGTTTTCCTCAAAACTACACTTTATATATTTTTTTGCTGGTGCAATTAAACGATAGTCAATGGTGAAAAAATAAAACCACAATACAAAAAAAAAAATTGAATTGGAATGCGTAAGCCTTATATATACAAAAAACTTTACGAAACAATAGGAGAAAATAAAGCAAAGGAAGTGAAAGAAAAAAAAAATTCAAATAGAACGTATCACACCCCAACATTTTAAACCTATTATTTTCTTGAAAAATACTTTCTCACATAAATATATATATATATATATAAATATAAATTTCTATTGCATTTATTTTTTTACAGTGTGTTTAATTCAAATTCTATGTACAAATAAGGACATTTGAAGTTGTTCATAGAACCATTCGTGAAGTATTTTATACGTTCATAAAGAAATTATTTGAATTTTAAGTTAAATTCGAAATTTTTTTTTAATTATTATATAAGTATATCTTGTATTGAATTCATATTAACTTTGAAAGATTATGGCCTTTTTTTTAATAAGTATTGAAAATTTTAAATTTTAATTGAAAGACATGTTGAATTTTTACTGGAGTAGATGTGAGTTACTAATGATCAAAAAATTATTTTTCCATAATTATCTCTTCTCATTATTTTATCGGATTTTAGAAACCTGATTGATCTGATTTATCAAATTAAACTACAGTTAAATAAGATTTTGAACTCAATTAACCTGACGTAGCTTCTATAGTTAATAGCATTAATGTAACACATAAAAGGTATCATTTTTCATAATCACAAAACTTGTATGAAATTGAGTTTGGAATTTAATATTCAGAATCGAACTTTTGTTTCTAGAAAACCTAAAAGTTACTAATATCCTTGTTTTGTAGAAAATAATTTTAGTTTATAATATAACGGTTGCGTCTTAGAAGGAAAGCTAACTTTCTTTCCCTGGTTTCTGTGGATTTCTGATAAAAGCAAGAGTATTAGTTTTTATAAAACTAATTTATTCAGAATGGAATCGGCATAAATCAACTATTGGAAAGCAGTCTGCATAAGTCAAGAACAACCCTAAATTGTTGGAAGGTACTGAATAAACTGGAGAAAATCAATGTAGGAAAACTACAGGACCCAGGGGAACTCATGCATTTCCGACAACGAAAGTGGAGACAGAATGGCTAAAAGAGGAATTAGAGAACCCAAAACGGACAGAGATTTAATTGGGCTCTCACACTCAGAAGTATAGAGGACACAAAAGCCGAAGCCAAAGTCAAGGCGAAAAGATATTGCTTTACCCGAGAGGACCAATTCTTTCGAAGCCTTCTGCGTAGATTCGAGAAGCAATAAAACTAAAAGATCCTAAAACCGCAAGAAAAGGTGATCTTACAAAGGAACGAAATGGTTTTGCATATTCTGTGCCAATGCGAAGAATTTAAAAACCTGGGAATGAAAGTCCTGAAAAAAATATACTGAGATGACTTCAGTATTGTAAAAGAGTCAGACCAGGGGAAAAATAAACAAGTTCATTAGTGAAATTGATTTGCTCAACAAGGTGCTGAATTATGAGCAGTTCCAAGAGCCGAAGCGCCCTCCACTGTGACAAATTTATTTCAGGAGTTAGGGAAGAAGATTCTGTAGTTCCAACTCAAAAAAAAAATTCAAATATGAAGATTTAGAATAACAAAGATCAATCAGAGATTAAAAAGTCTGGGTATTTGTTTCAAAATCTCGACTAAACGATGTCGAATCAAAATATTATATTAATCTATCTTTTTTTTTTTTAATATACGAAGGAGAAATTTACATACCAGTGATATTAACCTATGGAAAATATTGAAACCTTTAAAATCAGAAATTTAACTCTAAGGCAATGATTTGACAACCTCAAAATAATAAATAAAAAACAATCAACAACAATTTGCACAATTATATTAAATTATAATTCATATATTATACATATAAAATAAATTTTTTTTCCTTTATTTAAATTTTTCTTTTTGTCGTATTTTTTCTTTTTTAAAAACTTTAAATAATTATTTAAGGATTTAATTGTTATATAAGGGTTGAATAAAGATTTCTGGTTCTTATTTTCTATAATTTTTGCATTTACTTTTTTTTATATTTAAAGCATATGGTTGCTTTGCTGGTATATTCAAATTGCTCCTCCGTTTTTTACCTTATCCAATTAACCATATTCTACATAGAGTCAAGTAAATATCTATCGTGTAATGTACATTTATTTAATTATTTATGTACTTATTAGCTTCTTTCCATTTTCAGTTGCTAGGCTGAAAATCTTCATCTACATACTTCCAGGCTGAACAACTTATACTTTCATCCTAAACATATGCAAATCTCAAATTTATAATATTTTAAATTGAAAATAGGCGCCCATAAAAAAATGGCAAGTAAATTTTCACATACTTTTAGGCTGTACAACTTATCGTTTAATCCTAAATATATGCAAATATGAAATTCGATTGCATATATTTAGGCTTCTTTATTTTTTCGTTTTTTATAAAATTTACTTTCTACTTTTTTATGGGCGCCTAGTATTTTCTTAATCATTTATTTTCATAATCATTTTGTTTTTAAATTTCTAATAGATAACAATTATGTCAGTCCATCTTAAAATTGTTGACATTTAGTTTTATTTTACTATATATCTGAGTATTGACATGGACAATTGTATTCTTCCTTATTTTTATTCTATATTTGTTGTTAAATTTCTTCACTATTTCTACATATTTTCTATAAATATATAAATATTGTTATGATTTTAATTTTAATCCTGTTTTATTTTTGCAAAATTTTTTCTTTTCTCAACTCAATTGTTTTAAAAATAATTTTTTTTTATTTTTAACATTTAGAAATATTTGAATTCTTGAACAATTTAACTTTAAAATACTTGCTTGTTTTTTTTTTTCTTGTACATATAATTTTTAACTTTTACTTCAATTGAACTATGACTATTTTAATTTTTTATATAGTAGGGAATGTTAATTCAGCCGTTTGTCGTGTTAATTGTATATTTTTAAAATCGAGTCGCTGTACAACCCATTATGTTGTTTTACAGCTTATAGGAGGTCCTTCTTTTACCTTCTCTACCAGCTTGTTCTATACTTTATTTTATATTTTATTTTAATAATTTATATGACCAAAAAAACTAAGTTGTGCATAGGGTAGAAAGTTTAATAACATTCTATCAAGTACTTCAAAATAATTAATGAAATCTATCAATTTTTAAACTGATAAAAAACAATAGGACTCGGTTCTATCAGGTCTAAAATTTAATTTTTTTAATACAAACCTTATTTAAAAATAAATTTCAAGATCAATAAGGGGTAAAAGAAATTTTAGAATTCTGAATTCTTGGGTATGAAAGGGCGTCCACATAACCTCTTTATCTTACGCTGCTTTCGGATAGCTACCTTGTTTAAACCTCTGATTTTCTCGTTATCCCTGCTTGCATTTCTTTCCCCAACGGACCTGCCTAATGTTATACACGTTCTTCAGACACTATTTTTTTGGGATTTCATTCTAGCAATCATTTTGACGCCTCTTTTCAAATCGCGATTACCCTAAGCCATTTCATAATTCTACACTACTTCTTTAATTTTGGCTGGAAGATTTTTCAAATAGACCTTAATAGTTTTAATCAGTTGATCTTTTTCAAATTCTCTATTTAGAAGGGAATATTTAATACAACCTTTAAGCAGAGTAATTTAGAATTATTGCGTTGAAATATAAATTTTATTAAAACTAAAACCTATAGGTACTGTTAAAATAATAACGGGAAAAATTTTACTAAAATATTATTTTCAATTTCAAAATTAAATAAAAAAATATATAGAAAAAATAAACGAATCCTTACCAATGAAATACCAGGATAATAAACAAAGTGTGATTGTATTTTTAACTTGCCTGGAAGGCCCATTTTATGTTTGATTGTTTCGGTTTCTTTTTTAATTTTATTATTTTTTTTTTTTGTTTTTTTAATTGTTTTGATTTTTTTGTTTTTGTTTTTGATAATTTTTTTTATTTTTGTTGTTGTTGTTGTTCCAATTCCAATTGCAATGTTTATTGCACTTTAGTGACGATGACTTTGGTAGGTGATGCGATGCATTTATTTTGTTCGTTATTTTCGTCTCTATATTTTATTTTTATTTTCTTATTTTGTTTAAATTTTGTGGGTGGTAAGAAATTATGGGAGTTTTTTTTTTTTTTTTTTCTTTTTTGTACTTGTTTTTTTGCTAAGATTTTACCGTTTTAAGTTTATGAGTTCAAAAGGCTTAAACGATATATTGTGTTTTGCAAAATAATTTTTTTTTTTTGTTTTTTATTTCTTATTTCCTTTTTTTGTTCTTTGGTTGTTTTTTTTTTTTTTTTTATTTTGGTTTTGAATTTCAATTTAATTATTTAGATATTTTTTACCGTTTTTTTTTGCATTTGTGTCTTTTACCTAGGTATTTTTTTTTTTTCTTTTTTTGCTTTTTTATGTTATTTTGCAATGCATAATTATTTCTGAAGATTTTAATTATTGTTTTTATATATCGTTTACATATGAATGTATGTATATATGTAGTTGAAAAAAATTTAAAGGAAATATTGCAATAAAAAAAAAAAAAACGAATTTAAACGAAAACAATAAACAGTTAGGAAAAAAATTATAAAAAAAAAAAAACAAAAAAACAAAAACCAAACTATTAAAAAGAACAAAGTTATAGAAGGATGAGAGTAAAATTATGCTAAGATTCATTTCTTTATTCTATATAATATACTGTGCTAACGGATTTCTATAAATACTTTCACATATATATTATTACATAAATATATACTTCTAATAATAAATAATATTATAGGAGTATTTATATATGTATGTAAATATGTACATAATTTTTAAAATCGGTGTGCATTCACTGTTAAAGAAAACGATTACCAAAGAAATTATAATAATTTTGCATAAGTACTTTGTTAATAATTAAAGGGCATGCAATACATATATATATATATATATATATATATATAAATATATATAGTATATAGTATTTATATTTCCTCTTTCATACCTATACATTGTTTCTTACACCTGTGTCAATACAAAGATTTGATTTTAAACTAAATAATAACAAAAACAATAACAAAAAAGTAAAAAAAAAAAAATAATAATAAAAGTCTGTAATTAATGAAAAAGTTAAAAATCTAAAGTTTTGCAAAATACAATAAAGATGTAAAATAAGTTCGAAAAAAAAAATAACTGTACAAAAAAGGAAATATTATTGAAAAGTGACTTTTATAATTGCATCACATATGTACAGAGAAACAGGATAAATTCAAAAAAAAAAACAATAAGAAAATAGAACAGAAGAGAAAAAATTAATTATAAATACTCAAAATAAAAAAAAAAAAAACAATTTCTAAAATATTTTTTTTCGAAAATTTAAAAATAAAAGAATTTTGAAAACAGAAGTGAACAACATCCTTTAAAAATTGTTTGTACTCTAACACTAATTATTATATGGTATAATTAATGGAGATTTTTCAGGCACATATAACAATAAAAATTTTAATTTTCTTAAAAAAAGTATAATTTAATATTTTTTTAAGGTGATTTTTCAAAGGTGAAAAAATGATTAAACACTTCAAATTTATGTACCTATACAAAATGGATATATGAACGTATGGTTAAGATATTTTAATTTTGATATATATTAAAAATTATTAAAAAAAAATTTTAGGTTATGTAGAAGTTTATTTTTTATTATATAATATTTTGAAGTATATAAACTATTTTTTAAATGAAAATGAATTTTTAAAATTTTTAACCTAAATTCTAACACATGTTCAATCCAATTTAATATAATTCTAAATTACTCTGATTTAATACTCTGATATTTTGTATTGTATTGAATTTATTATAAATTTATTTCTTATATTCCTGCGATAAAATAAGCCCTATTTTTTTTTTTTTTTTCCATTTTAAGGTGTTAAGGGCATTAACCAAGTCTATAGACTAGGCTTCAGTTTCTTTAATCGTTATATTCACTAAGCCGTTCATTACTCGATTGCAGCTGTTGTATAAGATTATGAATACACAAATGTTAATTTTGTGCGCTATCTATTATCTAACATAAGAATTTATTTATATATTTATATTAAATTTTATCTTATATTACGATATAATTATACAGTTTTACGATATTTTTTTATTAGATATGATCTGACCGCGCTTTGAACCCGAAACCGGCGTTTTTACCACTACACCATTGGTTAAAAAGTTCCTATCGTAAAGATTTCTTAATCAAATCAATCTTATTTTGGAATCTTCAATTTGGAAGATAATATAATTTAGTTAAAAGTTTAACAAATTTCAAAACTATTTCAATAAACAAAGGGTGCGTTTATATTAGAGCTGCGATAAGTGATAAGAGCGTTAGCGATAAAAGCATAGCGTAGAAAACTATAAACATAATTTAAATAGAGGTGTTCATATTGGAGCATCACTTTGATCACTGAACTTTTGCCTAATCTGAATGTACAATTTACTTAATGTCTACTACTTCGATATAATATTTTAATTTTATGATTAAAAAAAAAACTCCTTTCGGTTTCTTACCATTTTTTTTTTAGTGGATGAGGATGTTAATCGTATACAAAACTCCCATTTTGGAGGGCCGTTGAGTTTGAAAATTTGCTTCAGAATTTGTCATATAATGCGTTGAAGTTCTTCTAACTATATTACGAGTTCAACTGCATTATATAACATTTTTCTACTTCCTGAGACTCCGCTGTATGTGGCCATTCAGATTGCAACTATTCTTCCCTCCTCCTTTCTCAACTGGGCTTGGGACCAGCTACGACGGAGTCCCGAATATAGTTGGTGTAATATAAACGCTTAAAAATATTCTCACGATTGTGGTGCTTGTTGAATATTTCTTAAATATTTACAAGTATTTACAATACATAAATAAAATATATTTATATAGTCTTTATAATAAACTCTTCTTTTTTAAAAATAATTAAACTAATATAGAAATGTGTATAATGTTAATATTTATTCCTCAATAATTTCTTTGTTTTTAAAATTTAATATTCCAACTAATTTAAAAGTAATAAGTTCTATTTTAATCACTCCTTGGACCTAAATTTAATTAAAAAGACCTAGATAAAAAAAAAAAAATAAATTTAAAAATGCTTTTTAGTTTTTCGAATATATATTGAAATAAATTTTATTTTTATTAAATACAAATAATTATATAAATCAAATAGAAAAAACCGAAGTATTAACTGCAACCCCCTTTAAAAAATCTCTCCTTTTAAAATAAAAAAAAATAACTTCTAAAATATTGTACTTTACATTATATAATTTTAATACATATATATTTATACAAATTACAGATACATAAATACTATATATAAAAAGTTCATTATTTTTAATTATTTTAAAAAACAACCATAAATAATAATTACGTGAGATTTTTCTCCCACTACAAAATTTGTTCTTCATTTGTCATTTGGTCGTTGTGTTTTTTGTTTTTTTTTACTTGATTATATTTATTTTTTTTAATACAACTTTCTTCGTATTTGTATATGTGGTTGACTTAATTATTTTTTATTATCTTTACTTTAACTATTTTTGTTTTTCTTTTTTCCATTTTGTCTGTGTTTAATTTTTTTTTTTTTTTCATTTTTATTTCATTTTAATTTTTTTTTTTGTATTTCATATTTTAATTTTACAGTTAACTTTTAATAAAAATACTAGTAACCAATGGAGTATTTTTTTTTAGTTCACTTTATTAATATATACTATACAGTAAGGCATAAGAGTAAAATTTACTTAGGTACTAATTTTTATTTTTTTTATTTTTTTTTTAAATACAATGACAATAGATTAAACTTTTGTTACTTGGCACTTTTGGTGTATAGTGTAAGCATCTTTGCGGTCTTATTTTTCTTTTAAAAAAAAAAGAGAAGATAAGGGAAGTGAAAATATAAGTAAAAAATATAAAACAAAAACAAAACACATAAACAAATCAACAAATAAAAATAAAACAACAACCATTTTTTTTTTCTTAAAATAACGGTTGTATACCTACATATTTAATTTTTTTTTGTTTTGCTTTTTTATTTTTTTTCATTTTTTAAACTTTTACTCCTTTCACCTTTTAATTTAACTAATTAACTTACCTGTGGCAGGTTACATTGAATTAGCATTTTCACTTGATTTGGTTGTAGTGGTACCTAACTTATACTATATAAAGTATACCTTATATTTATTCTGTTAAAATCTCAAATATTGTTTTTTTTTTTTTTTATGTTAAATTATAATAAAAAAAAAAAATTAAAAAATTAAAAGAATCAAAACTTACACGTAAAAAAAACCAAATTAACAAACCATCAAACAAATAAGTTTTTACCAATTAAAAGCTGTGAAGTAGAAAAAAATAAATATATTTAAGGTGTATAAGTAAAAGTATCTAACGTTATTAGAATTGTAGTAACTGTATGATTTCTAAAGTTTTTATTTTAATTTAATTGCATTAAGAAAATATTAAGAAAATATTATTAAGTATGTATTTATTAAGTAAAAATTAATTTATCCCTAAAAGTATGCAAATATCGTTTTTAAATTTTATAAAGTACTTATTTAGAAAAATATTAGAAATTCAGCTCGCAATAAGCTTGGAAGCCGAGGATTTTACTAATATTTTAATTTATAATACTCTAATAAAAAATAGATTTAAGTAATGGAGAGTTTTAAATTAAAATTCTTTGCTAATGTATTGATCCCTTTCCTAATATAAGTAGTTTTAGAGGTACCTCGGTAATGTAATGGGTTTGTTTGCACAGGGAATAATAGTTGATAAAGTGTTTGATTCAAGTTTGATTACCAGGATTATGAATTAAAAAGTAATTTTTAGGTTAGGAGAGTATCACTTGGAAAAAAAATAAAAGTGATCCCTAAAAGTATGCAATTTTTAAAAAATAATTAAGTTAATAAATTTAATTTTACTTTTGTGTCGATTCCCTCATTAATTGACATATTTTTTGAGTATTTAATTATTTGTATTACGAAAATTATAAAAAATATAACATATATGGGAATTAAATTTCAAAACTGTCAAAGAGAATTCTCAATTGGACTTTGCATTGTAGTAGTCCTAAAACCAAACGCTTACCCATTACACCACCGAGGCCCCCTCTAAAATTGCTTCTATACAAAATAATAACCATCCCAACATTTTAAAAAAACAAGTATGTTAGATGTACAATTCAAACCGGTAAATATCCAGTTATTTTTATGTTTAAAAAATAACAACACCCAATCATTGAAAAAAGTCTAAAAAATAAAACAGAATACAAAAAAATAGAAGATGTTTAAAACAAATATTCAGGATTAATTATACTTGGGGAATTATAATGAAAAGCTGGTAAAAAAAAAAACTTACACCGAGCGAAAGAGTAAGAGATTTAACACAAAAAAAAAACACTGTAAAATAAAATATAATATAACATAAATTCAAAAATTACAGTTAAATATAACAGTAAAATTAAAAAAAAATAAACATAAATTTTAAATATAAAAATCAAGGATACTTTTTTTTTAAATAGTTAAAACAAAAAAAAAAAACAAAAAGTTAAAATTAAAAAATACGTTAAAGAAAAATTGAAATGAACACAAAGTTACAAAAAAGAAAAGGAAGAAATATATAATAAATAAGTTAATTAAGATAGAAAGATTTATAGCTTTCTTGTGTTCTTTTCAATTTAAAACCAAAAAAATAAAACAAGTAAAAACATAAAATTAAAATAATATTAAACAATAATAATTAAATGATAAAATAGTAAAAAAGAAAAGAATCATTCGGCAACCATAACTTACTGACTGGCTATAGTTCTTTAAGCCAATGACCATTAATAATGTTTCATATAATTGACAAAGGTAAAAAATATTCTAAAATTATTCAATTAAAAATAAAAAAAGAAATAAAAAATTATTAATATTTTTTATTTGTCTAGGAAAAATTTTATTTAATAGAAAATTAAATAAAAATTCTCATGACATTTATTTTATCCGATAGATGTCTCAAAATATTTAGAATTGACACCTTTTATCCCTACATTGTTAAGTATAAGTTAATTATAAATTAAAAAAAGGACCTTTAAATGAATTAAATAATGAAGGACTATAAATTCAAAATTCATTTAGAAAAAGAAGGTTCATTTTATGTATTAGATATTGTTCTCAATTAATAATGTTTGTGTTATTTTAACTGTGACAAGCTTTTACCTTTTTAGTCTACATTTTCTGTATAAATATATTATCTTACTTTGATATTATTCAAGTAATATTATAACATACGTTTACACATAAACCAAGATAATGAGAGTGAACACTATAAATACCACACTGATAATTGTAAATTACACACCATTTTTTGAAATAAAACTATCTGCGGTTTATAATTACAACCAGGAGCGAAGCTTAAGAAAACGCTGCAGATAAAATCAAAGAAGTAAAAGGGTCATTTGCAAGGCTATGAAAGATACGGCGATCAACTTAAAGTAAGGAGCTACAAAATTTTAGATATTTGAAGAATGCGTAAAATTAGTGTTGCCCTTTGGCAACGAAACATAGCCGGTCAGAGAAAAAGTAGTATAAAAACTCAAGTATTCATGAACAGATGTCTGCAAACTTTAAATAGGATATTCAGGCTACGGGAAATTTCAAAACAAGATTATAGAACTAGTCATTAGCAAAAGAAAGTATAAAAGGTGTGGCCACGCGCTAAATAAAAATTACCCTATCGTCAAAGAAACCGTGGAATAAAAATTTTAAAGAAAAGAAAAGTGGGAAGACCTAGAACTACATAGAGAAGAAGTGTAACAAAAGAAATCCAAGAAGCTTGAAAAACGTGGACGCAAATCAAGGAACTAGCACAAAATAGACTAAGATGCAAAAGTTTTGTGAAATGCTTCTATGCTCTTCAAGGGTGTAAAAAAGGACAAAAAAAATTATTTGGAATACAGTAATGTAGGCTTTGAGTATCTGATAAAGTTTCCATATCAACTAACTGCACTACTTGATTGCATTGAAATTATCCTTATATTGAAATAATATCTGTGTGCAATTTTAAAGTAAATTTAAAGGATTTAAAGGAAATAACAAATAAAAGTAGTAATAACTTTTATTTTACAAATTTAATAGAAGGTTCTAGGTATATATATCTCGTATTACAATCAATTATTAAATGAATTTAATTTTGAACTTTTTATTTAAATCAACTAGCTAGAACGATAATTTCTATTCATCTAATCGACATCTAATCACAAGTAAGTTTCTAAATATATATATAATATATATATGTAATAAAAGTACAAATTCACACATATATCCAACACTATGTCTGCTTTAAAATATCAAAATAGACCTGCATTTAATTAATATTAAAAAGTAAACTTTCAATTACTGCTCGAAAAGTAACTGTTTTTGTTTGTTTTTTAATAACATTTGTTGAAGTTCTTCAACTGAAAGTCTTCCTATATTGCACAATGATAACCTCTTCTTCTTATTTGAAACAAAATAAACTCCAGAGAAAAAACCCGAATAACAAAATTTTATCTTCTCAAACGACAGAATTTGAAATTTTATTATAAATTCCTTATTTTTTTTTGCATGTAGTCCTAGATTCCGAATTATTCAACCGTTATATTTTGTTATCCATTCTTTTTGTTTGTTTATTTTTTGTTTTTTCTGTATCCCTGTCTTTTCTAATTTTCAATTCATGATTTACTGAGTATAAGTCTTGTCCTTGCACATATTTGAAAATGAAGACGATTATGACTTGTAATGTTACAATTCTGGGATTTTTTTTTTTATTTTGTTGTCTCTTAGATTACATAAAAAATGTATATTGAATCTATGATGACGTCTACAAAATAAAAACGAACAAAAAATAAATACTTCTTATTTTACATTTAAATTTTTCAATGAAAATTTGATAAAAAAGTTCATTTTAAAGTTTTGTCCATTTTTCTTCAAGTTTTAAAATAATATAAAAGGTTTCGTTTATATTACTTTGTTTATTAACGAATTAATTAAAATGTGGCATTTTGTTTTTTTTCTATATTACAATTAAACAAATCATTTTCAAAACATTCAGTATAATGATTGCATATTTATAGGAGGATTGCTTGTTATAAGTTTATTTCATATATTAACATTCAGTATAATGATTGCATATTCATAGGAGGATTTCTTGTTTTAAATTTATTTCTTCGATTAAATTAGAGTTCGAAATAGAAAAATTCTGAAACATCCAGAGTGACGAAATTAGGTACAGTCCGAGCACGTATATAATCTTTTATTACCCAAGGTAGTGAAACTTTGAAATAAGAATTTGTGAATACAAACAGCTGAAGAGCACCGAGGTAGACAAATAACGCAGAGAAAGTAAGCTCTGTAAGTCAAACGTTTAGAAAGTCGTAGGAATATGCTGAGCATGCGTAAAAACTATTCTGAAACATGACAGCGCAACTTGGGTTACGGCAGCATAAATCATAAGCGGCAAGTTTAATAATAATTTCATAATAATCATATTCTTGCCAAACAAAACTTCAAATAAGAACTTTTTAAAACTAACAGGTGAAGAGCACTTAAATAAAAATATGTTTAGGAAGTAAAACACAAGCATAGCAGGAATAGCCTTAAAACGGGTGAGAGTTGGTTTAAACTTATATCTTTCGGGAGGACATTAAAAGAGGTTCCAAGTAAAAAATTAAGGGGTAAATTGGATGTGGATCATGCAAAATCCCAAATCCATTAATTTTGACACTTGTCTTATACAAATTCAAAAGCTTTTAAGGAAACTTAATTAGTCATTGAGGTTTCAAGTCCCTGCAATTACAATTACGGTAAATTCGTTTTACGCTTCTTCGATATTTTGTATATTTTCTTTTTTGTACCGTAGTATTTGATTTTTGTTTTCTTTTTTTTGAATTTTTTTTATTGCAGTGAAGTTTTTTCCTATACGTCAGTACAATATTAATCCTAGGATGACTAGAGATGACGAAGTATTTCATATCAAGGATTTTTCTTTTTTTTTTTAAGGATATCATCTCTATAAGTAAGAATATGAAATATTAGTTTTTTAATGTAAAAGTATTTTTGCAAAAAAAAAAAAAATAAATAAAACAAAAAAAATGAAATGAAAAGTAGAAAATATATAAAATTTATGGAATTGAGAGGGTTTTTCTATTTTATTTTGGGTTTAAGAATGCTAAAAACATAGGAAACAAAAAGAAAAACTTTAAGACAAAACGAAAAAAAAAAACGAAATTATTAATTTGCATTTGAAATTGTGTGTTGATGAATTAAACCCATAGTCAATGATAATATTACCATTCACAATATAGATATGATATACTATATGGTCAAAAATCAAAATAAAAAACGAAAATGCCAAAATGGGTTAAAAAAAAAACAAAAATCAAAAATGCTGATTCAGATGATGATGATTTAATATCAGATTTATAGAAATAAAAAGTCTGTATAATATACAGGGTTTTTTTTCTTTTCTTTTAGATTGAGAAAAAAACGAACTGCTCTTACAGGAAGTTGATTAAAAATTACTTTTTTATTTTGTTTTAGGAATAGACTATCAAGGCTTAGGTTTTTTGTATTTCTCCTTTTTAAGATCTTTGGATTATTATTTTTTATAGAAAAAATGAAAATTTTCTTTATTTTTTTTTTTTTTTATATATTTTTTTTTATTTATGAAAAAAAACTAAGTTGACGGATGGAATTTTTTTATATTTTGCGGATTGTATGTTGTATTTGCAATTTTGGGGTTTTTTTTTTGTTTTTGTTGTATTGAAGATGCAATTTTGATTTTTTCAATTGAATACTATATATTGTATAATGATGATGATGTTGAACTAATAAATGAATAAATGATTTTGATGATGGTTAGATATTTTTTCAAATTAAAATTTTTCTAATATTGTTTTTTGGGTTTTAATTTTGTTTTTTGTTTATTGTGAATAAAGGGTTAAGGGAAGGCGTGGAACAAAGTAATTCATCATAAAATGGTAAGAGATTATTATTCTATTCTTATATTATTTGGTCCAGTATCTCCATCGTTATTTATTTATAAGTTTTCGTTTCAGGTTTTATTGCTAATAATGCATTCTGGATTATGTTGTATGATGTTGTTGTATTTATTGTATTTATGTATATTAAAGAATCATTTAAAAAACAAAAAAAAAAGGAAAGTTCCTAGACGGGCATATATTTATTTTTTTATTTCTGATTATAATAGATTGAAAAAATTTTTAATTTTAAATTATAGCAGCCAGTACTTATTGAATTATTTTATTTTTTTACTATTTAATAATCTTAAATAATCGTTATGAGGGACGTCATTTCCGACACTAACTTAGCTGTTCAATTTCATTTATATTATATACATTAGAATCTTTTGAACTAAAACTCTGAAATAGAATAACTCTTATATAAGTCTTACCTCCAGATTGTTCGCAAACATATTGCCATTGTAAGTAATCCCCAACTCTTCTAATTTAGAAAAACTCAAAAGAAAAGTCGACTTATATATCTATTAGATATTCAGTTTAACCCTGAAGCAACTTGATGGACTTCTTCCGATCTATTTTCCAGTAAAGAAGGGAATTCCTTGATTATTTTGCTTTGGAAGCAGTTTGCGCGTTTATGGGGAAGGTGTTTTTTGTGTGTAAAAATTTCACACTACCTGTTTTTTGGGGCTTAGTTTTGCTAGTGTCTTTGGAAAATTTTCAACTCTCTTTTACAAAAAAAAAAAAAATCTATGAATGCTGTGCAGTTTCTTGTTTCACTTATTTACCATTTAACATTTCTATTTACCCTTTTTGAATAATAAGGTTGAGCTAAGTGAGTAGAAACTTTAAACTATCTAGGGATATTTAGGAATTCTTAAGGTTCTTGAAAGTTTACCAAGGTATAATAGTAGTACATATTAATATTCTTGTAATTTTGAAATTACACTACATTAATAATCTTAAAACTGTTTTTAATTCCAAATTTTCCAAAAACTTTTCCAAATAAATTTAAGACGTCTTCAAAAATTTTGATTCATAAAATGGTTGAGAAAACATGTTGCAAAAGAATACTTTCTTAGCTTAATCAAATCAATACTACTTAAAAATCACTAATTACCACTGTACGCCAATTTAACCCCCAATTTTTCTTAAAATTTTAATCTTTTCCCAAAAACGTAAAAATAAAATCACATTGTCTGGAATGACAAAATAGTAAAAGGATTAAAACTACTTAACATGGTATCTTACAAAATTCAGCAACAATAACGCTTATTTCTAGCACATTTTAAAAAAATTTTATAAAATTGTGCCTATGTAATTTCACTCTGTCCGTCCGTCCGTTCATGTGTTGACAAAACTTCTGCACCATTTGCAATAAAGAAATGAAAATTTAATTACAGATATATATTGCAAAAAATTAATTTCATGGAACAAGTTTTTTCTGTAGCCCCACTCGTTATAGAGTTATAGTTCCTTAATGTGTGAGAAAGCCCAAAATTTAAATTGTAAATAGAACGAGAATTCTAAATTGTATATTTTCAATTTGAGTAAACGGTAAAATAGAGCTACTTTTATAAGCTTTATAAATATTTTTAAAATAAATATACAGGGCTGCCATACTGTATTTTAAAGTACCATTATGTGAAGTTCAGTTAATAATTTGTCCTTTTATATCTCCTAAACGGCTTATGATAGAAACTTGAAATTGTTGGAACAGTTAGAAATAAGTATGAGTCACTTAAATTGTTGTGACGCAAACCGTTTTGGAGCTGTTAGCGGTCTACATATAACCCAAGACTAAAGGAACAATATGTAGTCTTAGGAATGTGCTTTTTTAAAAACCTTTGGTTTTTTTTTATCACTTGTTTTTTTAATAAAAAATTTAAATATTGAAAATATGTTTAGAGGTGATGAAATACATAAAATCGAGACAAAAAATAATAATTCAGAAGTTCATTATACGAAAGAAGGGAGTTGCATTGCAAAAGTTAAGAGAGAGAGAAGAGAATAGGTTAAAAGAAAAATAAAGAAAATGAGAATTGACAAAGAAATCAGCTTATCAAAATTAAAAAAATTCTGTAAGAAGAAGGTAGCTATTTGAAATTCAAAAGACTGTAAAATTTGCAATAGTATAACAGTTTTTTTGTTTTTTTTTATACCCGTGCATATATATATGAACATCGGGTATATTAGATTTGCTCCTCCGTTTGTAACGCATCGATCTAGACGAGCTAGATATAGTGTCAAGGGTACGTATCGGCTCAGAATCGAAAAATTAGTCGATCTAGCTATGTGTGTCTGTCCGTCCGTCCGTCCGTCCGTCCGTCCGTGTGTCATCACGATAACTCAAAAACTAAAAGGGCTAGAGTCTTGAAATTCACACAAAGTCATTTTTAGACAATTTCTAGGTTCCCTATTGTTTTTGGTTAAAATCGGACCAAGGCTTCGGGGAGCTGCCATACAACTTTTTTGCACCAATATGAATTTCTTCAAAACTATTTATACTACGGGGATGAAAATTACACACGGTTAGTTTTATATTGACTCCGGCACTTATATGAAGTTTCAAAATGTTAGGGCCCCATTTTCGGGGGGCTGCCATACAACTTCCTTGCACCAATATGAATTTCTTCAAAACTAATTATACTACGCGGATGAAAATTACACACGGTTAGTTATATAATGAATCGAGCACTTATATGAAGTTTCAAAATGTTAGGGCCCCATTTATGGGGGGCTGCCATACAACTTCTTTGCACCAATATGAATTTCTTCAAAACTAATTATACTACGAGGCTGAAAACTACACACGGTTAGTTATATAATGAATCGTGCACTTATATGAAGTTTCAAAATGTTAGGGCCCTATTTTCGGAGGGCTGCCATACAAAGTTTTCGATTCAATAACTGTGAATCTAATAAAGCTACAAGGTTAAAATTAAAATTGGGCAGGTAAATTAATAGGGCAAGTTACTTGGCAAAGTTGGACATCACTCGGACCATCGGACTTTTAGGGTGGGCCAATTTTTTTTTTTTGTTTTATTTTTTCTTTGTTGTTTTTTTTTTTTTTTATTTTTTTTTTTTTTTTTTTAAGCTTAAGTTATGGGACAATGAATGAAAACTTTTTTTTTTTTTTGTGATTTTTTTTTTTTTTTTTGTTAATTTTTTTTTTTTTTTTAAGCTAAAGTTATGGGACAATGAATGAAAATTTTGTTTTTTGTTTTGTGACTTTTTTTTTTTTTTTGTTAATTTTTTTTTTTTTTTTTACGTCAAAATTATGGGGTAATGAGTTAAATGTATAAGAGAAGTAAATTACGGTTTATTTTATACACCATAGTGGGTATGCACGGGTATCTAAAAGTTGACAAGGGCAACTATAATCTTCCTCGTTTCTATTATTTTATATTGATTGCTAAAAAAAAGGGGTGAAAATATTGAAGTAAGTTGATATTAGTAGTAATAAAACAAGGAAACAAAATAAACAAACGACAAAAAAAAAGGTCGTAGTAAGTTTGATGACAAAAGATAGAAAATTTTTTTTTTTATTTTATGGCAAGTCGTGTTTTCGCACAGATTATCGAGTTAATATTTCTTCCTCAATCTACTTTTGGTACTTTTATTTCGTTGAATACAAGTATATAGTGTATATATTTATTTTTCTTCTTCTTCTGTTATTTGTTTTTCCGTGTTTTTTTTTTTTTTTAATTACAATGTAATTTAAACAAACCCTTTTACTCCCACTGTTCATATTTTTTCCCGAATTAGTTGTTCAGAGTCAGCCGTTCAATGTTCAGTGTTTTGTTCTTTTTTTGTTTTTTATTGGATTATCAATGTTGTGTCAGGTAACTTTTACCTTTATAGTCGTCGAAGATTAGTATCTTTTGTTTTCATAGCCGCGTTTTGTTTTATTTTATTAAAAAAAATAATTTCTTTTAACCCATTTTTTTTTTTAACTGTTTTTTATTTCTAAAAGTTATATTTCGCTAATAATGACTAAATGGTAAAGGGTTCATTAAGAACGATAAAATTTACGATTTGTTTATTCTGTTTTATATGTATATTAATATTTATATATATATATTCTTACTTTATGTTATGTAAAAAGAAAATATATTTATAAAGAGCATGAAAATTATAATGAAAACTCTTTGTCAGATGATGCCAAAATGAATTAAATTGTGTTAAAAGAAGAGAAGAAACTGTTTGGAAACAAACAAAACATAAAATACTCAATTTGATTTTATTTAGTTAACGAAATAAGAATTTTAACATTCTGGCATGTTAAATGAATAGATCATCCTTACACTGCTCCAGGAAAGATTTAAGGTATTCTAGGATGCAAACAAAATGTGAAAAATATTACCTTTACTATAGCTATTTACCTATGACTAAAAGAAAACTCAATATTTATTTCTGTTAATCCATCTATCATAAGTCGCCAAATATAGCAAAAGAGCGAAACAACACCATTTTGTTGGCATTTCCGTGACCTCTATTGATTTCCGCAACGTCCAAAAATTTTTCCAACTCTGCAAGTTGCTTAACTTCTAGATCGCTTAGAGCATAAAGCAATGACGAAAGGCTACTAAGTTGGCTAACTGTTCTTCTGACCGTGATCAACGCTGAAAATTCACATGTAAAATTGTGGAATATTGCTAAAATACTGTGAAACCTTGTTTGGACTTCTCCAATAGGGTAATGTCTTGTGGATAGTAAGGATGCATTACTGATCTAGGTATATGCCGTTGACATGGCTTGAGCAGGTTTTCCAATTTTTTGAAGTTATTGAACGGAAAAATTTTGCTGGTTGTACAGGAGTTCTCTTTGAAATCTGTTAAACGAAGAGCTCACCTCCTGCGCCAATTAAACTATTGAACTTGAATCTCTCGTTGTTACCTCATCAGCATGTTCATTTCTTGAGATGATTGTATGTCTTGGAACTCTCACTGACGTAACATTGCATTAGTTGCTTTTGATCTTAAGCTCATCTGCTTAATTTTTTTTAGCTTCTTTTATTATATCTAAAATATAAGTATTTTACATACTTTACAGATTCCAGCATTTTAGCATTTGTTCTTCTTTATGTTCTTAATAAGGAAGATTTTTTACAGTTCTCTTAGGAATCAGGACGGAATCTCAATAATGGTACAACATAATATTTATATTAACCGATTAAATGGAACTAAAATACATTCACAGTTCAAAAATTACAAAAAAAAAAATCAAAACAACAAAAAAGGATACTTGTGTCCTTAATGAAGTTTCATTAATTTATTAATGAACAAAATAAATTAAAAAAAAATTTCATTAAGTACAATTTTAATTTTGTTTAATTTATAATTTTTTTTTTCGACAATTTTTTTATTGTTGTTTTTTTTTTGTTTTGTGGCTTGTAATGATAAAATGTCCTTCAATATTGCGGCACATAAGCACGTCATCGAGTAAATACATTATGCAAAAAAATTAAAATCTTTAACGAGACAGCAATGGTAAGGAAAAACTTATAAAAAAGAGTAAAATTATTATTTTGAAGGGCAAATAAGTTTAATTTTATTATATTATCTCTTATTTTTTATTTTTAAAAGAATTACTGAAAAAAAAATAAGG
Source organism: Dolichopus griseipennis (assembly GCA_963082915.1). Taxonomy (NCBI): domain Eukaryota; kingdom Metazoa; phylum Arthropoda; class Insecta; order Diptera; family Dolichopodidae; genus Dolichopus; species Dolichopus griseipennis. The sequence continues at coordinate 72,208,918 of OY720445.1, forward strand.
GAGGCAAAACAAAGACAATTAAATGGTGGAGTAAAATAAAAAAAAAACGAAATTACAGTTTATTTTTTATATAAAAGGGCAATAATTTAAATTATTGTTAATTTAAAGTATATTCTCTTTTTATTTTTATTCTCACCAAACAAAAATAACAATTAACGAAAATATATCTTTTATTTTAATTAAATAAAGTTTATTTTAAATACTATTAATGCTATTAAAAATAAAAAATAAAACCAAAACTAATATAAAAAAGTCAGGTTTTTGCCATTAAAAGTCATTTTTAATATTACCCTATTTTAGATATTGTTATTTAATTATAAAAGTGTGGCATCCCTTAAAAATTCATTATTTCTTATATTTACACTTAAATCGAAATTAAAAAAAAAAAATAATATTATAAACGATATTATAATTAATCTTAAAATAATATAATAAATTGTAATAATTAGTTTTGTATATATATTAAGTAAATATAAAAATATTTCAATTTAATTTTTTACAAATTGTTAATGTAACGTTAATGTGACTTAGGTCCGTATTTCATTTGCCTTATACAATTATACATGTAAATAAATTAAAAACGGCCCTAGAGTTTTTATATCCAACTAACTCTAGGGTCAATTTTAATTTCAGTGCTTTAATAAATTGTTTAGCGAAGGTGTTTGTAGAGGCGGTAACTCTCATTATATTAAATGCGTAAATTTGTCATCAATATTTTATTTTTTACCACCTTCTCTGGAAGGGAGTATTCTAGGTAATTGAATTTGTCTACATCAAAAATTTAAAAACCGAATTCCGAATTCCACCAAGAAATGATTTTTTGTCTATTTTTCTCGAATTTTTGGTGTTAAAAATGGGTTTTTGTACCAGGCACCCAGGAACGCAAATTTGCAGATGCAAATTCAATAAATTTTAAATCAAAAATTGGAATGCAAAATTCCACCAAAAAAATGATTTTTTGTCAATTTTTCTCGAATTTTTTGGTATTAAAAATGGGTTTTTGTCTCAGGCAACTAGGAACACAAATTTTCAGAAAGCAAATTCATAAAAATTCAAATCAAAAATTTAAAAGCCAAATTCCACCAAAAAAATGATTTTTTGTCAATTTTTCTTGATTTTTTGGTATTAAAAATGGGTTTTTGTACCAGGCACCCAGGAACGTAAATTTTCAGATGCAAATTCAATAAATTTTAAATCAAAAACTGGAATGCAAAATTCCACCATAAAAATGATTTTTTGTCAATTTCTCTCGAATTTTTGGTGTTAAAAATGGGTTTTGTACCAGGCAACAAGGAACGCAAATTTTCAGAAAGCAAATTCATAAAAATTCAAATAATAAATTTAAGTGTCAAATTCCACCAAAAAAAATATTTTTTGTCAATTTTTCTTGATTTTTTGGTATTAAAAATGGGTTTTTGTACCAGGCAACCAGGAACGCAAAATTTCAGAAAGCAAATTCAAATTTTAAATCAAAAATTGGAATGCAAAATTCCACCATAAAAATGTTTTTTGTCAATTTTTCTCGAATTTTTGGTGTTAAAAATGGGTTTTTGTACCAGGCAACCAGGAACGCAAATTTTCAGAAAGCAAATTCATAAAATTTCAAATCAAAAATTTAAGTGCCCAACTTCCACCAAAAAAATAATATTTTGTCTATTTTTATTGAATTTTTGGTGTTAAAAATGGGTTTTTGTACCAGGCAACCAGGAACGCAAATTTTCAGAAAGCAAATTCATAAAAATTCAAATCAAAAATTTAAAAGCCAAGTTCCACCAAAAAAATGATTTTTTGTCAATTTTTCTCGAATTTTTGGGGTTAAAATGAGTTCTTTTACCAGGCAACCAGGAACTCAAACTTTCAGAAAGCAAATTCATAAAATTTCAAATCAAAAATTTAAGTGCCAACTTCCACCAAGAAAATAATTTTTTGTCTATTTTTCTCGAATTTTTGGTGTTTAAAATGGGTTTTTGTACCAGGCAACCAGGAACGGAAATTTTCAGAATGCAAATTCAATAAATTTTAAATCAAAAATTTAAGTGCCAAATTCCACTAAAAAAATGATTTTTTGTCAATTTTTCTCGAATTTTTGGTGTTAAAAAATGGTTTTTGTACCAAGCAACCAGGAACGCAAATTTTCAGAAAGCAAATTCATAAAAATTCAAATCAAAAATTTAAAAGCCAAGATCCACCAAAAAAATGATTTTTTGTCAATTTTTCTCGATTTTTTGGTGGTTTTTGTACCAGGCAACCAGGAACGCAAATTTTCAGAAAGCAAATTCAATAAATTTCAAATCAAAAATTTAAAAGCCAAATTCCATCATAAAAAGATTTTTTGTCAATTTTTCTCGAATTTTTGGTGTTAAAGATGGGTTTTTGTACCAGGCAACCAGGAACGCAAATTTTCAGAAAGCAAATTCATAAAAATTCAAATCAAAAATTTAAAAGCCAAATTCCACTAAAAAAATAATTTTTTGTCAATGTTTCTCGAATTTTTGGTGTTAAAAATGGGTTTTTTTACCAGGCAACCAGGAACGCAAATTTTCAGAATGCAAATTCAATAAATTTTAAATCAAAAATGTAAATGCCAAATTCCAACAAGAAAAAGATTTTTGTCAATTTTTCTCGAATTTTTGGTGTTAAAAATGGGTTTTTGTACCAGGCAACCAGGAACGGAAATTTTCAGAAAGCAAATTCAATAAATCGTAAATCAAAAATGTAAATGCCAAATTCCACCAAAAACTGGATTTTTTGTCAAATTTTTTTGAATTTTTGGTGTTAAAATTAGTTTTTGTACCAGGCAACCAGGAACGCAAATTTTCAGAAAGCAAATTCATAAAATTTCAAATCAAAAATTTAAGTGCCAACTTCCACCAAAAAAATAATTTTTTGTCTATTTTTCTCGAATTTTTGGTGTTAAAAATGGGTTTTTGTACCAGGCAACCAGGAACGCAAATTTTCAGAATGCAAATTCAATAAATTTTCAATCAAAAATTTAAGTGCCAAATTCCACTAAAAAAATGATTTTTTGTCAATTTTTCTCGAATTTTTTGTGTTAAATATGGGTTTTTGTACCAGGCAACCAGGAGCGCAAATTTTCAGAATGCAAATTCAATAAATTTTAAATCAAAAATTGGAATGCAAAATTCCACCAAAAAAATGATTTTTTGTCAATTTTTCTCGAATTTTTTGGTATTAAAAATGGGTTTTTGTACCAGGCAACCAGGAACGCAAATTTTCAGAATGCAAATTCAATAAATTTTCAATCAAAAATTTAAGTGCCAAATTCCACTAAAAAAATGATTTTTTGTCAGTTTTTCTCGAATTTTTTGTGTTAAATATGGGTTTTTGTACCAGGCAACCAGGAACGGAAATTTTCAGAAAGCAAATTCAATAAATCGTAAATCAAAAATGTAAATGCCAAATTCCACCAAAAACTGGATTTTTTGTTAATTTTTCTCGAATTTTTGGTGTTAAATATGGGTTTTTGTACCAGGCAACCAGGAACGCAAATTTTCAGAAAGCAAATTCATAAAATTTCAAATCAAAAATTTAAGTGGCAACTTCCACCAAAAAAATAATTTTTTGTCTATTTTTCTCGAATTTTTGGTGTTAAAAATGGGTTTTTGTACCAGGCAACCAGGAACGCAAATTTTCAGAAAGCAAATTTATAAAATTTCAAATCAAAAATTTAAGTGCCAACTTCCACCAAAAAAATAATTTTTTGTCTATTTTTCTCGAATTTGTGGTGTTAAAAATGGGTTTTTGTACCAGGCAATCAGGAACGCAAATTTTCAGAAAGCCAATTCATAAAAATTTAAATCAAAAATTTGAAAGCCAAATTCCACCAAAAAAATGATTTTTTGTCAATTTTTCTTGAGAATTTGATGTTAAAAATGGGTTTTTGTACCAGCCACCCAGGAACGCAAATTTTCAGATGCAAATTCAATAAATTTTAAATCAAAAATTTGAATTCTAAATTCCACCAAAAAAATGATTTTTTGTCAATTTTTCTTGAATTTTTGGTGTTAAAAATGGGTTTTTGTACCAGGCAACCAGGAACGGAAATTTTCAGAAAGCAAATTCATAAAATTTCAAATAAAAAATTTAAGTGCCAAATTCCACCAAAAACATGTTTTTTTTTGAAAATTTTTCTCGAATTTTTGGTGTTAAATATGGGTTTTTGTACCAGGCAACCAGGAACGCAAATTTTCAGAAAGCAAATTCATAAAAATTCAAATTAAAAATTTAAAAGCCAAATTCCACCAAAAAAATGATTTTTTGTCAATTTTTCTTGAATTTTTGGTGTTAAAAATGGGTTTTTGTACCAGGCACCCAGGAATGCAAATTTTCATATGCAAATTCAATAAATTTTAAATCAAAAATTGGAATGCTAAATTCCACCAAAAAAAATGATTTTTTGTCAATTTTTCTCGAATTTTTTGGTATTAGAAATGATTTTGTACCAGGCAACCAGGAACGCAAATTTTCAGAATGCAAGTTCAATAAATTTTAAATGAAAAATTTAAGGGCCAAATTCCACCAAAAAAATAATTTTTTGTCAATTTTTCTCGAATTTTTGGTGTTAAAAATGGGTTTTTGTACCAGGCAACCAGGAACGCAAATTTTCAGAAAGCAAATTCAATAAATTTGAATTCAAAAATTTAAGTGCCAAATTCCACCAAAAAAATAATTTTTTGTCAATTTTTCTCGAATTTTTGGTGTTAAAAATGGGTTTTTGTACCAGGCAACAAGGAACGCAAATTTTCAGAATGCAAATTCAATCAAAAATTTAAGTGCCAAATTCCACCAAAAAAATAGTTTTTTTTAATACACTTTTATTAAATGCGCTTCCGAAAGTATATTAAAATATTTTAAAACTATGGTAGTATAGTGTACACAAAATAAATTGAAAACTACTAACATCAATACATGCATTTAAATAATTAATTGCATTTCCTAAAAAATTTTTAAATAAATTGTTGCATTTTGGATATTTTCTCAACAATACATTTCGAGTACACAATATATTAAAAACCACCATATTTTTTAAGCAAATAATCATTTCAAATGGAAGCTTCCAATTAATTTTTGTATTTTCCAATGTACATAATTTAAATTATAGAATATTGTAATTTATTTATTTTTATACATGCATATATCAGATTTTTTTATCAGATACTAAACCATTACAATTCTTTTAAAAAAACAAAAAATATCTACAAAACACATCGTCACTCTCATTGATTATTCTTCGAAAAAAATTAAAAAAAACAAGAAAAAAAAAAAAACTTGTCCCTTCAATGACCAAACAATAAAATAATGCAAATATGTATCTACAGATATATTAATATTTACTTATATATTTATAATAGTTTTTTTTAACAAGTATACGATCATATACATAATTAACGGAAATTCATAATTTAAATTTATATCAAATGCAATATTGTCTTTGTCTCTTTCTTTCTCTTTCTGATTTGATATATTTTTAATGTTTTTTTTTTATCATTGCGCAATTAAGAAAAGCCCTCAATATTTGAATTCATGAAATGGTTGTTACTTGTTTTATATGTTGATTTAAATGAATAATACATAAATTCCATGATCAAAACAAAAAAAAAAAAACAAAAATATGTCTGCTCTCATATCTCTATTTTGTTTTTTTCTAAAATTGTTGTCGATTCGATGACTAAAAACAATTCACTACATTTTTATTGAATCGTAAATAATCATTTATGAAAAATTTTACAAAAAAAAAAAATCTTTAGATAAAAATATTTTTTTTTTTAGATATTCAATTAATATTTTTTTCATTTGCTTTGCATTCAGCTCTTTTAGCTCTTTTTCTCTACATCTGAAATTTAGTTTTTTGGTTTTTTGTAGAGTTATTTAGAGCCATGAAATAAAGCCCTCTATCATCCGCGGGCTAATTTCTCAAATCTAATAACACCGCAAAATTTTACAAATAAGATCCCGGGTTGTTATTTCTCTTCCAATTTAACTTACAACTTTTTAAAAAATAAAACCTCGAGATATTGTTTCTCAAGAATTCGAAGATTGAATTCAAAGAGAAATAACAGCGCAGAGTCCTATTTTTTAAACCTTTGTATATGAAAGGTTTTTAATTAGAAATAATTTTAGAATTCTATTCGAAATCAGAGTATTCCCCTTTTCCAGATTATTTATATGTATGTGTAGGTGAGATTCTGAACTAGGAGATATGTTAAAATTGGGTTCAAAATTCTGGAAAAGTGAAATATCTAGCCTGTTTTTGAATCTAGCTCTAAGATCTCTCCAGAATATCATATATATAAAAAAATTAACACTCTGGGTCCTTATTTCTCAAGAGATCGTTCATTAATTGGAAATAAAAATAAAACTCCGGGGCTTTGTCTCATTCCGCGTGGCCTTATTCCACGACTCCAAGTTATTCATTTAAAATTCCGTTAAATTGATTTTGTGTTTTAGTGAATGATAAAAAAAACAAAAACAAAAATTATTTTAAGAACGTATCTAAAGAATAAAACAATTTAATGTGGGTGAAAGGAGATGAATGAAAAATGTATAAGAATTCAAAACCAAATTGAAGAATAAAAAATCATTTAAAAGGAAGTCATTTAAGGGCTCAAATTATTTCAAAATTAAAAAAAAAAATATTATTAACATAAGTTACTAACATATATATATATATGTATATATATATACGAATTTGTAAACATATAAAATAAGTGATCATATTTTGATCATTCATATAAAAATATCAATAGTTAATAATAATATACAATATATTATATCTATGATGGTGTTAAATTTCTATATATCAATTCAAAAACAATACTTATTAAAAATTCATATTTATAAAATTTATTCATATTTTGTATTGTTTTTGTTTTTACTTTTGTTATTATTATGTTTGTCGTTGTTATATAGATTGTTTTTTGCGTTTCGTTTTTAGTTCAATCGAGTAATCAACAAATTGTATGCGACATCATCATCAAGATTAATATTAATAAATGACAATTGTTATATGATAATTTTGATCATTATTTTTACATTATATATAATATACATAAAATATATAAAAATAACAGTGTTGGAAATATAATTAAGAATATTTTTTTTGAAATAAATAAGTAATAAATTATGTTAGGGATTTGTTTTATTTCCCAGTCTCTTCTTATTATTTATAAATTAGGTGCTTTTAATAACCTCTAATAAATAGTTTCACAGATGACAGTACCTTTGTTGCTTCCTATGAATTTCATAACCGCTGTAACATTTATCATCGGATAAACACAACAGCAAAAAATTTCACAACCAGTGAACTAAACAATGAAAAACCCAATGCTGCAAAAATGGCCACTGTTGTAACGAAGCTTTTATTGAAATCTGAGGGTCTTTTTGAGGATCGTACTAAACGAAAAATGGACTTGGTGGAACCATACTTTTAGAGTAGCTGAAAATGTTGCTAATTGCTGTGCTAATTGTTTACTTCTCCCCATCTAATTTTATTAACATCTATAAAATGTATATTCCGCTGAAATTGGATTATAATGCACACACTTCGACTTGATCTCAACGTCACCTCATCATCACTCTGCCTCCACTCAGCCCTCATTGTACAGTTCAGTCGCTGACCTTATTTTATAGATATATTTTAGTTCCTAAATTCAAAAAAATAAAACAACTAATGCCTCTACCCAAGATTTTCGAACGGAAAGGAGAATTGTAAGAGATGCTCATCCCTACACAGTTGATCTATCTACGTGGCGCAACACAGCTAATGGAAATTTATTTGTCATGCGTTGTCCCTTTAATTGATAATGCATATGCGTACATTGACACTGGCCATCACCCTAATCCCAGAATCACACATTTCCAGAATCCGATTCCCAAAAGTTCTTTCACATCTCGAAACCAACCTGTACATTTATATCAAAGATCCCATCCTTAAATTTGGTACAAATAGGGCTTTTGTTTTGAGGTTAAAGTTCCACACTATACGCCTCTATCAACTACGCACAGTTCCAATAGTGGTCTTTCGAAGCTTTCCATGTCCCTCGTTAGTAAAAAAAATATAATCCCCAATTTCGGATATTTATTTATGTATAAATACTTTTCCCTAACTATTTGATATATGGATATTATATTCTAAAGAATATAACAAAAATTAAATCATCAACATCAATAAAATAAAGTGATAATAATCATTACATCAAAATCAAATAAAAATAAAATAAAAAAAAAAAATAAAAAAACTCGGATGAAGATTATAGAACGGAAATCGGTTATTTTGTAATTTACTAGGAGGTTTAATTTTTTTCTTACTTTCCTTTCATAAATAAATATATATATACAATTGTATATATGCATATATTTAAACATGAACAACAACTTAAACATGCTTTATATTATGTACGTTATATTGTACTTAAATTTATATATATATTTATAATTTCGAATTGTAGCTATTTTTTTAATGTACTTATTTCAATGTATAGATTTGAAAGCTAAATATATTTCAAGTTGATTGCAATAAATATATAATATCAAATATGTATTTATATGTATATCAACTCATGTATATACTTACATACATTATATTCTGAAATTTAGGATGAGAGAATTAAAAAAAAAAACAACAAAAAAATTTATTTTTTATTTTCAAAATTGAATTCAATTTTATCCAATCCAATACAAACCAATTCAATTCAATTCAACCTTAAATTTCAATTGATTTGATTAAGTCGTCGTTTTCGTGATTGATCAAATTGGCTTGATTATTTATTATAATACTGCATAAATTAAATAAGATTTATATATTTATTTATATGCTATTGAATTTTTGTTGTAAATTTTTTTTTTTATAGGGATTTTAATAATAATAAAAAAAAGTTATCATTGAAAATATATATACTTATATATAAATATATATATGTTTTGAAATTTGAATCAGAATTTTTATAAAATTAATATTAATTTTTATTTGTAATATTATTATTATTATTATTTTCGATGTTTGGTGATACTTTTATCATTATTATTATTATTGTTATTGTTGTTGTTATATTTTATTGTTAAAATGTTGTAGCTATTATTATTTTTTATTATTTGTTTTTTATTTAACTTTGAATAGAAAATTCTCTAAAGATTATGCAACTACAATATAATATTTTATTATTAAAATATTGTTGATATTACTTAATTTTTAAATTAATAAATTTAAAAAAAAAAGTGTTCTCTTGTTGACTTTTTCGACTCAATGTGATAATATAAGTATGTATATATTTAAGTACTTGTGGACTTTAAGAAAGCCTTCGAATACTGTGAATGTGTGATGGAAAGTCAATAGCACCAACAAACAACACATCACTTTGAAAACACTACCGGGGAAATACGTAAACCAGTTTATTGACCAGTTTAAGTGTCTCGGATGGAGGTGTGGATGTCTACAACAGACTCAACAAAGCCAGGGCAGTTTTCGAATGATAGTATTCAGGGGCCTAACTATGTAAGAAATTGTACCCTCAGTAACTTAAGTTTGGAAATAACTGCGATGCGAATTTGATAGATGTGATGTGAATTTGATAGATGCGATGTGAATTTCTTATATGTTTAGGCACCTGCTGCATTAAAGATCCTAAGCTTTGTTTTCCTAGATCTCCAGAAAAAAACATGCCTGATATTTAACATCATTATCCAGAAACTGCATCTATTGATGAAAAAATGTCTGCGGATAATATGCAGAGGAATAAACAACAAAAATACATGTAGAATTACAGGAGAAGAACCTATACTGAGGCAACAAAGAAAGAAGGAGCTATCTTTTGAAGCATTTTGAATTATATGGTTTGGTACACATAAGCTTTGATGTAAACCTTTGGAGGTTTCTTAATTCAAGTTTTAGAGTTTATGTAAGTTAAAAACCCGATTAATTCAATTTATTCAATATTATATCAAAAAAGTGCCGCCCAACTCTCGAAATTCGAGCAACTATCAGACTCAAATAATTATTTATATTTTTAAGCAAGTTGTTGTACCGCAACCGGCAATTTTGTAAGCCTAATAAGCCGAATTATTATTTCAAATTTCATTTACGATTTCAATACTTAACTTTTATCTCGTATATATATGAGTTAATAAAAAGGGTAGACTTGATTATAATATTGAAAAATAACAATCAAAATAATTTTTTTCGATGACATTTTCATCATTGAATATGTTTTTTTTTTATCGAAAATTATAATAAAGATGCTGATGATCATGATTCTGTGATATATGAGAATTATTATTTAAAAATTTAAAACAAAATTTAAAAATGTCATCAAATTTTTTTTTTTGTTGTTTTTTTTTATTTGAAAATATAATATTCAATCACCCACTCAATTTATTGAATTTGAATATAATATGATTTTTTTTGATATTCAAATTTATTTTTTATTTATTTTTTTATTATTTTTTTTTTGTATACCATTTGATTTTAATTCATTATTTGTTATTCACAATTGATTCAATTTGATGTGAAATTATTTTGTTGAGAAGTAGATATTTGTATTTTAATCTTTAATAAACGGCATGATTCACGAATTATTATAATTTTACAATTTTGTATGTTGGTCTGTAATCGATTTTAATTCCAAGTATATATATACATATGTATATATACTTGTGAAAATTTGAATATTAAAAAAAGGTATTATAAAAGCAAGTCCGGAAATTGAAAATTATTGAATTTTTTCTAAATATTATCAGGAAATGTTGACATTTCAGTAGAGTTTCGATTGTTCTTTATTATTATTGAACAGTAATAATGTTATACATACATATACGAGTATATAATAGAAGTTGAAAGAATTAAATCTATGAATGCATTGAAATACTTGAAAGATTTATTTGTTAGATGCCGGGATTTTGTTTTCTGAATAATTATTTCTTTTTTTTAATTTTTTTTATAAATAAAAATTTTTTATTTGATTCTACCGTTCTTTTATGTTAAATATTTATGAGATTAAAAAAATGGTAGCTATGGTTACTATATAAAGTATCGAATATATTTTAATTTCTTTTTTTCTTTTAGTGGTTTGTAGTGGTGAAGAATGGATTACTGATCTTTTTAATTTACTTGGTTTAGCTAATTTTACCTACTCCTATTTACGTCATTTTTGAAATTCCCTTTGTAGTTGTTGATTGAAGGTTCTGTTGGATCGAACTCGTGCTGTCATTTGAAATGTAGTTTTGTGTATATTAAGGGGAAAAGCTTTCTAATACAAGGTTTTTAAGATAAAAAATGATACTAACCCTTTCCAATTTATTTATATATTTAATTCGAGTTTGTTTATAAATGATAAGCAACTAAGAGAGAATCTACTTTACAGATTTACAGAATTAAAAATTGGATAAAAGCGGAGCTGTAATTTTAATAGTAGATAAAGGGAAGCCTTGTTCAGAACGCGCTGGTAAAATATTAAGAAGTATTTCAAAAATTATAAAATTACCTTATTTTTGGGGCTTTATCTGGTAGATTTAGTCTACAGTGTTTAAAATTTAACGAAAAATTTAGAACAAAAGATACTTTGAAGTGATTTAAAATAAAAATACTATATAAAATCAAATTCTAGTCAATTTAAAAATTTAGAAATATTTATACTCAAACATTTATATATTTTTTTTTATCAAAGAAAAACTTTAAAAAAGCGATTTTATTTTTAATTTCAATATTTACCGAGTGAAATCGTTCAAACCAAAGTCATTTACTTTCTTAACATGAAAATATTTACGATCGATGGCGCCATGGCGTATTTTATCACAATTATTATTTACCCGGTTTTATTTCTTTATTATTATTTATTTTAATTTTTTTTTGATATTTTTATAAATTTTATCTTAAATCAATTTAATAAGCTTTCATCACCGCCCCGATATGAAAAATCAAAAATTTTACTATAATTAGTAAATGGAAAAAATAGGATAGTTATTTTAGTTGCCTATATATAATTTTAAATAATAATTAATTTTATTCATTAATAAGGTAAGCATTTTTGTATCTATCTGTATCAATATCTTTGTCAACCATTCTTAGGGTTAAGCTTTGGCCACGCAAAAAGTGGGCAGTTTTTAATATATCAATAATAAACATATTGATTTTTAATCTGCGTGTAAAAAATCATCCGCCCACTTCTGTGGGGCCAAAGCAATAGTAATATAAAAAAGATAGCATCCAGAAGCTGTGCCACATTTAGAATTTCATCATTTAACAAATTAAGTTTTAAATTCGTTAAAATTAGAAATTACTCCAAATTATTTATCCTAATAAATAACAATTTCAAAATAAGTTTGGTGCAGCAGTTATATTTGAAAGGTCCAGGTTGGAATCTCAGTTAAATGACTTATTTTATGTGGTTTTCGACTCGATTCAACTAATTTTCGTCATTAGGCTCAAATTAATAGCATTAATATAATTAATAATTCAATATCTATATAATAAGAAAACAAATTAAGCTATTAATATAAACAATTAGAAATATGAGCAATTTATTTAATTATGTATAATATAACTCACAGATACAAAAAATACTGTTTGAAAGTTTTATATTTTATTAAACCTAATACTACTACTTTATAAGGTAGTAGTATTAATAGTATGCGAAATTCCTTAAGATCAATTCTAATAGATATCCAATTTGTACCTATAGATGACATATCTTGAATAGATATATCTACTATTAAACTAAATAAATATGTATCTTAATAAAGACGACGCTAACTATTTATAAGCAATTTATAATTAATGTCAATTTACAATTCAATTAATTATATAAGAAAATAATTTTTGAAAATATAAATTAAAATTATCAAAATGAAATGTAAAACTTGTAAATATTTTAAAGTAATCTAAATATAAAGTATTCGAAAATTCTAAAAACTAATATTAATCTTATAACGAAATATTATATCAATTATAATCATATATTGATCAATATGAATATATCAATTTATTTTTTAATTTTTAATTATTGACTAAGCAAATTCTCATTTAATATTATAGAATCTACAATATATTTAATATCTATAAGAATTTTTAATTATAACCAATTAAGATTAATAAGCAATTATTTTGGCATATTACATTTCAATTATTTCTTTACAGTTTGATTAAAAAATAAAATCTATAAATTAATATTCTATATAGATATTATTAGAGATTGTTTTTCCTCTTAATTTAACTCTAAATATTAGTTGATTATATTGAACTAAATTCACAGAATTTAAATTCACATATTGAGTTTCATTGATTTATCGATTAATCTGTATTGTAAATCAATATTATGCAAAATTAACCGACATTAGGGAATTCAGAATATGCTAAAAATAATATTTTATCAATTTAAAATGTCAATTTGTAATTATTTGTGAAATCATATAAATCGTATACCTTATTAAGGTATACGAAATCACATACCTTCATAAATCGCATTCTTTGCAGAATTCTGCTGATGAATATCTTTTAATTTGATGCAACAGATCGTCTGATGAACAAATTTTTAAACAATATTGTTTCTTTTTCTCAGGTATGGCCGGTAGAAATAGTAAAAATACATGATCAGATTAAAAAATTTTTGACACATGTCTAATTATAAAAATTGTCTGTACCTATTTTTTTTTTTTGCAAAGAATTACATTTTAAACGAAAAATCAAATTACAACTTAACATAAAAACTAAAAGTGTAACCTTGCGTATAGAAAAATAATTATGAAGATTCAGGTAAATAACTTGATAACAATTTATATTTCTTTTATATGATATTTAATTTTTTTTTTTATTAAATTGTATCTAATATGCACGTATGTATATATGTATATTTGTCTGATATTTTCTACTAGATATAGATTTACGCGACAATATTTACACCCACGTAAATTCCATTGTTTAAATATATCGTGTTTTTTTTTTTCTTTTTTTTTTATAATTTTTGTCAATATATAAAAATTTTATATTAGTCAACTTGATTTAATTTGATTTTATATTTTTATATTTCATATATTATATGTATGTACAACATACAAGTATCTGGGTGGGTATGAAATACAGTCAAACGAAATAATGTCGGATCGACTTTATTACCAGAAGCAAAGTGAAATCGAATCCAAAAACTGATTAAAAAATAATCGACCTGCTTTCGATACTTAATTCACAATCTTTTGTATAAAAATCTTGAAATATCCCAAAAAAGGGGAGTACAGTTATTTTGAAACAAACTCAAGCCCCTCCCCTTTGGTTTTCTCCACACATATATTTTCAAGAAATCATTTCAAATAATAAAGGCTTCCACATTAGAAGAGTCCACACTTAACAAATTGTTGAAACTTTGATTTTATAATCCTACCGATTCTTATACCGATTTAGCGCTACCGTCCCAAAAGTTCTGTCCAGTAAGTTACTTAAGTACTGCTTTTGAATTCAATTCTTATATATGTATAAACAATCTTACATGTATACAAATATGTTAATATTCATTAAAAGGGGGTAACCTAAATTTAATAACCAACTACAAAACCCCGCCAAATTTATAAATATTGTGAAGTATATTTTCTAGAAATTCTAGTTATTAAGAATTGAGTATACAATTAGGGTATGCCCCTTTTCTCGAATTGTTATATACCTATATATGTTTTAAAGCTATTGCAAATTAGCAAGAATCTTAAATTTGAACTTAAAACTAGGGCACTCCCTTCTTTTCAAGAACTTTCATACACAATTTGTAATTAAAAGAGATATAACAGTTAGATTTCAAAGTCTGTTACCTTTTACCGGCCGTATATAGTGGACAGTTCGACTTTATTTCGTTTTTTTGAATTCAACTTTATTTTTTGAATTTTTTTTTTAAAATTAGGTAAAATGGTTAATTCAACTCTAGTTTCAATGTTTTTGACTTTATTTCGTTCGACTTTATTTCATATCACCCCATTGTAACTATATATATAGATACAAAATATTATGCATGTTTGTAAATATTTTTGTAAGCATATTGTATAATTATAAATTATACAAATAAGATATTAATATACTTAACTAATGTTATCGTCCGGAATAAGTTATTTTTTTTGTTCAAATTTCATTACGGCGTCTAATTGCTTTTAATTTTATTGTTGAATTGTGTTCAAAAGTTTATTTTTTCTTTATTAATTATTTTTTTTTTTTAATTTTTTCTTAATTTTTTTTTTTTTTTTTTAATAAATAATTAAGCGTTGGTTGACATTAAGCGTACTCGTATATATATTAGTTAAGTATAATTTATGAATATTTGATATAATAGTTAGAAGTTTTTGTAAATAAAAATTTTACTTTAAAGGTTATAGATAACAAAATAATTAACATGTGTATTTGTTTAATTGCTATATATCAAAATCTTAAAGTACGTGCGACACATCTTGATATAGAATATACTTATTATACGAAATTGTGAGTATTTTATATTGAGTGAGTTTCCTTTTAAACGTTAAAGTTTTTTTTTTTATCTAAGAGTTTATTTTTCAATTTTATTCTAGTCAGTATGTGTAATGTTAAAAGATTTTACTGAATTTCCGTTAGCTTTTGGGTATGATGAGGGGCATACTGAACCAAGGACTTAACTAATTAAATAATTAAAAAAAATCTGCAATTTAATTTTTTTTATTTATCTGACCAATATCGTAGTGGTAAGGACGCCGCCATTCATACGGAAGGGCTCGGGTTCACAACTTGATCAGATCATATGTAAAATAAGATTTAAAAAAATTATATAAATGACTCTTGTGTAAGATAATAAATGGCGCACAAAATTAACCTTTGTATATTTATAATCTTATTCAATAGCTACAGCCGAGTAATCAACGGTTTGGGGAATATAACGATTGAAGAAACTGAAGCCTAGTCTAAATAAAATTAAGATATGATTTTAATTTAATAAAAACTTATAAAAAACATAATTATTCGATTATGTGATACTTATATAACTAAGTAATGGATGCCATATAAGCCCAGGTAATAAATGGATACGGGATAATTGTAATGTATGGTAAAGAATTAGTTCTATAGAAAATGTTCAAAAGAGGGAAAGACAGATTTTAGCATAGAATCTAAGCGTTCCCTGATGAAAATCTTAATGTTTTCACCTAAAGAATATAGTTTTAAATATAATTAGTTATATATAGATTGATTATTGAAAAAATATAAAGCTTATTAATAAAACTAAACTTTAAGTAAATAAGAATATATTTACAATACACTTAGAGACTGCTATAAACCTATGAGCAGTTCTAGAGAACAAAACGTACCTACTGGAATCCAAATTCACATGGAAAAAGATTTCATTTAAAATGGAGAAGGCGAATTTAATTGAGTTAAGCTGTAAAGCATGGACAAAAATCAAATATCTAACTCACAATAGAGTGCGATATAGAAGTTTTATAAAAGCACAATATGCTCGGTCCGCAGGGGTAAAATAGGATAAAAAATTTAAAGAGAATACACTTTTTAAATGAATTTAAATTGTACCTAATGCAATATGTTTCGGCCTGGATAAAATATTGAAATAATGGTCTTTATTTTAATTAAACAGTTTAGGAAAGGACAAATTTACTGTACGAATGATTATTACTTAAAGTAATTTGATTACTTATTTTAAAAATTTATTTTTGAACCTTATTTCTTTATTATATTAAACTTTATTAGGCTTTGTTAAGTACAATTTATAATAGGTCATGATATTAACAAATTTATACTAAAGTTGGAGTAAGTTTTAGTCATAAAAATAAAAATAATGTTAATTATTTATATTGCTATCGTAACTTTAATAAAATATTTTTATTAGTGTTCTTTTTAAATACCAGTTTAAATAATGCACACCCTTATGATTTAAAAAAGAAAGTAATATCAGTTATTCTTCTACATTCTATATATCATGTATATAGATAAAGGCATATTGAAATTTATAAATTCT
This sequence comes from Dolichopus griseipennis, assembly GCA_963082915.1. Lineage (NCBI taxonomy): Eukaryota > Metazoa > Arthropoda > Insecta > Diptera > Dolichopodidae > Dolichopus > Dolichopus griseipennis. Next base: position 72,225,897 of record OY720445.1, read on the forward strand.
TGCACAATATTAACTTAATTTTATTTTAAATTTATAAATTATATTTAATGACATATTAGTGCATATATAATTAATCTTGGGTTCCCAATATCAATTTATTGAAAGCTTGTTTCAATGCCACCAATGTATGTTTCTGTGCTCTAAAAATCATTAAGTGTTCCAATTACACTTATAAATTTTGGACTCAATTTAATATTTTTTGTAAATAAATGTTTTGTAAATAATCGAATTAAATCGTTGTTTTACCAAATTTATTATTTAAAACTCAAAAATTTAAAATGTATTCATTGTTAAAGGTATAGGTAGAATGAATATGTTTTAAAGATTTGATTTTTTCTTTACGAAGTTTTTTATCCAATTAAAATATTTAAAATTTATAATTCAAGAGTACTTAAAAAACATATAATTATAATAATACACCAGCTTGATAATAATATATACATATATCCATTTAAAAAAAATTTTCATTGAAAATTGATGGTCAAATAAGTTTGTATGATGAAAAATTCCATAATAAGTACATTAAAAACAAAATTTTGAAAGATTTTACAGTCCGTAGTAACTTATTTTAGTTCTTTTTAAAATCCTTTACCATTTTTTTTTTGATTGTAAATCTTAATCACCAACTGGCTCAAAATTATAAAGTTAAGTCCTGTGAGAAGTAAGTGTGCGAAACAACTGCAAAAATTTTAAATCTAATACTGTACTCAATGTTTTAAAACTACCTCAATTGCATCAGGTCCCATTTATCATTAATATCATAAATTAAATTTTATTTTAATATATTCAAATTACATATTTGTAGGATTAAATAATAAACCTCTGCCAAATATACTAACAAATATTGAATGTTGCATAAATTTAGGAGTAAAATTGTTTTTCTTTTTAGATAAAAGTAGTCTTCAACTTAAATGACCTTATAATTATACCTACCTACTTTAATTTTTTTTCTTCAAAAAATGTTTAATCCTAACCTTTTTTTTTCGGCCTTTTTGTCTTTGGTCCGAAATTGGGACGGAAATTTTTTTTTATTTACTCATAAAAGGTTTTATCTCACCTCATTTTATACTTCAACAAGGCTTTACATTCGCCAAAAACAAAAATGTGAGGAAAATTTGATAATTTTGTGCAAATAATTGTATATTGAACCATCATATCACAAAAAACTTGGATAAAAAAACCTCAAAGGAAACTGTATAATAAGGTGTAAAATTATTGAATGATAAAATAAAAATAAAAGGAATATAACAAAATATGTATAAAAAACGCTTTTAAAAAATATTGTATAACTAATTATGAGGTTTGAACCTTTTTATAAATATATTTAAATGTATAGGGTATTCTGTTACGGTATTTTAAAAGTTAAAAATAAAAGATAACTTTAATTTGATGAACATATTCTAAAAAATATAATGAAAATGTGTTTATTTTGGGAACGGAAAGTGTTTCTTGGCCTATCATTTTGCTTTAACGAACCCCCAACTTGGTACTGTGGTGCAAGTACTTAACTTTTTGTTCTAAAAAGTAAACGGCTTGACCGAATTACTTCAAATTTTGTATTCATGTTTCCCTTTCAAAATGGATTTGATCTATTAACAGACTTGGAATTTATTAACCCATATCAGCACCATGATTGGTAAAAAACAAATTCTAAAGCTAATTTATTCGAAGCTTTCAAAAGAAAGTCATAAAAAATGTTCCATTAAAGAATTCCATTAACCTATTGCGGCACAACAACTTTTTAAAGATTTTTTCGTTTCTTCACCTCAAATTAGAAATGGTTTGACCGAATGACTTCAAATTTGAAATTTAGATTTGAAATTGCGTTTAATTTTGCAAAGTACTGACTTGACGCAAAAGAAGTTCGAAAAAAAAATAATTTTGTCAAGTTCCGTTAACCAATTTCGGCACAACTTGCTATTTCTAATTGTCATTTACATAACGTGTAATTTTTGTAGGTATCATTTTTAGCACATTTTCAAAAAATTTTGTAAAAATGTGCCTATATAGTTTCACTCTGTCCGTCCGTCTGTCTGTCTGTCTGTCTGTCTGTCTGTCTGTCCGTATGTTTACAAAAACTTTTACATCGTTTGAAATACAGAAAAGAAATTTTAACCACGAGTAGGTATTACAAAAAAAATTATTTCGTAGAAGAATTTTTTTCTGTAGCCCCACCCGTTACGGAGCTGCAGCCCTCCAAAATTGGGAAAAGCCCTATATTCAAATTTTTATAACAAGAGTTCTATTAGGTGTATTTTCAATCTAAAAACGGCAAAAGATAGCTGGTTTTATAAACTTTATAAATTTTTAAAAGACAAATGTTTAGGGTTGCCATACGGTACTAAAATTTACCATTATGTAAAACTCAATTTTTGCAAAATTTTTGGCTAGACATATCTTCTATACGGGCCAAGCTAGGGTCTTGAAATTTCGGGAGTAGTTAGATCCTTAGAAATAAATAGAAGTCGGTTAACAAATTTTTTTTGTCACGTCCCCTGTTTTGCAGCTATATGGGCCCGAAAATTTAAATTTTGCTATTTTTAAACACCTGTAACTTGAATACCTGTTCAAATTTTTTTTTTGTGATTTACAAAATTGAAAGCTCTTTAAATATATTTCAACATGTGTCAAAGGTTTTTCTTAATTTTAAAGGGTGACGAAGCTACAGCCCCCGCAAATTTCAAAAAAGCCCTATATTTAAATTGATATAATAAGAGTTCTGTTAGCTATATTTTCAATCTAAAAACGGTAGAAGAGAGCTGCATTCTTAGGCTTTACAAAAATATATCACTTAAATGTACAGGGTTGCCATACGGTACTAAAATTTATCATTATGCAAAACTGAATTTTTGCAAAATTTTTGGCCCCACATATCTCCTAAACGGTTCCAGCTGGGGTCTTGGAATTTTGGGAGAAGTTAGAACTTCAAAAATTAGTAGGAGTCAGTTAACAAAATTTTTTTGTCACGTCCCCTGTTTAGCAGCTATAAGAGCTCGAAAATTGAAATTTTGCTATTTTTAAACACCTGTAACTTGAAAACCCGTTCAAATTTTTTTATGTTGATATACAAAATTTTAAGGTCCTACATTATACTTTAACATATGTTAAAAGATTTTCTTAAATTCAAAAGTGGTTCTTTAAATTGAAGAAAGTGTCTGTCAGTTTTAACCATTTTTGCTTATATAGTAAAATTCAAAATAAAATTCCAAATTTTGGTAGAATTCACAATTTAATTTCTTGAACCTAAAAAAGTTGTGGGAAGGGGAGTAGTGAGGATTAAATCCTTGAAAAATTGGGCAACCTTCCTCATAGAGGGGCTATTAGGACTTAAAAACTAAAAAAAGTACGGTTTTTATAAGTAAGTAGTAACTTAGTCACCAACGTATATATTTCCTTAATAAAACGTTAACATTGAAGCTTCAACATTATACTCCGATAAAATAATCAGTATGAAACACTATATTATTTTGAAAATGTGCTTTTTTAAAAACCCTTGGTTTTTTTCATCACTTGTTTTAAATGATAACAACTTCAATTAGAAACCCATTAAGAGTAGCAACAACGCGCATATGGGTGTTAACTAGTAGAATATATTAATAAAATAATTAATTTTAACAATAGAACTCACAGATACAGATAATAGTATCATAATCAAAAGTTCTTTCTATTGTAATATTTTTGTATAATTCAGAAGTTCTTTCTATTCTAATATCTTTGCGTCAGACTTTTTTCTAATCGTATCGCATACATAACAATCAATTACCATTAATCGTATTACGCCAAAATCTTAACAATTCTGCCATTAACATAAAACTGAACCATTTTCATTAAAATAAAAGAAATATATTTAAATTTTTTTCTGCTCTAGAAATTATATATACCCTATTTATTAATTTATCTTACAATAATATTTTACATATTAATATATATATAAATAAATAAATAATTTATGAATAAGTCTTAAAAAGTTTTAAAAGTTAATGTACTTGATTAATGATCAAAATTTTTTTTTTTTATCTTTTTTCATTTTTTTTTTCTTGTAAGTCAACAGTCCAAAAATATACCTTTGTTTCCAACCAAATTCTACTAAGAATTATTTAGTTTCCTAGGTTGTTATAGGTTTAGGAGTTGTTTGAGTTTCAGGTTCACATATCAATTGTTGAGCCAATTCAGTAGTATTAACAATTGGTGGAATTTGATCACATGGATTTTCACATTGTTTTGGTGGACATAAATGTTCAGAACCTAATAAAATGTTAATTTCATGTGCAAACCATGATGCTAAACCAGTCATTCCTTTTATAGCACCGCCCAATACAGTGTTACCAGTACAACCAGGATTTCTATTATGTCCTGATGCATAACCAACATTTGAATTACAACATTTTGGTTTTACTGTTGTTGGTGTTGTAGTTGGTGGTAGAGTTGGTGGTGTAGTTGGTGGTATTGTTGTTGTTGGTGGTGGTGGGCCAGTTGGAGCTGGTGTTGGAGTTGGTGGTGGTGGTGGTGGAGGTAATGTTGGTGTTGTTTGTGGAAAAGCAAAAGCTAACCCTGAAAGATAAATTTAATAAAATTTTTGAAAATAAATTTATAATTAATCTTATGAGTTTATTTAATTTTTATAATCTTACCAACTATTAATGAAAAAAGAAAGGAAAGAGTTAATTTCATTTTTATAAAAATGTGTTTTCAAACTTTCCTAGCTTTTTAGACAAGAACTGATTGATAATATTTGGATGGAAATGCATGCTTATATAGGTACAAAAGAACTTTGTTTTTTAATTGCATTCTAAAAATTAATTTAGAAATTTATGACGAAGTCATGAAATAGTTTTAAAATTTTAAAAAAATGGTAATTAAAAAAAATTTATTTAAAATCGTGATTCATTTAATATTAAATATTTATTTATAGGTTTTGAATTTTTGCACATCTGAAGGTTTTTTTTAATTTGTTGTCAAATCAATCATGAAGCTTAAAGGACAATAAGTTCAATTTTATTTACTAGTACCAAATAATGCCAACTTTTAATTTAAAAATATGTTACTAAAAAGAAATGAATTTAAGTTAGATCGATCGGTCAAACAAATATGTCTGAAATAATTAAACGATAGAATGAATTCCAAGAATTGACGAAAAGAAATTTTTAATAAACATTTATTATTACTTATTAGATATTCGTATTGATTGGTTATCATATACGATACAGTGAAACCACTTTAGTTGAGACAGTGTTTCCCTTATTTATTAAATTTTAACTAAGGGTTTTCAAATTAAAACAACTGAAAAAACAGATGCTTAATGCAGGACTAAAAGCTAACATCGATAAGATTTAGTCGATCAATACATCATACTGAAAGTTCCAGCTGTGGAATACGTAAATTAATTTGGTAGTAAATGACCACTGATGGAGGTGCGGAAACACATATCAACAACAAACTCAACAAAGCCAGACAGATTTCAGACGGTCGCCCCCAGTATAATGAGACATCGCGATCTCCAGGAAAACAAAGCCTAGGATCTTAAATATTTATGTAAAAACCATATTTATGTATTGCAGCGAAACATATCTGATATGTAACATCATCACCCAGAACCTGCAAGAATTCATTAACAAATGACTACGCATCGTATTGAGAATACTCTGACCTACCAGAATAAGCAACGAAGATCTAGGGAGAGTTACAGGAGAAGAACCCATACTGAGTTAGCAAAGAAGTAAAAAATTAATTCGGATAGTTCATACGCTAAGAAAAGATTAGAACAATATAAGCCGCATGGAATTGGAATGGATCCCTAAGGAAGTAGTAGACGCGGCGTTCAAATAATAGCTGTTGCTCGTGACGCACAATACCGAATGAACTTAACCAATGCAACCTCACATGAAACAATGTAAAAATAGCAGCAGGAAACCATGTGAGATGGATTGGAGAAGCCAAATGGAAACCCAATTCACCCTAGCAGTTTAAAAGAATTATCCCCATAAATAAAGCTAACAATATTTGAACATGCATTAAACTAATTAAATGAAGCTGAACATATTTGACCATATATGAAAGTACCTTGAATACGATATCACTTAATTTAATATTATATTATGTTAGAACTTAATTCAATCATTCTTTAAGGAAATTACAAACCGACTAAAATAAGATGGTTTCACTGTATATTATTAAAGATCAAATAATAGTTTAAAACAAAAATCAAATAATTTTCAAAATTCAATCCATCTTTTTTTTTTTTAACTACATCTGAAAATAATTTTTAATTTTTGTTCTAAATTATTATTTGATCTTTAATACGTCAATTTCTATTTAATCAAGCATATTTCCAATAAATGATTTAAATGTTAAAATATATTGTTTATATTAATTAAATTGATGGATTACTTAGCTATCATATATACTCGTATAAGATATCTTAATTTCCTATTAACATAAATGGATTCAATTAAAATTGACTACGTGATTGATTGATTGATATTTTCATTAGAAAATTAAAATAATTTATTTAAGGGGGTTACTTTCTCTTAAATGTTAAGTATTGACAATTCAATGATGCAAAAAACAATAATTTGGTATATTATACTTATAATAAATTGATTCATATACTTTTAAGAGGGTGATGAAAATTGTAAAACTGTGAAATAAAAATTTACCTAATAGTTTTCCAGTAGAAATTTATTTTTTAGATTTATATAGTTTAATTAAAACCATATAATTCTAGTTAAAATAATTTTTCATCTTTCAATGTGTTATTCGTTTCGGACATTCTTTTTAAAAGGTTGCTCTAAACTTTTTTATTTGATAATCTGAGCTCACCGGTATATATACAATTACTAATGTTAAAGTTTTATCAAATGAGCCCTTAAGCTTTTTTATTTTTATCGGCTGAGTTGCATAGTAGTTAAAGTCATTAACTCTTATTGGAGAAGCCCGTCATCGATTCCCATTAAAATTGAAAAAAATACATTTATCTAGCTTTCGACTCGTCTCAGCTAATATTCGCCATTGGATTCAAATTAATGGTTAAATCTTAATGGCTTACTAATAAAAAATACAAAATTTAGGCAACTAAGCGGGTTGGGTCTAAAATCTCATTTTAGAAAATCTCGTCTAGAAAGTCTCGTTTTTAGAAAATCTCGTTTTAGAAAATATAGTTTTCAGAAAATTCCTTTTATTTTATACTGGAAGAAGCTGATAATTCTGGTATTGTATCCAACTAAAAAATCCTTAAAAACCAGATTTTTCAATTAAAATAGAGATTTTCTTAAAAGGCGAGATTTTGCAATAAAAAACGAGATTTTCTAAAACGAAATTTTCTAAAAACGAGATTTAAAAATAAAGATTTACTAAACCGTGGTTATGGAACGATCCCAATTAAAGCAAATATAAAATACTTATAAGCAAATATTTTAACTTAATAATATAACTCACATATACAGAAATACCTTATAATACAAATATAAAAAATTATTAAAATATATAACAAAAAGAATTGTAAGTATTGAAAATCTAAGACATTTCTAAACATGTTATAAGATCTAACAATATCACATGTTTAAGTTAATTCTAACAGCCTGTTCCAACTTGTAACTATGGTAACAGTTTAAAAGTTCAAATTTAAAAAAGAAATATTTGAACATTAGAGGACAAAAAACGCCCATAAATGGCTAAAAAAATTATACTATATTAAATTTAAAATCTATTTTAAAAGAAAATGCAAATTAAATAATAAATTCAAGTTCACTACGTACATTATGGTACTTGTAAAGATATACTTACTTGTAAATTTATATAAAAAAAAAATTAAATATACCTTGTTATAACATTTTACCTGTTCAAGGTATTTGTTTTTTGTAGATTTATTCAATTCACGATCAAATTCAGGTTTTTGTTTTTTTTTTTTATTTGCGAAACAAATACTTTTGCGCACATTGATTTATAAATGATATTGTATAAATTGTTATACTTATATAATATACATATATGTATGTATGAATGGATTCAAAAGCGTTTAAATAATATAGAAATATATTTAGCCACTCCTACCGTTTTATGTTTTTAGTTTTTAGATGGATTCTTATGTATACAGAATAGTTTACAAATTCATACTCGCGTATATTGTATCGTGTTGTATGAATTAATATAAAAACGTCTTAAAATCATTTTGAACGTATACTGATAATTTTTATTTTGATTCTTAGATATTTAAAAACAATATTTATATAAATCTTGAGATATTTTAATATTTACAAAAAAAAGTTTTCTTAATTAATAGATAGACTTTCTTAAAGAAAAAATTACAAAGCTAGTGTCGTGTAGCAATAAAAATTTTGAAAGCGATTTTCGCACTCAAATTATTATTAATAAAAATAATGTTGTGCCGTGACCGGCACTTTTGGTTTTACTTGAACCAAAAGTTAATATTGTTTTTTTTTGTATCTAAAAGTCTTAATTACATGAAGAGAAGTCTTAAATTTTACTAGATACAATTCTTTATTTACTTTGCTGTTTCTGTATCTGTGAGTTATATTACTTAATAAAAAAGTTCTTAAACATAAACCTTAAATAGTTATAAAGGTATATATAACTTTAGTACAGTGTTTGTAACCACCAAAAAGGGGCAAGCTAGAAATATGAAAGTATATATATTTTTCCTCAGCGTCAGCTTCTCAGTTGATTTATCGATATTCGTCCGTCCTTCAGAACCTCGGGTAACTGAAAATATAATGATGCTATACTTATTCATGATATTAATACTAGTTTAGTAATAACGAAAGTAAGGCGGGTTTTGTAAATGGGCACGATCAGACTAAAAGTTCTGATTCTGGAGGTTTACCTTTACAAGCATATCTATGAAAGTAATAAAGATTGAAATCTGAAATTTATTACAAGAGACTTATGTCTTCTTCACTTTATATTTGTAATATTTGAGAAAAATTAAAGTAGTGGTTTGGATAGTTGCCATACGCCTCTTTACACCTAACCAGCATTTCTTCTTCATAAAAAGAATCCAAAAAATCGTTATCTTATTAACAGTTAAAATTTTACTCAACACAATTAGATATTGTATTATATATGTATTTTTTTTTATGTCGTCTTTTTTTTCGCGTATTATATTTCTATTTTTAAACTGTCATCATGGTATTATCTAATATGATAGATAGCCATTTTATCCAAATTGAATTGCGAAATATAAAAAGAATAAAAAACAAAAAATATATTAAATAAATAACAGAAAAATAATGGGAAAGAAGTGAAATGAAATGGAAATACAAAAAAAACTGTTAAGAAAAACAAATTAAATTAAATGTGTAATAATATGAATACAAAATACAACAAATAAAGTGTCCTGCCACCAAAATAAATATAACATTATGTTATTTGTTTTTTTTTTTTACTTTTTATTGTATTTTTCAATTATCTTTTCGCGAAATTTAATTTTTCTTTTTTTATTTTTCTTCAAAATTATTTAACACGTTTCCGGACAAATTAAAGATGAAAACGACGACATATGCCGACATTGGAATTTAATGACAAAACTACGAATGAAATGTCGTTTTCAATTTTTAACTTTGTACTTTCGAGTAAAAATTAGATTGTGGCACTATGGTCAGAATACCAATCTTCTATTCGCCGGGAGGCCTAAATTCGAATTCCAGTAAATGTAAAAAAACTTATACGATTTTTGACTCCATGAAGCTGTTGGTGCTCATACGCAATATTTTCTTGCCTGTAAAAATAAGCAAGTTTTATTTATAATCATTCCTATGGCGGATATCGCAGCTACAGCCATATGACAAATTTGGTTCTGATAATTTTAAGTCCAACTCTGATAATTTGATTTTTTTTTTTTTTTTTTTTTCTTCCTTTACATTTATTTCAAAACACGAACAATAATTAGAGATTACAATTACAAGTAAAAATAAAATTACAGATACAACTATAAACTCTACAATACAGGTATTTTCAATAAATGCCACTCCTGTCGGAGCATAGGGCGGAAACAAATTCCTTCCATCTATCTCGATCTTGCGCTATTCGCCTGAACTCTGCCCAACTCTGCTGCCGGGACTCTGCTAAGACCGTTCTGACCCAGGTGTTGCGTAATCTTCCGCGTCTTCGTTTTCCCTGAGGATTCCATTGAAATGCCTGCTTGCCAATATCATCGTCCGGCTTCCGCAGGGTGTGGCCTATCCACCACCATTTTCTACATAGGATTTCTGTTGCTATTGGTTTGCTAGCAGTAAGTTTTAGAAGATCCTGGTTTGAAATTGTATTAGGCCAATAATTTGATACTTACTTTTATTCCCTACAAATATCATTTCCAAAAAATTTGTCCACGAACGTGTTTAATAAAATAAAAATAAAAATTTTTATATAAAATATAGAATACAATTCAAAATCTATGAAAATACAATATATTTTATTTTAGTCAATGGTATTAAATGCATTTTGTTTTTTATAACAGAATTGTCTTCAAATAAATTAAAAATTTGTACATATAAAAAAAGTATCGTAAGGATAAACGGTAAAATTTATTATAATATTAAGCTATAAATAAATTTTGACTTATATCTTATTCTTTTTAGGTTTAGATACATATTATATAATATTTACAAAAATATAAATTTAAAATTTGACATTATAATATAAATGAATATTAAAAAAATAAATAGAAAAATTACTTATACTAATATAAATAAATTTTTATTTATTTAAGAAATTACAAAATTGAATTTTTAAGTGTTATTTTATTGTATTATATAATAATTTGCATTTACTTATAAGTATAAATACTTTGTAAAAAAAAAAGTCTTTAACAACTATCAGATACCCACACGAATCCTTCAGGAATCCATTATGTTGCCAAACCAAACCAAAAAAAACTATTTAATACCAACCATGGCAACTAGGAACTCAAACCTTCTGAAGGAAAATTTAATAAATTATATTTCAAAAATTTTGAATGCCAATTAAATATTATAAACTTTTCATAAATTTCTATTTTTTAAAATGACTTTTTGTACTAGGCAACCAGGATTGCAATTTTTCAGAAGGCAAATTCAAAAATTTGAAAATAAAAAAAATGAAATGCCAAATCACAACAAAAAAACCAATTTCTGTAAATTTTACACTTTTTCTAAATTTCAAAATGAGTTTTTATACCAGGCAACCAGAAATGCAATTTTGCAGAAGGTAAACTCAATAATTTAAAAATTAAAAAAATTAAATGCCAAATCACAACAAGAAAACCAATTTCTGTAAATTTTTACACTTTTTTTAAACTTCAAAATGAGTTTTTATACTAGGCAAGCAGGAATGTAATTTTTCAGAAGACAAACTCAATAATTTGAAAATCTAAAAAATAAAACGCAACATCACAACAAAATAACCAATTTCTGCCAATTTTTACACTTTTTTTAAGCTTCAAAATGAGTTTTTACACCAGGCAAGCAGGAATGCAATTTTGCAGAAGGCAAATTCAATAATTTAAAAATTAAAAAATTAAAATGCCAAATCACAACAAAAAAAAAAAACAATTTTTACACATTTTGTAAGTTTCAAAATGATATTTTTTAGAAGGCAGTCAGGAATGCTATTTTTAGGAGGCAAATTCAATAATTAAAAAATGAAATGCCAAATCACAACAAAAAAAAATTTCTGTCAATTCAATGAATTTTTATACCAGGCAACCAGGAATGCAATTTTTCAGAAAGCAAATCCAATAACTTACAAATTAAAAAAATGAAATGCCAAATCACAAAAAAAAAAATTAATTTCTGTCAATTTTTACACATTTTATAAGTTTCAAAATGAGTTTCTATACCAGGCAACCAGGAATGAAATTTTTAAGAGGCAAAATTCAATAATTTAAATAAAAATTAAAAATTTAAATGCCAAATCACAACAAAAAAAAACCAATTTCTGTAAATTTTTACACATTTGGCAAGTTTCAAAATGAGTTTCTATACCAGGCAACCAGGAATGCAATTTTTTCAGTAATTTAAAAATTAAAAGATAAAATACCAAATTACAACAAAAAAAACCAATTTCTGTCAATTTTTACACATTTGGTAAGTTTCAAAATGAGTTTTTATACCAGGCAACCAGGAATGCAATTTTTAGGAGGCAAATTCAATAATTTAAATATTAAAAAATAAAATGCCAAATCACAACAAATAAAAAACAATTTCTGTAAATTTTTACACTTTTTTTAAGTTTAAAGTTGAGTTTTTATACCAGGCGACCAGGAATGCAATTTTTAGGAGGCAAATTGAATAGTTCAAAAATTAAAAAATGAAATGCCAAATCACAACAAAAAAACCAATTTCTGTAAATTTTCTCACCTTTTTTAAGTTTTCAAATGAGTTTTTATACTAGGCAACCAGCAATGCATTTTTTCAGAAGGCGAATTCAACAATTTACAAATTTAAAAAATGGAATGCCAAATCACAACAAAAAAAACCAATTTCTGTCAATTTTTGACACATTTTGTAATTTCAAAATGAGATTTTATACCAGGCAACCAGGAATGCAATTTTTAGGAGGCAAATTCAATAATTTAAATATTAAAAAATAAAATGCCAAATCACAACAAATAAAAAACAATTTCTGTAAATTTTTACACTTCTTTTAAGTTTAAAGTTGAGTTTTTATACCAGGCAACCAGGAATGCAATTTTTAGGAGGCAAATTGAATAGTTCAAAAATTAAAAAATGAAATGCCAAATCACAACAAAAAAACCAATTTCTGTAAATTTTCTCACCTTTTTTAAGTTTTCAAATGAGTTTTTATACTAGGCAACCAGAAATGCATTTTTTCAGAAGGCGAATTCAACAATTTACAAATTTAAAAAATGGAATGCCAAATCACAACAAAAAAAACCAATTTCTGTCAATTTTTGACACATTTCGTAATTCAAAATGAGATTTTATACCAGGCAACCAGGAATGCAATTTTTAGGAGGCAAATTCCATAATTAAAAAATGAAATGCCAAATCACAACAAAAAAAAACAATTTCTGTCAATTTTTACACTCTTTTTAAGTTTAAAGTTGAGTTTTTATACCAGGCAACCAGGAATGCAATTTTTAGGAGGCAAATTGAATAGTTCAAAAATTAAAAAATGAAATGCCAAATCACAACAAAAAAACCAATTTCTGTAAATTTTCTCACCTTTTTTAAGTTTTCAAATGAGTTTTTATACTAGGCAACCAGAAATGCATTTTTTCAGAAGGCGAATTCAACAATTTACAAATTTAAAAAATGGAATGCCAAATCACAACAAAAAAAACCAATTTCTGTCAATTTTTGACACATTTTGTAATTTCAAAATGAGATTTTATACCAGGCAACCAGGAATGCAATTTTTAGGAGGCAAATTCCATAATTAAAAAATGAAACGCCAAATCACAACAAAAAAAAACAATTTCTGTCAATTTTTACACTCTTTTTAAGTTTAAAGTTGAGTTTGTATAACAGGCAACCAGGAATGCAATTTTTTAGAAGGCAAATTCAGTAATTTAAAAATTAAAAAAATTAAATGACAAATCACAACAAAAAAACCAATTTCTGTCAATTTTTACACTTTTTTAAGTTGCAAAATGTGTTTTTATACCAGGCAACCAGGAATGCAATTTTTCAGAAGGCAAATACAATAATCGAAAAATTAAAAAATTGAAATGCCAAATCACAACAAAAAAAAACCAATTTCTGTAAATTTTTACACATTTGGTAAGTTTCAAAATGAGTTTTTATACTAGGCAACCAGGAATGCAATTTTTAGGAGGCAAATTCCATAATTAAAAAATGAAATGCCAAATCACAACAAAAAAAAACAATTTCTGTCAATTTTTAGACTCTTTTTAAGTTTAAAGTTGAGTTTTTATACCAGGCAACCAGGAATGCAATTTTTAGGAGGCAAATTGAATAGTTCAAAAATTAAAAAATGAAATGCCAAATCACAACAAAAAAACCAATTTCTGTAAATTTTCTCACCTTTTTTAAGTTTTCAAATGAGTTTTTATACTAGGCAACCAGAAATGCATTTTTTCAGAAGGCGAATTCAACAATTTACAAATTTAAAAAATGGAATGCCAAATCACAACAAAAAAAACCAATTTCTGTCAATTTTTGACACATTTTGTAATTTCAAAATGAGATTTTATACCAGGCAACCAGGAATGCAATTTTTAGGATGCAAATTCCATAATTAAAAAATGAAACGCACAATCACAACAAAAAAAAAACAATTTCTGTCAATTTTTACACTCTTTTTAAGTTTAAAGTTGAGTTTGTATAACAGGCAACCAGGAATGCAATTTTTTAGAAGGCAAATTCAGTAATTTAAAAATTAAAAAAATTAAATGACAAATCACAACAAAAAAACCAATTTCTGTCAATTTTTACACTTTTTTAAGTTGCAAAATGTGTTTTTATACCAGGCAACCAGGAATGCAATTTTTCAGAAGGCAAATACAATAATTGAAAAATTAAAAAATTGAAATGCCAAATCACAACAAAAAAACCAATTTTTGTCAATTTTTATACTTTTTTAAGCTTCAAAATGAGTTTTTATACCAGGCAACCAGGAATGCAATTTTTTAGAAGGCAAAATCAATAATTTACAAATTAAAAAAATTAAATGCCAAATATAAAGAAATAACAAATTTCTGTCAATTTCTACACTTTTTTTTAGTTTCAAAATGAGTTTTTACACCAGGCAACCAGGAATGCAATTTTTCAGAAGGCAAATTCAATATTTTACAAATTAAAAAAATGAACTGCCAAATCACAACAAAAAAAACTAATTTCTGTCAATTTTTACACATTTTGTAAGTTTCAAAATGAGTTTTTATACCAGGCAACCAGGAATGCAATTTTTCAGAAGGCAAATTCAATAATTTAAAAATTAAAAAAATGGAATGCCAAATCACAACAAAATAACTAATTTCTGACAATTTTTACATTTTTTGTAAGTTATAAAATGTGTTTTTATACCAGGCAACCAGGAATGCAATTTTTCAGAAAGCAAATTCAATATTTTAAAAATTAGATAAATTTAAATGCCAAATCACAACAAAAAAACCAATTTCTGTAAATTTTTACACATTTTGTAAGTTTCAAAATGAGTTTTTATACCAGGAATTCAATTTTCCAGAAGGCAAATACAATAATTGAAAAATTAAAAAATTGAAATGCCAAATCACAACAAAAAAACCAATTTTTGTCAATTTTTATACTTTTTTAAGCTTCAAAATGAGTTTTTATACCAGGCAACCAGGAATGCAATTTTTCAGAAGGCAAATACAATAATTGAAAAATTAAAAAATTGAAATGCCAAATCACAACAAAAAAACCAATTTTTGTCAATTTTTATACTTTTTTAAGCTTCAAAATGAATTTTTATACCAGGCAACCAGGAATGCAATTTTGCAGAAGGCAAATACAATAATTTAAAAATTAAAAAATTGAAATGCCAAATCACAACAAAAAAACCAATTTTTGTCAATTTTTATACTTTTTTAAGCTTCAAAATGAGTTTTTATACCAGGCAACCAGGAATGAAATTTTTCAGAAAGCAAATACAATAATTGAAAAATTAAAAAATTGAAATGCCAAATCACAACAAAAAAACCAATTTTTGTCAATTTTTATACTTTTTTAAGCTTCAAAATGAATTTTTATACCAGGCAACCAGGAATGCAATTTTGCAGAAGGCAAATACAATAATTGAAAAATTAAAAAATTGAAATGCCAAATCACAACAAAAAAACCAATTTTTGTCAATTTTTATACTTTTTTAAGCTTCAAAATGAGTTTTTATACCAGGCAACCAGGAATGCAATTTTTCAGAAGGCAAATACAATAATTGAAAAATTAAAAAATTGAAATGCCAAATCACAACAAAAAAACCAATTTTTGTCAATTTTTATACTTTTTTAAGCTTCAAAATGAGTTTTTATACCAGGCAACCAGGAATGCAATTTTTCAGAAGGCAAATACAATAATTGAAAAATTAAAAAATTGAAATGCCAAATCACAACAAAAAAACCAATTTTTGTCAATTTTTATACTTTTTTAAGCTTCAAAATGAGTTTTTATACCAGGCAACCAGGAATGCAATTTTTCAGAAGGCAAATACAATACTTAATTGAAAAATTAAAAAATTGAAATGCCAAATCACAACAAAAAAACCAATTTTTGTCAATTTTTATCCTTTTTTAAGCTTCAAAATGAATTTTTATACC